>CM046860.1:25153189-25485689 GCA_025617745.1 Heliocidaris erythrogramma
TTGTTAACCATTCTGAGAAATCAAAGTCAGGCTGATCCCAGATTTCAAGAATCTTGCTTTGGTGATTCCTACCAGGCCTTATCTTCCTTCCCTTCCCTCCCGCAACTTCAGCATCCACATCCCATGCTGCTCACTGTTTATTTTTGTCCTAATTTTAATTGTTACCGAGTTCTAGGGGACAGCAGGACTCCAATTTCTTCCAGAGACGTTTGCCTCCAGATTGTGAGATAGCAGGGATGTTTTCCTTCCTTTCATTGTGTGACCTTTATACTTCTTTCATTTGTTGTATCTTATTTCATCAGGAGTGAAGAAGAGGTTGAACATTTTTAATCCACTGGATTCAATATTGGTATCGCACACACATTATAAGGGGTGAACACTTTTAACCCACTGGGTACAATTTGATTTTGGTATAACACATTTTCCATACATCGAGCCTGTGTAATATTGAATGGGTTAATTCATTTGGGGGTTACCAGAAGTTTGAATCATTTTAAAGTTAATAAGCTTTTTATTTTATCATACAGTCATTCTAATACTCACAAGATGTTAATTGCCTTTAAAGACGTTCTTGGATATTCATTTGCAATATACAATTAGATATTTTATGAGAGTATGTCTGTCATCTTTAACTCAAACTAAACAAAATTCAGTGATTGTGTCATGTCTGTTATCCATGTCATATATAGAAAAAAAGGGATGGCATAAAAAGAAATGAAATGAGAGGGGAACTACTTTTCAAATACAGCACTTTAATGACACTTGAAATTTTCTAACATAAAGTTGAGTTCTGGTCTTGAAATTAGATTGTGAAAGGAACTATCTCAAAGCAACTGGGATAGGTTGATGATGTCTACATAAGAATATGTGTATACTGTGAGTTTTTGGAATCATCAAAATGATAAGAAATTGAACCAATTATGCTGAAAAGGACATGTAATGCACATAAAAATGGGTATATGGGACTGCACACGCATGTGGCAGAAATATTCGGCCCGAACACTTCAGATATTTTTTGTCATATTTTTAATATGAGGGCATTTGAAAAGCAATCCTTTTCAGGGGACATATCTAGTATGATGTTCTTCCAAACTGACATAAAAAGAAAGAAAAAGCTCACAAATTATTTTTAACCTTTCTCAGAACTCAGCCTTCTCTTTAAGCACTTTTAAGTGATGGCACATGTTCAACTTGGGGCGATATCCCTTTTTTATTTTGAGTGACATTCTTATGAGCATCAACTCGGCATTAACCTTTCCTCAACAATAAGGCCACACACTAAAAAGGGACCTTCTAACTCATTAGAGTGCTCGGACAGTATATATGAAGAGGGTTAAAATCCTCCCAGGAAAGGGCAACAGCAACAGGTAGCAAACACTTTATCTCCTACAGTTACCATAATAAATACCAATCAAAGATACTCTTGTTTTCCTGTCTTAGTTTCCTTAGCCAGAGTCGAGGTGTCAACTGTGTTATTAAGAAGGACACGTGCCCAAAAATATTGACAAAACCTTCTCCGATTTCTTTAAGTCACCTACATTTCAGAACCGAAGCCATCTGATGGTCATGCACCAATTATGGATGCACCTGTATCACTTAGTACAGTCTTGGTTTTCTTCTTTTTTATGCATTTTAACATAGCTTAGCGGAACGCAATGGCGCGTATACAGATGCATATAGTGAAATTGCTAGTTTTGTCTGTGCATCTAATATCACAATCAGACATTTCTGAATAAAAGTTTTCCTATTATTTTGCTTAAAAGTGTTCATAGAGATAAATAGTAATTCTACATCCTAGAATTTTGGTTCTGACTCTATAGAATAAAACTAGGATTTGAAATAATTTTGTCATATGCGTCTTTCCCGCGTTCTTACGCGTCATCACATTTTGCTAAGCTACCTAAGCTTGAGAACAGTTGCATGTCATCTGTAGTTTATCTTTCTTTTTCAGCATTCTTTTGTTAATTTTCTTGTTAAAAAAAAAAATGTGTTTCTTTGTTAATTGTTTATCAGATCCATTATTTGCATGTCTTGTTTTGCATCTTTTTGTCCATTGTTTTTTCCCCCATTTTCTTATTTTCATTTGTTTATGTTTTTTTGTATTTACATTGGGTTATTTTTTTTGTCTATTCTGGTACTTTAGCTTCATCTCTTCATTTCTTTATCTCTCCATACTTTTGCTTGTATTTAAGCTGGAGGACAATTCCCTGTCTGGTTTTGTTTTCATTCATCGTTCTTTCTCAGTATTCTCACATTAATTTTCTAGTTTCATGAAAGTTTTGTAAATATACTTTTCTCTCTTAACTGTGTATCCAATCCATTTATTTGTATGTCCTTCCCCTTGTATTTTTATGTTTATTTTATTAGCCTTTGCCTGTTTTTTTCTGTCTTTGTCTTTAGATACTGCTCCCATTTCCATAATTTGTTTTTATACTTTCTGTTTTTCTCTTCTCCTCTTCCTCTTTCTTCTTTCCATTCTTCATTTCTCTTTCATACTTTCCTTTGTCTATCCCCCTTTCGGTTTTCTTGCTATCATTTAGCTCTGTTGATTTCTTCAATTTGACATGTTTGTAAAGATAGTGTTGCTCTTATGGGTAAATCAAGAAGTCCTTGTTTTAAGTTATTTGTCTTCATCAAAATTCACCCTTCCTTGCAAATTATACCACTTTCTTCCTTCTTCTCCCTTCCTAACTTCAAACATCACTTCATTTACTCTATTTTATTGTATTATTATCCTGTAATTAAAAGCTAACGAGAATACCATACATATACATATACCTCCACATAATTATTTAAATACATATACATATACATCACTGGTCAATTTCTTAAAAACCATCACATCTAACACGTGGATCACCAACCAACAATATAACATACATCCTGGAACATTTTGAGTACACCAAGGTCAGATCTACCTAAGATATTGATGTTTTGTCAGAAAGGTGACCTTTCTGTGTGCAAACATCATTGACTTGTGTGACCCTGTGCTGATAAGAAAGATATTCTTTTTCAGTTGCATGAGCAGTCTCTGTTTTCTCTCCATGCTGATAGAGATACCTGTCATGGTATTGATGTATTTTTGATTACTCCATGTGAGATGGTGCCCTTTATTTGTGTCCTATTTTTTCTTGACAAACTTAATTAGAAGAACTTTTGGAATAGGTGAATGCAAGAAACGTTGATGGGACTGTAATATATGTACTTTTAAAGTGATTTGCTGAATACAATGGACTGAAAATATTTACTTTTATTCATGATGCGTTTTCCTCCTTTTACTCTCTTAAAAATCTATGAATGTGGGAACTGTCTTTCCATTAAAAACAGCTACATGTTTTGTTTTTTTCAGTTTTGTGTTGAATATTTTGATTCTTTCAACCAACTTCTTATTAACCTTTTTTCCTTATTTTCTTCTCTTTCTCTTGCCATTTTCTTCTATGTTTTTCTTTCTGTTCATTTTGATATTTAAAATAAATATGAAACTTTATCATTTAGAAGTCAAGAATTTGCCTTCATTAATTCCTTGAGATAAAGTAATTTATCACTGTAGTCTGATATTTCCATTATTGTCCATTTATTTACTTTCTTCCTGACAATGAAGATAAGTAAAGATAACATATATTGCATTTGGCCTTACTAGATAACACACTTTGTACACCAGCATAAAACATTCAGCTAGTCAAGAGGAATCAATCTCACTAATTCCATTATTCCGATATGAATCAGTGTACAGCCTGCATTTACTAAGTATCTAATTCGCGAGGGTCTTTGGCCGAGCGGTCATTGTACCGATTCGACCCATGACCCTGTAATCTATACTTTACTTCCTGAGGTCAAGTCCATTATTGGCAAGTGCGGAGTAATTAGCCTTCATAAAAAAGCTGTTACATTAGAATCCTTGCCCCCAAACCCCTGTCGTAAGAGCATTAGCATTCTGTCTTTGTCATGCATAATCGCTCCCCAATCAACAAAAGAGATTGGGGAGGAGGAGGGGGGAAAAATAGGAGAGGCCTTGGCCGTGGCGTAAGCGGTAAGAAAACTCATTTGCATGCCCAAGAGTGCCTGAATCCCGACTGTCTTATGTCAATCCGCAATGGGGTTTGATGACTCCATTCTACGATGGCATTGAGAGGCATTGTGATGAAAGGAAAATAAATATGAAAATGAGCGTTGTATCCGATTCCCCCAGCACATCACTTTGAGTTGTGATCCCGCTGTTTCAGTAAGACACGCTCAATAAACCCTCACGAACTGTCTTACCCTGGTCACTGTCAAGTTTTCTTAACCCATCCTGCGGTGTGGGCCGCAATTTGACTTCCTCTCTTGCGGGCGCTAATTACGACAGTTCAAGTGCCGGTAACCCTGTATCCCATCTTGCTGTTTGTTCTCAATGGCTTGACCTTCGACCTCGAGCCGTGACCTCTAGATAGAGGGATGACCCTTCCCTGCTGATTAAGGGTTGACCCCCACCTTGGAGTATGCCCCCATCTCTGCTTGAGATGGCATTTCTAATTGGTTACAAGTTTCGTTTGGGAGTGACCCAGGCAGTTGGTAGAATCAATGACCTTTTAGCATAATGCATTATTCACGATATCAAAAGAAGTAGAGGATACGGTGGAAGAGAGAGAGGATGAAAAAGATTCCATATTACTGAGAACTCTCTACATCTCCTCCTCCTCCTCATCATCATGATAAGTCTTATAATCAGGGCATTGCATATTCTTGACCGAGTAGGATTTCCAGTGGATTTGGTGAGATCTCTCTTGCTAACTGCAGATTAAAGGAAGATCGAATGGAAAATCACATACTCTAAAATCCAAGAAGCAGTATGGAGATTGGAATCCTGTTTCACTGTATTAAGGGATTGTAGTTTCTTGTAATACGTTATATAAGTTGTCATTTTCAGGTGTTCTGAGGTTTAATCTTAAGTTACAAGCAATTCCCGTTAAGCACCTGTAGGTCAATTCAATACCTGATAAAGATTCGGCCATGGAAATTTACAGTTGCATCATTCAGTATTCTGTGACCGATTCCTGTTAAACCACACATATGCTATATAAAGCCAGTACTCGTGTCAGCCAAACAGATGAAAATAGAACTGTAACTGTGACAATCCTAAAGATGATAAAAGATGGACTTGCCATCTAATAAGTTTCATCTTCCAGAGTTGTAGCTGAATCAGTATGAGGAAAAATTTATTAGCATCTTCAATACATCTGACATTCGAAACTTCTTTGAAAAAGTTATACATCTATGCCAGAAATTCAAACCACAAACATTTTTTTTTTACCTCTACTTTTACTCATCTTTTACTTTTACTTATACTTATACTTATACTTATATGTTTACCTTTACTTTTACTTATCCCTTATTCCTCTAAATGCTCCAAAAGTGGGTTTTTTTGAAAAAAATTATATATTTTATGAAGGCTACCACATGGTGTTATTGAGAGCCTTCAATTGTGATTTTTTTTTTAAAGGGGCTTGTGAACATTTCATAAGAGTGTGATCAGTTGAGATCATGGATGGACATTTTCAAAATTTTCCAAGTTGGAAGGCCTGTGAAAATACTTGATTAGATGTGATGGATTACTTTATGTTTATTGTGGAGGTGTAATGAAAATTGATAAAATTTGTCATGATTACTTATTTAAATGAGAATCAGTGAATGCTCAATGTCTGAAAGTGGGAGATAAAATGTTGTGTTCTCATTCCTTTCGGAAGAACATGATCTTGTCTCATGCTTTCACTTCAGATAAACTGGCTTCCCTTTCAGACATTTAGAATTTCAAAACAAGCTCTAGATATTAAGAGATGTGACAATTTTGCACCACAAATGGAAAATTTGCTAAAAAGTTTCATTTATTTAAAACACCCCGCTTAAAAATAGTCTGGTCCAAGAACTCTGGCACCAACTGGAGCTCTTTCAAGAACCAAATTTCTAGTAACTTTTGATATATTTCATGGTCGTGATAGTCTTTTAATTAATTTTATGATAAAGTAAATTTTGTGTCACGGACAGAAAAAAATGCTAATCGTTAGGTAGCTTTTAATAGCGAAACGCAATGGCGCATAACGATGCGGGAAATACGAAAAAGAGGAAAACTGATAGTTTTGTCTGTGCTTCTAAAATTAGAATCAGAATAATAGTTTTCATATTATTTTGCTTAAAAGTGTTCAAATAGGTAAATACTAATTCTGCATCCTAATATTTTGGTGCTGCATCTACAACATAAAACTTTGATTTTGAATCATTTGTCATATGTATCTTTCCTGCTTTTTTATGTACCAGGATGTTTCGCTTGCTACTTTAGACTGATCACACTCATAACTGATCATGCAGAGACTTTATATCAGAGCAGGGGAGCGTTTCATCAAGTGTTTTGTCAGTGATTTTACTGACAAATTTGCTCTGAGCCAATCTGATGCAAGGATTTCAGTAGCTTATAACAGTTGTTGGTTAAAATCACTGACAAAACGTTTGATGAAACGCTCCCCAGATCTCCTTGATTAGTTTTCCCCCCTCAGGTAAGAATGAAAGCCATTAACTCTCTGGTTGTTGAAATGCATACATATTTTTTGCGTCACTTGCAAATACCTGTTAAACAGTCAATCAGCAGGAATTATTAGAAAAGTGTAAGCAAAAAATGAAATGTTTCATGCCAGGATTGCAAAAAAAACCCTGCCATTTCTTTACATAGGATTTTGTTTTATACCCCCGGCATGAAGAGTTCAATAGCTCTCCTGCAGTCGGTAATTAATCTCTTTATTTCTCTCAGGTAGTCGACATTGATGAAGTCTATGAAGAAATGCAATTTATTGGTGACTGTAACGGTTTGATTAGGAATGAAATATTGCTTACCTTTTTATCTATCTAAAGTAGTCAAAATTGAGCAAGGTCATGAAGAAATGAGCCTTATTGGTGACTTATAACACTTTGATTACGAATAAAATATAGCTAACAAGTCAGAAAAAGCAAGATATACCAAGGCAGGCAGTTCAGGCAATGACACAAGCGTCTAGCGGCGGCGGCCTCTCCAGCTAAAGGCCGACCGTCATGAAGATTGTGGATTGCCTACTCGCCTTCAAAATGCCCCCAAGGCAAGTAAAATCATTTTGAACATAAATGTTCGTTTCTGGTTCGGCAATGGAGATGAAGACTTTCAAAAATGCACGCTTTGCCAAAGTAGCAATTTCATTTCCTTTACCTCCCTTTTGCTCTGGAGCTGAATGAGTCACTGTGCCTTGAAGCTATGCTGAATATTTTGATTTTTTTTTCCACCCCCCTTAACTTGAAAGTGTTATTTCTGAAAGTGTTTCATTTCATGTTTCAATTTGGAATTTCCTTTCCTTTTGCTTGGAATTCTGTTAAATTGGTAATTTCACATGGAATAGGGCGGAATTCATGTTAGCCTAATTATGTGTATGTGTGTTTTCATGCTGCGTTGTTTTCGCCATAAATCGCGTAATCTACCCAAAAAGGGGCCGCGCTCTATGATCTGTGCTTATCGAGGATGATCTAACTTAGAGAAGGTTAGTGAGGAGCTACCATCATGCCGAAAGTGGTTCGATTTCACCCGAATCGCCAATATCATCATCAAGGCTGCATAACTTGAAATTAGTGAGGTAATTGAAGATTTTATAAAACAGTAGATCAGATAGCATTTTTATAAAGCAAGTGTAGCAAGCAAAGTATAAAAAGAAAGAGTAATTATTGCCCATCAGATTATGTGAAGAGGAAATTAAGGCCTGAGATTAGCATATTTTGACTGAATTCATGACTGTTTAGATTTACTTTTACCATTTTCCATTGTTTTGTGCTATATGTTTGCATCAGGAATTTTCTGTAGAGAGAGACAGGACATTGACTTGTACCATTTTGTATATAGTGGATTGCTGTATACAGTAATTTGCAGATTGAGGAGTGGTGAATGTGAAATGGGTCGAAGACCACAAGTTTATCTGTAAAGTCCTCTTCCAGATGAAGTAAGTCGGTGTTTTATATGAAGAAGAAATGACAACAGTATTGGTGACACAACACATGGGCTTATCCCCCTCCCCCTTGTCAATCTGGAATAGCTGAAGAATAAAAACAGTCCCACCTGTAGAAAAATCTCTTTTGTAAGGCAATGGATGGTGCTATTTGTCAGTTAGAAATACAACAGGCCCCCTGTTGATAAATCCAGGCTATGTCAGGGGAGGGTGGGGGGAGGTTGCATTAAAAGTCTTTTGTCAGTTTTCACAATGTGACTACCATATAAGTAGATGGACTTCATAAGATTCCTAACCTTTATCAAATTATACTATTTCCGACAGAAGAAACTTCATGCTCAAGGTGGTTGGGATTAGAAGAATAGGTTCACTAAATTTTTATTTTTACACCTGCTCTGTAGCCTATGATACTGACCATTTAATTTTTTTTAAAGTAGTTCCATTGATATACCCTCAATAACTGTTGCATGAGAAGCAATCCGGATCTGTGAGTGATACTTGATATACCTCTCCTTATAGTGATAACCATCTAAGAGCTAAAGAGAAGAAATATACAAGAGCAATGTATTTTTCTTCCAGTCTGTATCTCTGTTTGACTTCGAGATATGCACATGAGAAGATCATGCACATGGATAATTAGCGAGACTGTTCTTTCAGTACCCTCCACCCCCCCCCCCCCCCTCTTTTTGTATATTTCATGCATTTCCTTGGAACGCTATGTTCCTTCACAAGTTAAGCCATTCCCCAGGTTATAGCAGAATTGGCAGTATTACAGTCTTTGACTTTTCTTCAATTTGGAGCTGATACATTCCAAGTTGCGGTTTCATGATCTCCCGTCTCCTTCTCTCTCTTTACCCTTCTTCAAATCTCTTGACTTTAGCAAACGTGTATCTCCATTTCAAAAGCTCACCCGTTTGATGTGCGCTTGCATCTTCGATCCGCAAGAAAGGATATAAGAAAGAGCGGGGGATAGCAAAAGAAGGAGAGATGTTACAAAAAGAACAAAAAAATCCTCAAAACTTTGAATTTTTTGTTTTGATAAGAAGCGATGTGAGCGGGGATAAATGGTAATGACTTGCCTGTGGCCATAGATTTACTGTGGAATCCCAGGTAATAGAAGTGGGAATTATCTTGACTGTCAAAAGTCACTTGCCTTTTCCTGCCACCTTTGCCAAATGCAAATTGAGTTTACTTTATAGAATCCAATGAATATATTCTAGATATAAGCAGAGAGGGACAAACACCACCACATCTCCCTGCAAATGAGAGAGAAAAAATTATGAACTCTGAGATTTTTGTCATCCTATACCATTTATATTTTTTTCATGTAGCTTGGACGGGTCCTTCGTTATGAGTTTGTTGCATTTGTCATTGCAAAACAGGCTTTAGAACTGATACCTTTTTAATGCGAGTCATGCCGGGCGGATTCATGCCATACTTTAAGCCTGGCTATTTAGCTTTCTTCAGAGTTCTATAGGCCTACTGATATAGTTTGATAGTTTCTTGTTCAAATACTAGAAATTGCGGAGACAAACAGTCATCAAGAAGTTGATCTTCTTTCCGGAAATCACTGTGGCCAAGGTGATTCAGCTCAAGCCATGAAATTAAGATCCGTTCGTTTGAAATTATTTGAGCAATGCAAACACCGATCTAATCTGTTGAGTTGGTTTCCTGAAGCTGGTTTAAAATGGACCAATCACCAATGTTTTTGTTTTTGTTTTTATTTCTCTCTCTCCTTGTTCTCTTTGGTGTTGTCCGTCTTCTTTCGTTGGTCGTTTTCTTTTTTCTCTTTTCTGTGACGATAAGTTAATTTTTTGGGGGGAGGGAGGTGTTGCAGTTATTATTTTTGGTGTATGCGGGGGTGTTAGGGTGTGTATGTATCCTTTTTTTAATGTATACTTGCTATATAAATTGCACAATTTTTTTTTTTTTTTTTTTGAGGGGTTTGCAAAATACAAGCCTTGCTTTTTAGCATTCCCTTCGATTTTCAGCATTTATATATTATAATTTTTTTTTTTTAAATTACGCTGAATGAAAATTATTGTTATTACATGCATTTTGTTCATGATATTATTTACGATGTATTTACGTTTGTCTTTATATTGTTGAAAATGGTTCATGATATTATTTATGATGTAATTACGTTATATTCTGTTGAAAATGGAAAATAAATGAAATGAAATGAAAATGAAATGACTATATAAGCCTATATTTCCACACATGACAGGGGCGCAGACATATCTTATTATTTTCGCGATAAAAAAGACACAAGTTACTTACAACACACACTCACATATACATTCCCAGCTTACGTACTACCACCTTTCGTTAACCAGTTGACTGCTGAATTCTCCCATTTCCATTGGCCTAATACAGGGATCATCCAATACCAATAGGCATTGGGTTGAATTTGCAACCCTCCAACAAAATGGCAAAATTGGTGAAAAATGAAGCTCACCAAAATGGTGGCTTAAAGATATACATGTACATGTAGTATTCTTTTGCTCTGTAAGTTTGGAGTTCCAAATACTGGTATCCTTTCTCAATATCAGCTTTGGATTCTACTTCTCTAAAAAGAAGTAGTAGGTTTAGATACCAAATTGCCATCTAATTAAAGTTAAAAGAAACTTGTGAATTGATTCGTCAATGCAGTTGCTTGAAATTGAATATAAAATATTTCCCCCCTCTATGCTTATTAAGCCTTGTCACTTTGATGTGTTACATACATGTTTTCCTTTTTTTTTCTTTTTTCCCCTTTTTTTGCTGGGTAGATAGTGATTTTATGTCTTTCTAAACAATGTCCAAATTATTTTGTGTGACTTGTGTCCTTAACTCTCATCATTTTTGTTTGCATGTACAAGGCAATTGAATTATTTCCAAATTGCAAACCACAATGGATCAACATACCTTCCACTGCCATGGCTATTTAATAGACAATGTACTAACGGTGGATATAACTGAAAATATAGTGTGATTCGGAAGGTCATCTTCGAGAAAAAAATAAAAGCGGCAGTAAGAAAGAAAGGTGACAGAATTAAATCAAGACAGGAAATAAATACACATTACAACTCTCCATACATCTCATGCTCTGTAATACTTGTGGAGCAAGTTTGAAGACAGGAAGCGAAAAAAATTGGAAACTGGATTTGGGTAGAATGGCAAATGCCAATCAAGTTTTTGTTGTCAGCTCAATGATATAATAATGTTTGCTTACCTTACTGGAAGTTATTTCAGGGTGCATAAGCTCATTATCTTTATCTCTACTCCATTCAACATTAACCCTGGATGACAGCCAATGTTTTCAGAAGGGAATATCACCTTTCCTCTTAGTCTTTTTTCTTGTATTGCTCAGGTCCTAATTTATCTGTGTGTTTTTTTTTCTCTCTGTTTCACCCTTTATCTCCTCTATATCAATTTAATGCTGTTTCCTCTTTTGAGTGTGTTTTTCTTCCTCATTTTCACATCCCTATCTATTTCTCTGTGTGTATGTTTGTCTCGCACTCTCTCTATCAATCTCTCTCTCTCTCTCTCTCTCTCTCTCTCTCCTCTCCTATTCCCTCTCCTCTCGTTTTCCTCACCTCTTCCCTCCTCTCTCCTCTTTTCATCTCCTGGTGTATTTTTTTTTTGCATAAAAATATGATTTTATTCTCAAGTTCAATTTCTCGTTCTCTTTCTTTTTATTTGCATTTTCCCTCCATGATTTTCCCAAGTAACAAACTATTGCCATTTGCTTTTAGCTAATGTGCTTCATTTCATCCTCGGCATGACTTGAGTTATCCTGTAAGCTTTACAGTCCATGAATAATCAATTTAACATGGATTCGTTTATGTATGCATTTATTGCAATCTGGATGTTCACAGATTTTGCTTCCAATATAAACAGCCTTTTCAGGAGCGGATCCAGGATTTTTTTTTTTAATATCACAGCCCCCCCCCCCCAAAAAAAGAAAGAAAAAAAAAAAATCTGTAATTAGTAAGGTTGTTCAGTAGATACTGGCATACAAATGGTTGATAGTCACTGAAATAATAATCAGACTATTTCTCTATCGTATGATGATGAGCTGTCAAAGAAGTGATTTTTAGCTCATCCGGCCCGAATGGGCCAGATGAGCTTATGCCGTGGCGAGGCGTCCGTCGTCCGTCGTCCGTCCACAATTTCAAAATGCTTCTTCTTCGCCATTTCTTACCCGATTTTAATTCCGTTTGCTTTATATGATAGCACTAGGTGGGGGATTCGAAACTTCTACACAGAATTTTGAAACTCATTAAATATGCTAATTTATGCGCATTTCTCAAAAATCACAAAAATTGCTTCTCCTTCCTCATTTGACCGATTTCGATTTATTTTGTTCCATCTGAAAGACTTTCATGAGGTCCATTGAACTTCTACACGGAATTTTGAAATTTTGTCTACAAAATTAATTATGCTAATTTATGCGATATTTATTCAAAAATCACAAAAAATGCTTCTTCTTCGCCATTTCTTACCCGATTTTAATTCCGTTTGCTTTATATGATAGCACTAGGTGGGGGATTCGAAACTTCTACACAGAATTTTGAAACTCATTATATATGCTAATTTATGCGCATTTCTCAAAAATCAAAAAAATTGCTTCTCCTTCCTCATTTGACCGATTTCAATTTTTTTTGTTCCATCTGAAAGACTTTCATGAGGTTCATTAAACTTCTACACGGAATTTTGAAATTTTATCTACAAAATTAATTATGATAATTTAGTCACTGTCTCCTTCCAAAACCACATTTAGCCAGATTTGCAATAGGCACTTCATCATCTGTACATGCATGTAACCAATACATGTACATTTCATGTATTCATTACAGTGTCTACTCTGTTCAAAGTACAAATTGCTTGAATTTCTTTGCTGGATGCCGGATGAGCGCCACATCATTGATGTGCTAGTTTTTTTTCTTCTACAGTGTCAGTATTACCTAGACAGAGTTGTAGAGGAAATATACTATACTAGTTTCGTACGAACAGAAGAAAAAAAAAATCTGTTTTTATAAAGTTTTTCTTTTCATAGATATCCACAAAAAGTACAACATTAAATGCTTTGTTGGACCTGGAGATATTAATACATATTAATACATTCAATGTGCCTATTCGTTCCTTCCTCTCAAAGTCTCCAACATGTGGCCCACAGATGAGTATCAAAAAAGACCCCTTTATGTCAAGACAATTAAGAGCTAATTGGCCGTCCAACATCAATGTAAACTGCTGGTTTCAGGAGCGATCAGATCAAAAGTAATTTCAATCTTGGTTCTACCTCCTGCCGCGTGCTCCCTTCTTTCGTCATTATTTCTTTATGTGCATCCAACTTCTAATTTGCTCTTTGTCATTGACAATTCTCCTTTCATTTTGAATTATTATGGCTTGTAAAGGTTTCATAAATTTTATTGCTTAACTTTTCAGTAGGTTTTAGTCTGGATCATGCATGCTTGTTAGAGTTATACCTACACAGGGCGGCAGGGCCTACGACTCGGGTTTAGAGCCCACCGTGAACCAGCAATTTTGGCACTAGAGCTTACCACAAGAGAGCCCCAAATTCATTTCTTCTATGTCCAGTTTATCCCAAAATTGAAATTCTGGGGTAGAAAAGTATAGAATTTTTATCAAATGCCACCCGGCATGAAAACTGTACTGCCTGTTACCTTGATGCTTATAACTGTAAACCTGATTAAATGGTCATATTCATAAAATTATCAGTATAGATTATTAAATATATTAGTGTTAGGTTCTATTGATTTTTTATTATGCCTCCGCCCACCGAAGGTGGTGCCGGAGGCATTATGTTTTCGGGTTGTCCGTCCGTCCCGCTTTCTCGTTCTCGTGATACTCAAGAACCACATGAGGTATGAACTGTAAACTTGGTGCTAGTATGTATCACCATAGGAAGACGATCTGATTAGATTTTGGGGTACGTACAGTCAAAGGTCACAGACCAATTTCTGAAATTTCAGGTGTTCGCCTCATTCGTGTGATAACTCAAGAACCATTTGAGGTATGAACTCTAAACATGGTGCTAGTATGTGTCACCATAGGAATACGATCTGATTAGATTCTGGGGTATGTAGGTCAAAGGTCACAGGCCAATTTCTGTAATTGCAGGTGTTAGCCTTGTTAACGCGATATCTCAAGAACCATTTGAGGTATGAACTTCAAACTTGGTACTAGTATTTATCTCTTAGTGGGCTCTTTTTTTTCATGAATTCTGTAATCTGATTGGTCAATTTGTCCGAGAGATAATTCCGTATTCTTGACCAATAAATTAAATGTGTACACTTTAAGGGATAAAACCGTTGCACCCTGCTTGTTCTCACGGAATACGGGAAATATCTACGTTCTAGTTCCATATTCCATTCGGCCTCCAGTCTCATGGAATATGGAACCAGAACGTAGATATTTCCCGTATTCCGTGAACAAGCAGTGTGTAACTAATAGTATCACCATAGAAATACGATCTCATTCGAATTTGGGATACGTAGGTCAAAGGTCAAAGGTCATAGAGGTCAATTCTGAAATTGCAGGTTTTAGCCTTGTTAACGTGATGTCTCAAGAACCATTTGATCCATAGTGAGACGAACTGATTAGATTTTTGTTCACATAGGTCAAAGGTGACGGGTCATAGAGGGTCATTTTACAGGTGTATGTGAAATTAATGAGGTTTATTACCTTTGTTATCACCATATCTCAACTATTTTGTATTCATGACTAGGAGGAGATAAAGTGATCAGACTTTTGAGTTATAAGGTGTAAGGTCAAATGTCAAAGAGGTCAATTAACATGTAATTAGAGGCTTTTATTCTGGTTATCACAATATTTCAAGAACAGTTTGAGCCATCAACTGAATTTAGGCGGAGGCATATAGGAGACGCAGTCGCATTCATCTTGTTTTGTTTGTGTTGTGTCTCATAACCACTAGTTACGTTCACACGATGGGAGCTAAACTTTAATTTTTGCTTGCAGTTTCAAAACTTTTAGTTAACTTGTAGTTATCTTGTAGTTTCAGACCATATGAACAGACTCGTAGTTTCGAAACTTTAAGTTTACTTGTAGTTCTAGAACCACAAGCGAGCTTGTGGTTAAGGCCGAAACCACGAGCAGTGGGTGGTCCTCTGTCGCAGTCTGGGTTACCGATGACCTTGCTGTTCATCTTAAACTTCCGGGTCATATCCTTCACGCGAATTATTAACACAGGATCTGTATGTGTACTGTACACACAATCGGTAGTATCTACTTCTGGGGTTAACCACAACGATCACTCGGCTTGTAGTTTCAGCTCGTTGTTTAGGGCTCGTGTGAACCCTCGTTGCGGTTATGCTACAGTCACACGGCCATGTTACGGACCTGCGGATGCCTGCGTATATTTGGATAATGAAAATGCGTAATTTTTACCCCCAAATAACGCAAATTTGAGCAAAAGTTACCTATATTCTGCGGACGATACGGATTAGTTACGGATGTTACGTATGAATTACGGATGTTACGGTAAAACCTGTAGATGAGCCCATCCGCTGCCAACCCGCTGACACATGTCACAGACGACTTACGGATGACTTACGGACGATACGTATGAGTTACGTAGTTTACGTATGGATAACGTATATTCTGCGGATGCTTACGTATATTTCATCCGCAGCAAAATTTTGAGATTTTCAAAATTCCCGCTGCGGATCTGCGTATGTCTGCGGATCCTGCGGATTAGGTTACGGATGGATACGGATGCTTACGGACGATACGGATGACTTACGGACGATACGGATGAGTTACGTATTTTACGTATGGATAACGTATATTCTGCGGATGCTTACGTATATTTCATCCGCAGCAAAATTTTGAGATTTTCAAAATTCCCGCTGCGGATCTGCGTATGTCTGCGGATCCTGCGGATTAGGTTACGGATGGATACGGATGCTTACGGATCTTTTCTGATGCTTACAGTATTTTATCCGTAAGCATCCGCAGCTACCGTAAGTGGCTGTGTGACTGTAGCATTAGGAAGTCGTGGTTTCGTTAACTTTAACGTTTCAAAAGCACAAGTAGCTATTGTTTTTGAAATGAGTATTAGATAATCATCAAGAGATGTAAATAACATATAAATAATTGTTAGAATATTCATATGATAAAGGCGGGAGTTGTTTTACCTCTGATGTTATATGCAATCAGAGTAATGCATGCTTGTGTAGAGATAACAAGGGGACCCATGGTATATACATCCTCAGAGGGACAAGGAAGCCTGCTTTAAGATTAATGCCTTGCCAAAGGGGACTAGTGCGGTGACTTAGTTTTGAATCTGTAATGTGCCGCTTCCAAGACCACAACTTTAACGACGCACCTTTGATATTTAACCGACACTGCTGATTTCTGCATATATACATAACTGTAGGGGTTAATTTATTATTAAATAATTCAACTGGATAAGGCATTAAGTAAGAAAATTTTCATTTACGGTAGAATTGAGGACAGTAATCATGTGATGAAATAAAGTTTGTTTCACTACCATTGCTCTCTCTTTCTCTCTGTCTTTCTCTCTTTTTCTCTCCCCCTCTCTTTCTTTCTTTCTTTCTTTCTCTATCTCACAATCTCACTCTTTCTCTCACTCTCTCCTCCCTTCTTTTTCTATGTATCTCACTCTTTCTCTGTCTTCCTTTATCTCCTCATACAATATTCTTGATAATAATTTTCCTTCCTGCCTCCTGTTATGAGGAACTCTCAGACACTTCTAATCATGCATTGAATTTTTTTGCCCTCCTTGCTCATTCCTCATTCCACCCCTTCTCTGCATATTGAATAACCCAGATGTCATTTACATTTCATGTCTTTGCAGCAAATGGAACGATCTACTCCTGGGGAGGAGGGGTGGATGGACAGCTTGGGCATGGAGAAGATGTGCAGTACCTCGCTCAACCCAAAGCTTTGGTGGATGGAGCACTCGCTGGCAGAGTAGCACAGGTGGCTTGTGGAGATTCATACAGTGCGGCACTACTTGGTAATGATAATTTTCTTCATTGTCATCTACTATCCAGAGACTGCTTCTGGAAATTATTTTTTTGTATAATGTTGCTGTCTGACAAGAACAAAAAAGTTATCAAGCATAGAAAACTTGGTGTGGTCCAATTTTTCAAATATCTTTGACAATTAAAAAAAAAAACAGAAGAAAAAAAAATCCAGACCCCTGACCACTGTAACCCCCTGTATCCACCCTTGTATCCACCCGTGCTTCTGCCCTTGCTTCTTGTAGCAACCAAGCATTAAAATCATTCCTACCAGCAAAGATTGTCAACATAACTTCTTCCACAACTCATGTTAATATTACTACTACTACTACTACTACTACTACTACTACTACTACTACTGCTGCTGCTACTACCACCACCACCACCACCACCACCACCACCACCACCCTCACCACCACTACCACTACCACTACCACTACCACTACTTCTGTTATTGATGGCTTTGTATTTTTGGGATAATGTCTTTTTCTATTGCTCTTGTCATTATCACCATTCTTAGCATCTTCATCACCATCGTCATCATTATTATTACCATTACCACCATCATCATTATATTTCACATCGTCATCATCATTATTATCATCGTTCTTCTTGTTATTTGTTGAGGGCATTTGGAGATTTTTTGCAAAATGAAATAAATCATTATATGTTCTCTGTAGGTTTCCATGGTGAGTGGGTATTCACAATTGAAGGCTTTCGGTAACACCACGTGGGAGCCTCTGTGAGTAGGCTGTTGATTCTTTTGTGAAAAATAACCCACTTATGGGGATGTTTAAAGGAGTTTGGAAAAGTGGAAGGAAAGGAAAGAAAGGAAAGCTATGATAATGGAATGAAATTAGATTAAACACTTGCACAAGACAATTTTTGGTTTTGGTTTCGGTGTTTATAAACCAAATAGGAAGTGAAATGGAAAAAGGAAAGAGGAAGAAAGAGTGATTGAGATCAGGAAAGTTGTGAGCAGTTCACAGAAATTTGGAGAGTGTAGTTCTGAAAAGAACTGTTTGTATTCCTCTGTAGAGTAGTTCTGAAAGAGAGTTTCTGAACTACAGTAATCTTTCGGTAAAGGGGTATATCTGTCTTGACGCGTTTTGAACAGTGTGCTCTGTTCATCGTCGAGGTAACACTGCAGTGCGGCAAGTGTTTATGCAATTGTGCGGACCGGGGTTACTGCGCCAGCCCGTGTTCGTGGTTCCGGGCCTCTGATTGGTCTGTTAGCGGAAGTGGATGTGGCTTGCGGTTATGGGTCTAAATGTGTGTCTGTGCAAGAAGTCCATGCCCCCCCCCCCTCCAACCGAAATTTCCCTCGAAAGTATTTTCACTATGATACCACAATGATATTAAAATCCCGTTTCCCCTCAGGCCCGCGTGTGATCCCCCCAACAAGAATGCAGCCCTAACAAATTTTCTTTTAATTCTTTCATTCTTTACAAGGGGCAGCCAATGCATGTCATGCTTTCATAGCCTTTCTCTGAGTAAGAACCGTATAGAAACAAGGCAAGATCATGATCAAATTGTTCCTCAAAAAGGGTGAGAAACCTGGATGTGAAGTTTGAGGTTGTGGGTCGTCCACAATTATATGGTCGACATGAAATAAATAAATACTGAGGCCATTCGTCGTTATCAGATCTACATATAACAATCATAATTTATTATTCATCAAGATGAAAAGGTATTTTCTTCAAAATTCATGCAGGACTTGGATGAATAACACATACTCGCATGTCATACATACTTCTTGGTAAAAAATACCACTTTACCCCCAAAATATGCCATGTTTGTTTGTTCTTTTCATTTGAACTTACATTTTGACAAATATGATTAATCATAAATAAAGCTAGCTCCCGCCTCCTGTAGATTTCCACGGGCTGCTTCTGCTACTTATAGTTTCATAATCCAGTATGACTTTTCATATTGCAAATAGATTTCTTTCCTAATCGATACCCAAATGCCGATTGTAATTTTTGTCTCTACATACTGTATTAGCAGCGTTATCAGAATTTCACCCTCTTCTTATTCTTACATTTCTGCTTTCTCCTCCTCTCATGTTCTTCTCTCCATCTATCAAACAGAAAATAACTAACTAAATCAGATTTGAGATACAAGTGTGAGACCTAATCTAAGGTAGTGTCGGTACCTCTTTTCACTTCTAGGCCTGACACAACTCCGCCTCATATTTGTCATCAAGAGATATCAAAGCTGTGCTTCGAAATTGAATTATTCATGTCAAAGAGCCTGGCTTCTTAATCCTCAGTTTGCATCCATCTTCCGTGAACCTGACAAAAAGATCCTCTTTCCTATCCCCAGCCAATCTGGTCCAAATCTGTATTTCTTCCTGCAGATTAACTCTCATCTTTGCCCCCTCGCAATCTATAATAAACTAAGTGAGGCAGGAAGATTGAGTTTTTATGAAAATTAGCCCTCATCATAACACCTTTTTAAAAAACATCTTGTATTATATTTTTTTTGCCACTTTGACGTAATCATATTGCTATCATAACCTCTTCCCTACTTTAATATAAGCTCTTAGCAATGATTTATTTGGTTCTGTTGAATACTGGGAGCCGCATCTGTGTTATATGCATGAAGTGGATTAAGGTGGATGAGGGAAGTCCAGAAAGCCACACAAAAAAAAACTTTCTTAGGTGAAAATGGAACATAAATCCTTGAAATGATTTGTGTGAGTGATTGGAAATATTCAGAGTGCTGGCCTGGCCTTTCTATCTATGACTGGATAATGGGGAGAAATCAATCAATTTTTTTTCCACGAACTGTATTTTCATCTCCTTCGCCAATGGGCATACTTTTGCTGTGATCCTTGCTAACGCATTGCATCATGTTTGAAGTTTAATCGTGAGGTGCTACTTGTCCGAGATCTTCAGTTTAATGTGTTTGCAAGAGAGATATGTAAATTGGACAAATAATTACTTGCTAGTTGCACCATCATTATTTAAATGTTTTTATTCAGCTGTAGAAAACAATACGTAACCTACATCATGAGATGACACGTGCCGTTGTCTTGGCAAGAGAGAAATGTAAAGTGCATGAATAACTACTTCTTGCACCATATTTACATGTTGTTTTAGTTGATCTGTAAAAAAACGATGCACGACATTCATTGTGAGATATTACTTGCACAAGATCCTCTGTCTTTAATAATTGTCTTGGCAAGAGCGAAATGTATATTGGAAAATGAACCACTTACTGCACCATATAATAACACTTTTTCAAATACAACTGTAAAAGAAATATGTAACAAAGAATAAGCACCAAAATGAGTGAAGCATGGAGTAGAGTAGATGTAGTTTTGCAGCTTGTATCGACCGTAATGAACATGTGATACATTTCTAAATGACAGACTTGCTGTGACCTGTGTTTTTGGACAATTTAGAAATGTTTCCAGTATCCATGATACTTTGTTGCCAATTTTGATACCATGTTTAGTGGGAATAATTATGAAAAAGAATTTGCATGAGATTTAATTGGATTCCTAATTTTGGTAGTTGTGTGTTTTTGTTTTTTTGAAAAATTTTTGAGATAGGAACTGATCATGATTGACAGATACTGATGAAAACAATTTTTTATTTCCATGTTATGTTTCATATTGATCATTCCATCCCTTGGAATCCTGCATCAGTTGTTTTGTTTTGTTTTTTTTTTGTTTTTTGTTTTTTTTTTTTTTTTTTTTTTTTTCGGGGGGGGGGCAGGGGTTGCCTCTCGAAGTATTAACCTTCCTCTTCTCTATATTTTTCAGGTGATGGCTCCCTCTATATGTGGGGAAAGAGCAGTCACGTGATTCAAGCTGACCAGCCGTCGTCTCAGAGGGTATTCCGGCCTGTGAGGATTCCCATGAACGGCCGCTCGGTCGCCATGGTAACTTGTGGCTCGTGGCACACCGCAGCCATCACTGGAAAACCAGGTCTGTAAAAAAAAAAAGAGAAAAAAGGGAAAGAATCAGAAGACCAGAAAGAAGTTGAATAGTTTCCCTTTAGGCATGATAGGAATTGTTTTGTGCGAGAACATATAATAGATGGTGATATACAGTACTGGTAATTCATGGGTCTTGGATTTGTTGGGAATCTACCGTTTGTTTAGAGCCAGAAGGGCATTAACTCACATCTTTTGCATGGATTCGACACCCCTCTGGCTCAAAGCAGACAATATTTTTGTTGTAGCATCTCTACTGTGTAAATACTTATCAGGAACTCTTTTGGACTTGGTGTAGTATAAGTGCAATTTTCTCACAGAAATTTTTATGGACTTCATTGTTTTTTACCAGAGCTTTTTTTTTAATTGCTTTCCAGACCTAAATCGCTCACCGCTTCCATGTATTGTTTTTTCACTGATCTTTATTGTAAAAGACATAAGAAGTAATCATATTTTGAAACCTGTCTTTAGAAAACATACCCGCCCCTCAAAGAATGATTTCTCTAAAATCACATATTTCCAGTACAACATTTGGCTTTAGATTATTTTGTAGCGCCGTAGATGTGTATGATAAAAAAAGATTGATGGATCTTTAACTTTCAAGCACCTGTGACTTTATCACACTTTATTACAATTTAATATATGTGCAATCTTTCTATGAAGGGCGACATTTAGGCTCTTATTCATTAAATGTCTTCCATAGTTATCAAAAATGTGACTGTGCAATGAAGTTGGCTTCAATCTGGGAAACAAATTACAGATTTGTATACATCATGAAAGTTAATTTTCCATCTTTTGTGTGTGTGTGTATTTAGATATTATCTTAAAGTATTTTGACATTACCCAACTTTATTCAAGATACGTTTGTTTTTCTTCGTAATTTCGTAAAAAATTCATCAATTCCTTATAAATTGTATGCCAGTGGTGAGATACTAGAATACTGGAACCATCTTTATTTGAATAAGAAAATTAATATAGGAATGAAAGGATAAGAAGTACCATTCTTAGAATGAGACAGAGGTAAAAATGATTTACTTTTGTTCAGCCTTTAGGTCACCTTTATCTTTGAAAATGATGTCAATTGTCCCAAAGAATGCTGTTTCCTATCCGAATTTAATTTCCTATATTGAATGCAACTATCTTTAAGATCTTTTTTATTTTGAAGAGGAATTCAATTTTTTTTTTAATCTGTTTATTTAGCAAGATCATTTTTAAGTTATATGGGTAACAACATATAAAACAACCATTGGCTGCAATATTTCTCTTTAAAATGAGATATTTTTATGGTGGTGGTGGCTTGAAATAAAGTTTTTCTTTTAAGCTCTCCTACATGTAGTTCTTTCTATTCATTAGAATGGATAATTTAAACACAGGTAGTTTTTTTGTCAAAAAGTATGAAAATTAGTACATTTAATCTATTGAAGTCACTTCCAATCATATAGCTTATCATCGTTTTCACCTGCACATGAAATTCATTTTGTAAATTTTCCTGTGTTACGATTTTTTAAACATGATTGTCTAATCACGACTGCTAATTGTACCATGGGTACTGAGGAAGGATATTTTGCCATACAGTTCACTGAACCTTGTGCAGTCTATGAGATCAAAGAATTTTCAAGTTACCTTGCAGCAATCAACGGGGAGGGGAATGATCACTTAAATGGTACAATAGCTGTATTATACTTCTTTCAGATATGACCTAATAATATTAACCATTCTTTTAATAAAACTACAAAAGAGAAAGAAAGAAAGAAAGGGCAGAATAAAAGAGATTGAAATTATCTCGCTGATATATACTTCATGCTTCTCTTTTTCAAGGCAATTGAGAGTATCATTAGGAATAAAAGAGAGAAGTATATTCTATAACTGATCCCAGAGGGCATGCGGATAGTACAGTTGTCCATCAGTATTATTGTAGCGGTCACAAATTACTACCCCGGGGCTGTTGTCATCGTATGCCTTCAGACAGGCAATTGAAGAGATGGAGGAAGAAAGAGAGAGAGAGACACTAGGAGAGAAAGGAAGCAGAAAGGAATCTAGGATGACCAATAGACATATGATTGCTGTCTCTTTTGTTATCGGTCGTGACAATATGATGACCGCCATTGATTTGTTTGGTCGGGTTTTTATTTCGATTATCGTTCATAATTCCAGAGAGGCATTCTTATAACCGCCAGATCAAAAGACGCGGACAATGATGTACCATGACGTTATTAATTCAAATATTGCATTTTAGATTTGATTAAAGATTGTGACATGACCCATGATGCACTTTGCTCCGCTCTTGTCCATGCGGCTCCCCCCTTTTTGTTTTGTTATAGCTAGGGCGTGTGTGCGTAGGCATGCAATTAAATTCAATGTCAGGATTGTCGTAGAGCATGCTGAACCAAAATGTCAAGAGACAGTGCTGTATCATTCAAATATAAACACAATTTGCTTAAGTAGCTTTGATGCAAGACAATAAAAACAATCATAGAGTTTTAAAAGAAAAATATATATACAAGCAAGAGATGAAATTCTCTAAAACGATCTAATACTGTTTTGGTCTTTGTTACCTAAGCCATTGGCTACTAGGAACCGGGTCGTCCCTGTATTAAGCCTATGGGCATGAGAGAATTCGGTAGTCAGCAGGTTAAAGGGGAAGACCGGCTGATCAGTTAGTGACGGACGGACATTTCACACATTTTGAAAAAGTTTGAAAGCCTGAAGAAAATAAGTATTTAATTGAAGAGAGCAATTGTATGTTTCATTGTGAAGGACATCACTGAAGGAGTTGAAATTTTTTATAAAATTTGGTTGCCATGGTCGCTTACTGTAATCATAATCCATAAAATATTAAATGTCACAGATGGACAAAATGCCTACTCTTAACCGATCAGGCTCAAGTCCACCCCTGTATTTTGGTGATTTGAATAAACGCAGAAAAATGAGAGAAACAGATTCGTGAAAGTTTAAGCAAAATCCGACAAGAAATAAGAGAGTTCTGAACTTTAAAGCTGTAATCAATCAAACACAAATTGGCAGCTCGATGACATACCTTGCTAGCTCCTCTCCCATTCCGTCTGTAGAGAAATTTTCATAGATTTTCATATGCTTAGTTGTTGTGGACGGAATACATTTGTTTCATACAGGATTTGTGTAAAAACATATGTGCAATGATTATATCAAGGATACATTTATGATTAGATATTTCTTTAGCAAAAAATGAAAATTTTCATTATTTTTTTAGTACAGGGCAAATGGAAGAGGACCTCACAAGATACGTCACAATGTTGCCAATTTGTGTTTGATTGATAACAACTTGAAAAATGTGTAACTTTCATATTTTCTTATCGGATTTTGCCCAAACTTTCATTTATCTGTTTCTTTAATTTTTCTCCTTCTTTTAAAACCAATTTGATATTAGGATGGGCTGCCCCCTCAATAATTTTGTAGGTAGCTGTAAGGAAGAGCTTTAACAGATCAGTATGAATGGATTTTGTTGTACCTTCATCAGATGAAGCCATATGTAGTGTTAAAGATTTTTAAAGGAAAATCTACTTTCATGTTCAAACCTTTTAGCCCCTTCTGTACCACTAAGAAATTTGAACAGGACCTTGTTTCATAAAACTTGTTATCAATAACAAGTCACAATTACTGTTATAAGCTACTGAAATCATTGCATTTGATTGGCTGCATGAGAGCAAATTTGTCATAGATCTGTTGCGATTGTTATTGATAACAAGTTTAATGAAACAGGGGCCAGTTATCATAAATGAACTTTCAATGTAGCTTACTTATGACTTGTACTGCTTTGTTTCATGAGATTGGGCATACAATTTCTTGCATGAGACTGAACTGCATATGTAATGTATCTGTTTCTGTTTATTAGGAAGAAGAATGTAGCCTTTCTCAGGCCAAACACAGGTTGTATGATACATGCTCCGGCGACAATTGCTCTGCGATCAATTTTGTATACCAACCAAATTCTAAACTTCAACACTTGACCAAACACTATACCTAAACCTAACCTAAAACCCAAATACAACCCTAAACCTAACCCTAATCCTAACCCTAATCCTAACCTAACCCTAACCCAAACCCTAACCTAAAACCCAAATACAACCCTAAATCTAACCCTAATTCTAACCCTAATCCTAACCCTAATCCTAACCCTAATCCTAACCCTAATCCTAACCCTAATCCTAACCCTAACCTAAAACCCAAATACAACCCTAAATCTAACCCTAATCCTAACCCTAACCTAAAACACAAATACAACCCTAATCCTAACCCTAATCCTAACCCTAATCCTAACCCTAAACCTAAACCTAATCCCAACACTAACCCTAACCTAAAACCCAAATACAACCCTAAACCTAACCCTAATCCTAACCCTAACCTACAACCCTAACCCTAACCTTAACCCTTTTATCTTTGATTAAATTAAGCCTGGAACAGTTGTCCTGGAATCATATGTCAGATTACCCCCAAAACATTGTCCATTCCAACGCTCCAGTTCTTTTAGTGGGATTTGCTGCCCACGGCAGGGAAGAGATTAATCTACTGCTGGGTATGGGTACAGAATATACAATACAGAATATACAATATATTCATGGTATTTATTTATTTATAGAAGGATATGAACAATAAGGAGGCCCAGTTACCTGTACTTTACTCCAAAGAAAACCCTCCATCCCTTGCCTCGGGAGGCGTACAGTTGTTTGAAAATAATGTTTCAGGAAGAGTTGAGCAGTTCCCTGACACGATCGCCGAAAGGTCATCCTTTCTTCTACCTGTCTTGCTAATATCCGCTTGTGTTCGGACGGGAGAATAAAAGCGACGTTTAGTTCCAATATTGGTTTTATCTGTCAGCTTTCATCTCTTTTCCTCTGCGTGTTTTGCCCATCAGAAATCCTGTGGCACTGTCCCTCCCTTTCTTCTTCGCTTAACCGGGGCTCTGTCTCTTTCAAGAGGCCGGCACGCTCTGACACTTTCCCTTTTTCAGCTTGTCATTATTCTGGAACAAAAATTGATTATTTGATATCGTGATGCTGTCTTTCTTTATGTTTGAGAGTGAGGTCTTATGATAAAGTATGTGACCTGGTGATGCACTTTATCACTCAGTCTGCTCCTTTGATTACTGACTTGAATTTGAGAAGAGAGGAATAATGCTTTATTCAATATCTTTTCCTGAAGTTTTCTTGCAATTGTTGAAATCTTTTTCTACCCTGAAGCTTATGTCATATACCTTAACTCTTTCAGTGCAGATGGCGTATATGTGACACCAATTGCTCAACCACAGGAAAGATATATGGTGGTCAATTTATATCAAAATTTTGAGCATAAATCGAGCATTCTAAATATATGATTAGAATTATATGCTACCATAGACAATTTCAGATTTTAAAAAAGATATTACCTTATTTCAACATTAAACAATAGTAAACAAATGAGAAACCCCAAAATAATGGACAAAAAAGAAACTCATATGTTATTTCCCATAGTTCTCATGCATAAAGTTAGGTAAAGTAATAATGTTTGGTATCATAAGAAATGGCAATAAATTTCCTACAAGTTTTGTACACAATATTTTGTGAAATAATAGATGGTTAATGAAGTGCAGACATTTGAAAAGTAAGCATTGATCACATTTTTTTTAAATTTTGAAGAAAGCTAAACCCCTTGGCACAGCAAGAGTTAAGATTGACTTTCCATCCCAGTCTTCCCTTTTCTTGTACTTTTGTTTGTATTGACCCACTTTCATTATTTTTCCTTTTCATTATTAATTTTCTAACATAACTATTAATGGCTTTTCCCTTTTTATATTTTCCTTTTCTGTTTTCCCTGATGTATTTAACCTGTACCATTATCTCCCTTGTGGGCACTCACTCACTCTCTCTCTCTCTCTCTCTCTCCTTCTCCATTTTAGCGTTTTGCCTATCATTTTCATTAATAATCATGTTCAAGGAACAAGTGAATGCATGAACAACAAATGCATCTTGCCTATCATTTTCATTTATGATCATATTCAACTATTTAACTATTGTCCATTTGAGTAGAATTTCTCTACCCCGGACTGCTTCTGTTTCGCTGATTTGAGTTTTTTTTTGTTTTTTTTCTTTCTTTAAAAAATTCTGTTGCACTTCATTCTGTTCTATCACAATTGACCAAATCTAGGACTTTTTTGTTACAATCCAGAACGTCCATTTATATCTGTTAAAGCAGCTCACCATTATTATCTCAAACATAGGACATGTTCAGTCTTTATATTGAATTATGAACATCATATATCATTGTGGCCATTATTCTCTCAGGCGACCTGTAGGATTGAAGCTCTAATTGTGATATTATTAACAATTTCTGTGGGAAGAACATGAAAATTCTTGCATCAAATTTGATATTTTTTGTGCGGTTGTCTCTTAAATGTACTATTTGATCTGTATAGTGGTTTGAAGGATGGTAGCCAATATTTTGAATTTGTATGAAGTTGATATCTTGAATATGCATGTACAGATTAGAAATGTATATGTTTTTACGTCAATTGTACTGTGCATCGGTTGTTACGAAATACATGTCACAAACATGATTTCCTAATGCCAATTAGAACAATAAATCAAATTAGAATCAAATTCAAAAGTGGATTACTTTTAATTCCTCACCAATAATCAATGCATACTTCATCGTTGTAAAATCTTAATAGTATCATGAATATTAATATTCTGTCATGACCTTACTAAGGTTTCTCTCCCTAATCCACTATGCATGCCAGAAATTTGTGTGTCATAAAATATATTTTTTTAAAGTAATAAACTAATATTACTTTTCTTGTCATGTGTAACAATAAAAAAAAAATGCTTCTACTAACCCACTTAAATATCTTTCTTGCATTTCTTTTTGTATAAATTGAGTACTCATTAGAAATAATACATGCCTATTCATTCATCCCACACATTGACATTTTAGCAATAAAACTGTTGGACTAATTTTAGGAAGTACATGTACCGGTAAAAGCCTTTGGAAGACCTTTGCTTTGGTCAAATTGTAAGGTATTTTCAATGATTTTCTCTACAAGTCCAGGGGAGCGTTTCATCAAGTGTTTTGTCAGTGATTTTTACCGACAAATTTGCTCTCAGCCAATCAGAAACAAGGATTTCAGTGGCTTGTAACACTTGTCGGTGAAAATCACTGACAAAACACGAAACGCTCCCCTGAAACGCTCCCCTGAAACACTCCCCTGGCCTTACCTTTTTAATGTTTGTGTAGAAAGTAGCAAATTTTTTATTGAGTCATCAGACTTTTACCAACATTTTTGTTTTTCCTAGGTTGTCTTATGGAAAGAGATTTAAATATATCATTCTGTATATCCTTAACAAAATACAAATTAAAGAGCTACATCTATCAGTAGCATTAAAAGGAAAAGCCCAGTTATTTGACAGATCGTCTGTTTGGATCTAGAAAGGCGTTAAGTCCCATCATTTATACAGAGTTAATGCCCTTCTGGCTACAAACGATAGATATGTCCTTTTAGTGACCATCAGGGAATCAAATTGTCGCAAGTATCATATTGAGATTTGAAAAGAGATATTTCATATTTTATTTCATGAGGATTACAAATGGAATATGTATTTTATAACCTCTATTAAAATGACTTCTAGTATAAACAAAAATGTGAACCGATTGAAAGTGCTTTTTGAAACCATGTCTGTTCATATTAATGTATTATTATGAAATTAATTTTTACAGAAAAAACTCTTCCCTAGCACTTACTTACCCTGTTGCAATGTTATATATTTAACTCACAAATATAACACTTATAGGGAGGTACTAATAATCTGACACTTTAGAAGAAACAAAAATTGAACCAGCTGCCCACTCCTCACACCCAGCCTACATGTACATGTGACTTTAAACATTTTATTCTTTTATTAGTCATATAAAAAAAATTGAAATGGCAACAGTTTTTACAGTCATCTACACCAGGCGCGGATCCAGGGGGGGGGGGGTCGCAAGGGGCATGCGCCCCCCCCCCCCCCCCGTTTTGTCTGACAAAGTATGCCCCCGGACCTCCTAGATGGCCGTTTGGCTTTGTCAAACGGAGGGTTCCTCAGTGTGCGCCCCCCTTTCTGAAAATCCTGCATCCGCCCCTGTACACATTTTCCTTGTTTTTCATATGCACTTTATTGTTTTCCTCTGACTTCTTCGACATTATTGATAAGAATTTTGTAAAAAAAGTAATGTTGGCAACTACCTGGCAAGGATTTTGACGTAGAGTAGGGACAGCTAGTCATTATCAGTGCCGTATATAAATAGAGTCTGGCCAACTCGGCTCCAGTTGGGTAACAACATGGCGCATATTCCTTTGTTGCAAGCTTACATAACAAAGGAATATACGCCATGTTGCTACCCAACTGAAACCGAGTTGGCCAGACTCTCTCCATATACGGCACTGGTCATTATGTACACAAAGCTCCCTCTAATTTTCTGGTTAGGGCAGGTATAGTAATGGCGGTGGTAGTGGTAATGGTGGTGGTTGTGGTTTAGGATGGCGGTGGTGGTGGTAGTGGTGGTGAATGGGGTGGTGGTGGTGGATGGGGTGGTGGTGGTTATTGTGGTAATAATGGTGATGGTAATGGTGGTTAGTGGTTGTGGAGGGGTTGTGATAATGATGGCGGTGGTGGTGGTGGTGGTGGTGGTGGTAATGGTAGTTTGTGGTTGGGGTTGTGATGATGGTGCTTGTGATGAGGGTTGCAAGGTCGTGGTAGTGGTGAAAATAATGGTGGTGGTTGGAGTGGTAGTGGTAATTATGATAATAATAATGATTCTTTGACGATGGTGCAGAATAAAAAGGGCTAGTGAAAATGCAATTGATTTGGGAGATGTTAAGGATAATGTAGAAATATATCATAATGATGTAAGAGATAAAACGTTCTGTTATTTCCTACAAACTGCGCTTCAAAGCAATGAAATTCCCATCCATTACATCTTCAAAACAAGTATTTTCATGCCATTGTATATATTCATATCCCACTTTATCATTCCGAAAATCTGTTTTCTATCTGCCCTGACAAATGGCATCTCATATTTCATGTTTTGTTCCCTTCCACATTCCATTTAATCACTTGAGAATGCCTAAAGAACATTCAACATTCTGCTTTGTACATGTAATAGGAGCTAGTTATACTTATTTTCTAAGAATGAGATCCTTGCATTGCATTATGGGTGCACTCTTTGACCTTTTTATTTTTTTCGCTCTCATGGGGGGGACCTGTTCAAACAAAGTGAATGAATAGCACGGATCTTATGCATGATTGATTCTAATGTGATGGTAATCATGGTGACGTATTCAACAATGTTTTCCATGCTCACTGTATTGCTCGCAGTCAGGAGGAAGTAGAACTGCATTATGGGAAGTATCTAGGTGCACTGACCTTTGCACTTTCGCACACCAGGGTCCGGTCTTATGAAGAGTTGCGATAAATCCGATTTGACTGTAACTCGACTCGAGTTCGCTATCAGTCACCACTCCTAATTTAAGAAATAGGCAAATGTAGCTGATTGGAGATTTATTCGCATCAGTCGCAACGCATTGTAAGACGGCCCATTAGCAAGAATTATGTCTACTTTACAACGAGGTTCTCGTAAAATGATTATGAATATGGCGTATATTCATATTTGCGCCAGAAATGATCCCTTTCTAACTGATATCTACATTAAAATCTGGGATGTGACAAAATTTTCTTTGTCTATTTAATAAGCTTACAGGTGTTTGACTATTACAAATTGTTGCGTTGGGTAAGATAGCAAAAATGTGTTTTAAGGATTGCTAATTTGGGGGTGATCTGTTTATAGCTGTTATTCCGCTTAGTTTCTGTGCATCCTAAATTAACATATTTCAAACTGTTATCGTGTTTACTTTCTTGCATGCTCAATAAGCACCCAGAATTGATTTTGAACGGTTGCTATAAAAACGTGAAAAATTTAATCCACATACTGTCTGTAATAGTAAGCATGTCAACATTTTTCATACCAACCTGTGAAGAAAAATGATCATTGTATTGCGATGAGAGAGAACAATTTGACAAGGCAAATGAAGAGAGAGATCAGCGGAGAAAAGACCTTTGTCCTGAAATCTAAAAAAGAGATGGATTCGGCCTTATTGCAGACTGACATTTACGATCACATTAATCTCTGTGGAAAACATGAACAAATAAAGAAATGATCCCCCAGTTAGTCTCACACTGCCACGACCAAAGACAAATATTCTGTGTACAAAGTCAGTGACACTCATGACTTCTAGGAGCAAGGGGGTTAAAGTGCATAGCATTGATAAGCACATATTGTCTGTCACCCTTGATCAATTACCCTTTTATCACTGAACACTCCAAAGGTACCATTAAACATTTTTGTGAGTCTTCTATTGTTGAATGTAATAATACTAACTACATATATATTGCGCACATATCCACCCCAGTGCATGCTAAAGGCGCCTACAAAGTATATACCATTACCCCAGCTTTTAATAGTGCATAAATCTATATGCAAAAAACACACGAGTTTGATGCGATATTATTGTCATGATACTGTTTTGTATTGGAATTTATTTCTTTTTTATAAAACTTGCTGAAAACCTGCCATTAAGACTTGCTGTTGTTGTTGACTCATTCCATTTTATGAGATATGCTGCACTCCTGTTTGTCTCGTGGTTTATCATGCTGCATGCATGGTAGCACTTGCACAGATTTTGCATCATGTCTCCCCGTCCCCCGTCAGACATTAATCTCTATCTGCCTCTCTGCACCCAAGAGAGGGATGTGTACAATGATTGTAAACATGAATAATAATCAAAATATGCCATTCTTGTATAGTGCATATCACATTATGATATAAAATTAAATGACTTTAGATGTTATTACCCATGGCTTTAACTCCGGCAACCGTAGCGTTCAGTTCATACAAGGAATAAATCCTACCAGGTACCCACTTACTACACCTTGGTCGAATGTGGCAAATGTCGATTTATGTCTTGCCAAAGGACATTAGTGCTACTGCATGGATTGGAACCCCGTACCTTGTGGTTCATAGTCCGGAGACTTTTCCACTAGACCACAACACCCCTACATGAAAGCCCTTGCAGCTTGAATCAGTGGTGGTGTATTTCTTTTAGTTCTATTAAAGACTATCTATATCTTTGCAGACTGCAGATATAAAGACCATATATCTCCCATATTTAGGTTGATTTTTATCGTGTGAATGAACTGTCCCATGGTCAGACCAATTAGAGAGATGAAAGGCTTAACCTATTTACCGAATAAAGAAAGTTGCCCGATTCATCTGTCCTAGTTTCTTTTGTAAAAAGACAACAAAAATCATAATCATATTAAACTGTGATCTGTTTTCTTGCCTAGCTTCTAGTCCTAGTATGTATCCTATTCATAACTTGTGGTTGTTTGCAGGCATGCATAGAGGGTAGCTAACTCGACTGTCAGGTATTCGTGACCCGCCACTGAGTTGCTTAGGTTTAATGAAAAGGCAGTCATCTGGTCGAGGAGGAAAGAAAAGATCCATTTGAATTGATATTCCCTGGTGAATTCTAAGCAAGGGCCTTGATTCCTGTTTGTTATCCCTACGATCTGGGTCAATTGCAATGTAACAATTAGAGCAAACCATGGTTAAGGAAACAACTTTGTAATCTTGTGTAATTGTTGCACTATATAGGTTAAAAGCCCCCATTTTTTTTTGTCAGTTAGTTTAGTTTGTTGGTCCGGGCATAGGGGCTGCGAAAATACAGCTTTTGTTGCGACGGGAACTCCCTTGGGCTGTTTTTATTGGAAGTCACTTTGAGTCATTCGTGTCTGTCTCATTTCGCTGGGTGAATTTTTCAAAAAGGCAAAATGATTGCGAATCAGTGGAGTATAGGTCAGTATCCGTCCATTAGGGGATGATTTAGATTTCATTTCATACCTGGCTTTGTGACTTGTTAGCAAGGAAATGTTCCAATTTATATATTTTCCCCAACAATGGTTTATCTGCCAAACAATGTGGTCTGAAAATAGGATGGGGGTTCAGGTTGCTTCTCAAAGGCAAAATGATTCAGGATACACCATTTATTAACCACTAAAAGGTTCTATTTATATATTTTTAAATACAATGTTTTTGATTCCACAGGGGAGACCAAATTATTTCATGCATTCTTTTGTTGCGTTTGTATATTATGAAAAATATAATCTGGCTTTGGGGGAAGTACATCTACTCTGCTTTTCATCTCATTTATAAAGCTTACTTTACAGGTAAAAGGTAAAGTATTATGTGAAAATATAATGTCCAATACAGGCGTGGTGTGGCTTTTACACTGGAATGATTCATTTTGAAAAACACCAAAATGGGCCTTTCTTTATGTTTAAATGTCATTACTGTGATCATCAAATCTAGAGATTTGGACAAGGGTTAAGGAGAAAAGAAAGAAAAGTGGTTTGCAATTAAAGCATAAAGGAGGAACTTAAAATTTGTCACAAAATCCATGACTATACGGATAGTTGTGCCTTTACTTTACACTCTATTGTTGTGGAATAAAATCCTGGCCGAGAATTTAGAAGTTGTATTGTGTGTTTTGGACTAGCGACAGCTGATATATTCTCCCTGATAACAGAAACAAATAATTTATGTTTGAAAGATATGTCATGCCCATTTTATCAATAAAACACTTAACTAAGAATCACAGCTGGTCAAGAAAGTTCATTGGTGACACTTGTTTATAAACTTCGTTTTACTGATGCAGTTGTAAATAAAGTATGAATAACTTATATCTTTACAGCAAGACAACCGTTAGAGGAAGACTCGGAGAGCTCTGAAGAGGAAGGTGATGATTTGGGTGCCTTCATTACCATGGAAACGGGTGATAGAGAAGATGCATTCCAAGAGAGGGTTGACAACTTCTGGGATATGTCAGAGGAGGTGAAGTTTTCCCGATTCTGGTTTTAGTTCCCCATCTGGAAGTATATAGGGGCTTCTGCTCCCCCATTTCTGTACATATATCGTCCGTTTTGAGCCTGAAGGGCGTTAAATCATATCATTTTGTACAGAGTTAACGCCTTTCTGGCCCCAAACAGACAATATTTATTCTGTTTGTGGTTGGATCTCCATGCTTAGCAGTGCTTTGTAGAATCTTAACATCTTTATTTTCTTTAGTCTTTGTTCTTTCTTTTAACCCGTTGACTACTGACTTCACCTATTCCCATAGGCTTTACATATTAACCATGCGGTTCCCGTGGCGAATGGGTTAATGGCCGGTCAGACTTGTCTGATGATGATGATGGTAACGATCACGAGATTTTTCATTAAAGACCTCAGCCTGACCGAATTTTGAAATATACACTTTATTCATCCACGGGGAGCTATATATTTTCTGAACAAATTGAAACCAACTTCATGAGATTCCGTTTCCTGTGGAATGAGTAACAGCGTCCCGAATGTTGAGCCCCGGTGGTTTTTCTGACGAGGGCCCCGTCTCTGAGGAACGCTACTTTGCGGGGGGTGAAAATTTGATGACGACATATCGTGTAGACGCACTCGGAGCTGTATACATGACATGTCGTCACACATCTAGCGACCCCCTGCAGTTTCCTCTCTTGTTACGCAATAGGGAGGGGGCGGACCAAAAAAAATTATCTTTTTTATTTTTTATGGATAAACGGAGACGAAAATTTATGAATACCCAGGGTAATTATATTCTTTGTTTACTAAGCTTTACGTCAATATATGGTTGTTTTGGGTCAGGCTGAGGTCTTTAAAGGTACACCCTAGAGCTGCTCTGCTATTTAATAGCACACACAAACACACATATACATACAGATATGTACACACCATATAGAAGGGAGTACCTTTAATTGAAAATCTCGTTATCCATATCATTTTAGGACCAATGTGACCAGCCCTGTAGTCAAATGAAGTACCTGCACCTGTGATAAAGGTAGAAGAAGATCCCTATTCTTTTTGTGATGCTGCCCTACATGTTCTGTCTCTTTAAAGATGTTATATGTTGGTGAATTTGTGTTGGTGCGGGGGACATATTCGTGTTGCATAGCGACGTTCATGTTTTGTTATCTAATGCGTTGATCAATTGCTTATTTTTGTCATGAATGTGAGGTTCCTTTTGGTTCAAATGGAGGTGGCATTGCATTTATCAGGGTTGATGTGGAAGGGGGGATATGCGATAATTGCTGCTGCAACATGTGTTTTGGGCTTTATTTCATCAAAGATGTAAGGTTAAGTTTAGGGTTGGAATTGGGTTTAGGTTTGGTTTAGGTTGAAAGTTAGGGTTGGTTATAGCGTTTGGTCCAGGGTTGAAGGAAAGAAATTTGGTACATGGAGAGAATTGACTGGAGATCAATTTGCACAGGTGCTTGTGTTTTAGAACCATTGTAAACCAAGGAAGAAAGATGTAGAGATTTTTCCGCTTGCCTTTGTCTCTGTGAGAGAAATCTCGGCCTCCGAGTGCCTGAGAAAGATCTTCGAGAATTCGGTGTCACTTTGTAATTTGTTACTTTCATCTCTCTCTCTCTCTCTCTGTCTGACTCTCTCTGTCTGACTCTCTCTGTCTGACTCTCTTTCTCTATTTCTCTCCCTCATTATTCTTCTTCCCTCCCTCCCTCTCTCCCTCTATTCTTTCCTTCCTCCTTCCCTCCCTCTCTTCTTCCCTTCCTCCTTCCCTCCCTCTCTTCTTCCCTTCCTCCTTCCCTCCCTCTCTTCTTCCCTTCCTCCTTCCCTCCCTCTCTTCTTCCCTTCAACCCTTCAACCCAAAAGGGGTGCTGAGAGTGTTACAAAAATTTGTCATATTTTCACGAAGGATGTGTTTCTTACTTCTATACCAATTTTTTGTCTGCTTCCTCAGACTGCTGCCCCAGAAAAGAACACCTCAGAGACCGCCTCTGCTACCTCCAGTCCGACTGCAATGAAGAACTCCAGGCCACCACAAAGGCTTGCCCGAGAGGGCACCACTTTGACACTGGAGGAGTTCTATTCCGCAACCCCTGTGCCCAGTGTTCGTCCAAGAGAACTCCGTCAGGCCAGTCTTGCTGAGAGAAAGCGTGCAGCTCAGGAGGATGGGGTGCAGGGTACAGACGAACAGGTCAACCCTGAAATGATGGAGGAAGAAGAGAGAATAGCTGATGGATCATCTGTAGATGATGATGTTGATGCAGACAGTGTAATTACGATTCAGCGCAAGGATTCTGGGGATGATCCAGAAACTCCTGACAAAGATTCTAGTCCGAAGACTAAGCGAGACAGTGCTTTGCCAAAGGCCACTATACCACCTTCCAAAAAAGTCAATGCCCCATCCCAAAGAGACATGAATTTGCCACGCTCCAAGACAATGGGAAGCATACATGTACCAAAGAAGTCGGTTCCTAAGGGAAACCTGCCCAACGTTTATAATATGAGTGCAATGAGCGGATCAGGTGATGCTGATAGAGGAATTGCAGGAAAGTTTGTTGTTGATAAGCATGTGGCCATTCAGTCAAGGAAAGGTTCTCCATTGTCTTCACCATCATCTGCATCATCCTCTTCTTCCTCCAAGAGGAAACAGGTCAATGTCAAACAGACCATCGCTACTGTTAGCTTGGTCGGTGGTGACAGTAGGGACTTGCCTTCAGCCAATGATAAAGTGACCAATAGCTTGCCGGTACCGAAAATGACGAGGGCTCACACTCTGTACGGTCCGATGCGGACTCAAGGAAAGATTAAGCCTTCAAAAAGTGAGTCCACCTCCTCACCGGTTATACATCCACCTGCACCAACGGTATCAATGGCATACAAGACAAGGCCGCCAATCGTCGGGGAAGGAACACAACCACCCGGAAAATCTAAGTATGGGACCAAGGGTGGACCCTCATCACTGAAAGAACTCAAACATCAACCTCAACCATCATCAATGGGTAGGACTGCAAGCCAACCCAAATCAGTGAGCGGGAGGAGGCCTCTGGTAGCGACCTCCTCGTCTCCAAAAAGACCTGTCTTTTCATCAGCAGGATCATGGCGACAAAGATCAGACCTGGATGATGTCCTCCTGGGAGGTGGCACACCACCAGGAAGTCCTCAGCAGAGGAAACACTCAACCAAAGATTTGTGACATAAGCCCTTTTTCTTTCTCTGTAGAATCAACAAAAGAGGAAGGGTGAGCAATTTACCAAAGACATTCCGCATTACTCAAGAAAGAATCACAAACTTGATGGACTATAGCATGTGAAGAAATAATGTCACAGTGGAACACCTGTGCAAGCAGTTCATATAATTTCATTAGATCATATCTTCGAAAGAGTAGTTGTTTAATCTAATGATAGGGATTAATGTGGCTGTGTGTTTTTCTGGAGCTTTCAAATTCATGAAATTTGTTGATAATAGTAATCTGTAAAGTGAGACAACCTCCATTGGTAGATTCTAGAGAATTAACTGTTAGAAAGCAGTATTTATGATCCTGACAAATATGATAGTTTAACTTTAATGACTGTCAAGAGGTATGAAGTGAGAATAATTTGTTGAGTTATTATTTAAGTGACAGTACACGTAATTAGTGCACTGGGTTAACAGCAGTTTGCATTGCATATCAGGGCCTGTCTTATAAAGAGTTGCGATTGATTCAAATCAATATTTTCATACCTGCTTTTTCAAAATATTTCTAACAGTAATTTGGGCAGTACCCTTTAATGTCTGCAGTGTAGAATATGCATACATAACCATTCCAGATATGCTTTTGTATGTATCAATAATAAAGATGATAATAATAATAATGTGTTACATTTATATAGCGCATTACGTGAATACCTCAATGCTATTTGTTATTACCCATGGTCATTGGATATCAAGCCCCAATCTCCAATCTTTAGGGAGCATTTCTACCATTTTGCTCCGTTCACATGCATGCATGTAGGGCAATGGCAAAAACAGTGACATTGACTTTTGGCAATCCTCACAGGTACCCATTATCTCCTGGGTAAGAGTGGCAATATAGATTAATGTCTTACCAAAGGAGGTTAGTGCCGCAGCGGGACTCGAACTGTGAACCATGTGATCCACAGTCAGGTAATATATCTACTAGACCATGACACCTGTACGACAACATCAATAAGATGTTGTAAATGCAAATCAGAGTGATAACATTGCAGAAAAATTCAGTTAGATAACATTTGATATATGTAGTGTGGTATAAGGTGATGGGAATGAACAATTATGTTTGATTTTTATGTTATTTCATGGACATGTAAGTGTATGCCTTATGTAGGCAACCTGGGGACCTATGACTTCAAGTCCTATCTCAGGTCTACTGAATGGAAAGTTTTCCACACTAGCCATCTGCAATGGGTGAGATAATTCTGGTTCCCAAAATCTGTTCTTTCCATTGAGCCAATACATATGAAACAGACTAGGACTAAATAGACTAAAGTTAACTCCAAGATGTTGTAAAGATTATTCTATAATCTCAAAGTTATTTTCCATTTTGATAATTATTGCATAGACAGATTGAACCATATAAGGAGTCTTCAGATATTATCAACAGAAAAAAACAAATATTGGATTTAGATTCATTTCAATAGGCAATTTCGCCATGAATTTTAAATTATGATTGCACTGTGTATTCTCATTTATGGAAATAAGATTTCCCTATTTATTTGTTGCCTTTTTTATTATACTGAATAATGATGAGCATCAAATTTTTGAAATAAATTTGCACTGTATAAGTAGTCTACATTTTACATGTAATGTTATTAATATTATCATTATAAGCATAACTGCGACTTAAGGCGATTCATAACAATGCAGTGTATATTTCGTCACAATAGAAATTCGACGTTAAGGCGAAAGCGAACGTGGGTTGAGGCAAATCTGAACAATAGGCTGAGATAAAAGGATTCGCCTTAATGTCACATGTAAAGTTATTATTATTATTATTATTATTATTATTATTATTAAAGGAGAATTACGCTCAAAAATAAAGACGATAGTGTTCAAAGGTGTTATTTATTCCTACTTGTTAGACTATATGGCTTCGCGTCAAAATATACGAGATCGATACGAATCAAGATTTTCTGAGCAAAATTTACCATCTGCTAGCAATATGTATCGTCTGCTAGAAGCACATGGGGGCTGCCATTTTGTTTATGTGTACAAGAAGATTTTCTTAATCCAAATGCTCAATTGCCTTTTTCAAAATTAAAAACCCATTTGAGATTAAAAATATAGAATAGATATGTCAATTTATTTTTAAACTGAAGATTTCCTTATATATTTCTGTTGAAAATCGATATTTGCTTAATAGAAATCTATTTTCTCGATACTGGACGTATGGAACGGAGAAAATTAATTCAAATTTTATGGATGCTTCTTCCCTGCGCATCTATAGCGGCAAACTATGCATTCACCTGCTTTCGGATAATGGACTTGAAAAGTCGGAATGCATGCTGCATATATTATGTTCTGCTCTGTTTGGCAAACCCAAGAAAATAGATTTTTGTTAAGCAAAACCAGACAATTTAAAAGTATCATTATAAAGATTTAATTTTTATAATACATGTAAACACCCACTTTATATTTTCCGTCACATATGGGATTTTAGGTAATGAAGAAAATCAATTTAGGATTTGGATTCAAAATGTATTCCTGACTGGAACATTTCTCAATGGTTCATGTACAACTCCAAATCAGCAAGAAAATGGCAGCCCCCATGTAAATGAGTACGAGACGATACCGGGTGTTGGAATATCTTTATTTATACCCTTTTCTGATATCTTATTAGAAAATGATTTAGGCCAATAAGTAGGAATATATTACACCTTCCAATATAAGTAAATTTGTAATCAGGGGTTAATTCTCCTTTAATATTATTATTATCTTCCTCCTCACCATTGTTATTACTATTATTATTGCTGACGATGACAGGGATAATGATAGTAATAATAATAATAATAATGGTAAAAATGATACATAATAATACATAGTAATATGGTTCTCTTCACCCAAGTTGCCCTAATCAGTTTTAACCCTTTGACTACTGTATTTTCTAATTCCCATAGGCTTAACACAGGGGCAGGTCTCCCTGAGGGCCATGCAATCATATTATCTTTATGGAAGTTTGGAAGACTACATTTTATATAGATCTAGGAGGGAGGTAAAAACACATTTTTACAGTGTTATAAGCCAGTGGATATATCAAAGGACTTCATATCCACGAAAGGAAGTTCATACCCCCAGCTGTGACAGAACCTTCTTCTGGGAGAACTTTAGCAAAAATATTTTTTCCCTTTGACCAAGGTATAGTGAATGGATTCAAATTCAAATTCAAGTTCTTGTTTATTCATTTCCAACAGACAATAGAAGTCATGACTTAGTTTACATTCAGTATTATATATATGTATATGTATATAAAAAATAAAGTGAACAAATATAGATTATTATTATTTTCAATAGTAATTAGCAAAGGTACTCTTAAAAAATAGTGGAAACTACCTGTGCAAATAGGGGGATTCGCTAAAAAGCAAGGCTTGTATATTGCGAACCCCCCTCCCCCGCCCCCCCCCCCCCCCCCCCCGGGAAAAAAGGAAAAAGTTGTAATTTGCCTACGAAGATTAACAAAAGATAATTCAGGTAAGGTAAATTCAAAGAGGTGTAAAGCATTAATAGAGAAAACGTCGGGAAGTGATATATTACTTTGTTAATAATGCCAATATTTCGTGAAATGGTTATACAAATGCTATCTATATGGTGTTTCCAAGAAAGCTTGTTGTCAACAGTTACACCAAGGAATTTAATGAGTGGTACATTTTCTAAATAAGTATCATCCAATACAATGTTCAAGGGAAGTGCGTTAATGGAATTACTAAATAACATATATTTCGTTTTGAAAAGGTTAAGAGACAGTTTATTAGATCTAATCCATTGTGTAACTTTTAAAAGCTCGTCATTAACGACATTAACTAAAGTATAAGGATTACGGTGGGAATAAAATATATTAGAATCGTCTGCAAAAAGTATGAACGAGAGGACATCAGATGATTTACAGAAGTCATTTATATAAATGATGAATGATGAACAAAGGGCGCAACAAACTGCCTTGTGGAACTCCGCAATTAATATTTTGCATGTTAGATGTTAGGTCATTTAAAAATACATTTTTGTCATCTATTAGACAAGTAGCTTCTCAACCACTCCAAGGCCTTCCCGCACACCCCATAATGTGAAAGTTTATGTAATAAGATATCGTGGTTAATGGTGTCGAAGGCCTTGGAGAAGTCCAGAAAGATGCCAACTAGATGGGAACAATGGTCTAAAGCATGCGCCACTTTATCAACAAAATTCAGTAATGCAGGTTCAGTATTATGTTTTTCTCTAAATCCAAACTGGAAAAAATTTGGTGTGATTTTAAGAAATCAATTGTTCTGCGGTAAACAACTTTTTCTATGTGGTAGAATGCATTTTAATTCCTATCGGGGAAGCTTGGCTGAAGCTAAGGTAATGATGTACTTTTGTAGGAGTCTTTGAGCTGTCCCCTTGTGCATGGATATTTCTGCATAATAATTTTAGTAATTATTATCATCATTATTTTCAAATCCATCTTATATCCCCTCAATCTTGTTATTTATATGAGGTCCTTTATATCACCACTGTTATTACTATTATTTTTTATATATGTATAAAATTTGTCAGGAGAAAATTGAAAATAGGAAAAATCATTTTCAATATTTGTCATCCATAATCATGATGGGTAATTCTGCTGCCACATTAGGAAGATTAAAAAGATTCCTAGCCTGGCTAGCCAATTGATGTAAATTTCATGCTATCGGCACTTCGCCCCAGAAAAAAGAAATGGAAACACATACAGTTTGCCTTTTTGCACTCCTAGATATTTTCTGTTGCTTACTCTCCTAATCGTTATAAGATGCAGTAATTGGAGTTGATATTTTTGTAATCATGTCATAGTCTAGCCAGTACTTCCTGAAATGGACATTTTAATTTGTGAAATAAAAGCTGCAATTACTGCCTCAATGTTACCTATCGATTGAATAATTTCATAAAATTGGTATTTGAGAGAGATACAGCAAACAAAGGTTTAATTCAGTAACTGATCCATCCAGTTTGTCTAGATTTAAAAGAAAATTGAATTGATGTATTAAATATAGTTTGCTGTGCTGATGTAGGAAAGGTATGTGGATATGTGATGTGATGATTTTATAAAATATTGTGGAATATGCGCTATTATTCTCATGTAACCACAAAATCTTTTAAAAAAGAAAGGATAATAAACATGATATCTAAACATTTATGTTTACACGTTTACATGTGTTGTGTTTAAATTGTATTTGTACACTTCTATTCTAATGAATGAATGGTGGTTGCAAGTCAATTTCAAAGATTACAGCAAGATTAAGATGATTACTATCTGGTTACTATGACGATGGTGATGTTGTCCATGTGTGAGTAGGAGGAGGAGGACGATGGTGGTGGTGGTGATGATGATGATGATGATTAGAATATAATATACATAAAATGATGATGAAATAAGATTCAGATTAGAAAGTGGGGAATATTACAAACGATGATTATGATTACTGTTTTTTAACTGTAATTTTTGCACTGACTCTTTAAGATGAGCTTCTTCCTTTTTCCTTGGGGATAACGGTTATTTTTATATTGGATGTGCAACTCGCGATCTGCTCCCCCTGGACTACTCTCACAAGATCTCGATCTGTTTAACCCAAGATATTTGATTTTTGAAAAGAGCCCAGACTCATAAATGCATTTTCCCCTTTCGCCTTCCCCGTAATAATGATTTTTATTGACGAATGTTATTGACCAATTGTTCCTCTTTACGCAAGGCTATGATTGGCAGGTAGCTTACCCACAATGCTTGATGTTCGTCAGTCCAGTCTCAAGCCGCATATTCCAGAATGAAATGCTTTTTCGTGGTGCCAAAAAGAGAAACTGATAATGAAAAAGAAAAGTCGCCGAAAGTTGTTCTTACCAAATGTTATTTAGCGACTCGTGTCGGGTAAAGAAAATACAGAAAAAAAAGTCACAGAGATTTTTTTCCCGTCATAATTTATTTCCTGCCCCGACTCAAAAAAAAACTCAAGTCGGGTAAGGAGATCGAAAATCGGAAAAATGACCGCTAGATCGGAATAATCGATAGAAATGCAGCTGGTTTCTTGCGATGGCATTTCTTCTTTAACAAGCTACTCCAGGCAAAAACCGATAATACAAGCAATCAGAGAAAAGACAAGGGGACAAAAATGAATACCGATATATATATAGTGTGAATGAGAAGACAATAAAGAGAGAGAGAGAAACGGATACAAGAGAAAAAAAAACATTGAACGAGGCAGACAGAGAGAAGTGATACATTATAAAGAGAGTTGTAGCTATTTAGTGAGAGATAGAGAGAGCGGGAGAGGAGAGAGAATAGAAAAAAAAATACATTAAGAGAGTTGTAGCTACTTAGAGAAAGAGATGGAGAGAGCGGGAGAGGAGGGATAAAAGAAAAAATGCATTTAGAGAATTGTAGCTATTTAGTGAGAGAGAGAAAGAGGGGGGGAGGAGGAAGAGAGAAAGAAAGATGGCATATTCAACAAGTAAGTTTGTTTCCGTGTCTGTATCGTTATACGCAGTATGTCGCAGGTCTCTTCAGTATGGTCCATGTTGGGAGCTGCGTAGTTGTCGACAGCGGCAAAAAATTATTACCAGAATATGAGAAGATCTTGAATTTTCAATTTTACAATTTTACAATTTTACTCCAATTGTGGTGTTTAAGTGACTTAATTTGATATCATTTACAGATGCATGGGAGCAAAGCAGAAACCAAGAAGAAAATAAATCAAGAAATGGTAACTTCAAACAGTATTTCGACGCCCCTCCCCATCCCCTTTCTCCCTCTCTCTCTCTCTCTCTCTTTCTCCGCTTATGTCCCTCTCTCCCCTTCACTCTTTTTTTATGCCCCACTCTCCCATATAGATTTCGAATTCAACTGGAAAATGAAAATGAAGAGGTTTGAATTAATTCCAAATCACAATTCCCTTGTCATTCCATTGTATCATTTTATGTGGCACAAGCCTTGCCATTGGCATGTGGTTTTTTTTGTTTGTTTTTTTGCTCTAACGACTAACAACACACCCTATCTGTTTTAAAGTACAATCCGAGAAAATTGATGCCAAACTGAAGAATTCATAATCTTCAAACTACCAGAAGTATAAAATAAGTGCAAGATGACGGCATTGAAAGCCGCAATCTCATTCATAATCCATTAGACCGCAGTTGGCACTCGTACTTTTTATTTAGACTTTCGTAACCTCGGGAATAATTTCAATCTCAAAATCCTTTTCAAAATGCTTTTAGATTTTTTGAAAATATATATTATAATCCTTCACTTTGATAGCATATGCGTAAAGGGCTGGCCGCATTTGTCCGATAAAGATAACGATAGCATGATTTTCAATTAGGTATACACCCCACTATATGGTGTGTAGGGGTGAGTGCGCGCGTGTTTGTTAAATAATACATGTACTAGAGCAGCTCTACGGTGTACCTTTAATGAAAAATATCGTTATCGTTATCGGTGTGACCAGCTCTTAGCAGTTATGTTGGCATTATATGGAAGTATGCCTACTCCTATTTTTTTTTAGCATCACAATAATCATTATCACCATCATCATCATCGTTGTCATCACTATCATTACCATTTATCTTTCTCTTTTCTTCTTCTTGTTCTTGTTCTTCTCATTCATCTTCTCATTCTCCGTTATTTAGCCCTGTTTTACCACAGGTTCACCCTCAAAGCTTATGTCGTTGGCTCCATTACTGATATGACCAAAAGTATAGAAAGCAATGATACACAGAGCTCTGAAGAAAAGAAAGATCTTTGCAAGAAAATGTCTCACGAGGTAACAAAATTGAGAAACGGAAGAAGAAAAGAATGAGCAACGTGACGTCAACGAACGTCGTCACCCCTCAAGTTCTGGGAGAAAATTCTTCTATTTTTGTCTGCTTCTTTTGTTGTCGCTCTTTTACACAATGTAATCAATACATCGTTCGTTTTGCCCACGCCTCGCCCCTCCCCAGTTTCATCTTACTTATCAAGAGTCTTGTTCTTATATATACTTCTTGTTAAAATTTCTCACTCATTAATGCGTCAGTCTGCTTCCGGGGTCGATGATCGTTCTTTGTGTCACGTGATGAGCTCGACTTCTACATTATATGTACCCTCAGTCTTCTGCCTATTTCATTTCTTGAATTTCCAATTATTTTTAGGAGGCGAAACGATTCCATTCGTATAAACTATTCTCATTTCAAAATTTACAGTGGACTTTAAGAAGAAAATCATAAGTTCCCTTTGCCCAATTCCCACTGTTATTTCTCGGTTTTGGCGAGAAAGTAATAATTTATTTTTTTATCCAAGGTTCTTTCTACGTGTGTTATGATATTACTCCCTAATCCCCCTCCCCGAGAGAATCTAATCTAAACTCACTCACAACATGCACCCCTTCGACGGTCAATAAAAGTCTTCTCAAGTCCACACTCCTATAACTCTTTTGGGTCTGTTAAAAAAGTGATAAGCAATAAAGCGTCCTCTTCAAGATCAGTGCTACGTGACAATGAAGTAGAACGCCACTTCATTCTTGCTTTGTCATTGTTTTAATTTCAATGGACACCCCCCCCCCCCCCCAATCCCTCAGAATTACTTCGCTACATTTCAACCTTTTGCCGTAGTCTCAAGGACCTCTATTTCTTCGTGTCACCCTCTTCGTTCACCCCATCTTCCACCCCATCATCTTCTGGAGCCTGGGACGAGTGTTTGGCGGCTGTGACTTCTTGCCCCCCTGCTCACCACTGCTCCACCGCAGAGACAGTGGCGCGTTTGGTATAGTCTATCCTCTGAAGGCTTGCCCGGTTTCAGGAAGAGCACACTCGAACAATCAATCTTCGAAAAACTTCTTCCCCAATCAAGAAGATCCGGTTAAGCGAAGCATTCCATGTGGCTCTCATATTCGCCAGGGGTTTGGACGTTTGTCATGGGACCCGTCGGCTCGAGTCAGGTAATGGTCACTTGACATTATCCTGCTACAACTTTAGAACTTCAAAGACAGTATTAGGGAAGACTGGGAAATGTTAAATGACAAAAACGGAAAGAGCGACGCAACGGAAAGTGATAAAAGGGAGAAGAAATTGTTTTGGACTCTCGTGTCATCGTGAATATGCGCGGGCACACACCTCATCCACTTCATCCGGCTCCATCAAAGAGACAGAATGAATTAATGAAATTGTGGTCATCATCAAGCTCAAAAAGTAATAGGAACTGGTGGAATGGAAGTAAAGGGGACCGACCTCGGGTCTAGGGAGAGGACCGACAAGGAGAGATGTTCGTGCCCAGGGATCTAGGCGGGAACACCTCTCGCATTCCCGCTCGATGCATTCTCTGACTTTTGAAGATGGGACACCGCTCGTCTGAAATGTGTCCGATCGTTAAACCTTTCGATGATGACGCTAGAATTAATGAAACGAAGGATGACTCCTTGAGACACTAACTTATTGCTTTTGTTCTTGATTAGAATTAGTTTAAAGAAGCCCCCCCCCCCCCCCCCCATCGGCTGTATGATACTGATTGAAAGCTTTGCTCTTCAAGTTACCAGCCCATCATAAACAAAGTCATTGTCTCTCTATCACCGTCATTCTATTAATTGTTGTTTACAAAGTCTATGATCGCTTACCAATCAGATAAGCCAGTTTACCTACCTTATTGCTTTAAAATAATTTCCACATTAGTACGTATATTGTATGAAGTATCTCCTTCACCAGTATCTCCGTCATTTCCAAAGGTAGGTATTTATGAAAGCGTACTAACTTTAGTCCAAGTTCAGACCCAGATTAGGCGGACCGAGTTTATAGTCCATTCGGTTAAGAAGTGCCAAGTGTCAACCTTTCTATCCAATAAAATTGGTACAAATTTGTCGCTAATACACAAAATCGGTTCGTCATAAAAATTCACTCTAATTCTCATTTCATGACTGAATCCATTTCCTTCATTCATTTGCCACACACATATGATTATTGCACGCTACTTTAAAAATGGAGAGACTAGCACTTGGCTCTCTATAAAGTAGCGGACGACGTTATTACACCAGATTTCGCCTCCGTTTAATGTCCCCTTCACTTGTGCAATTAATGCTTTTGTATATTACGTGGTAAAATTGAAGAATTTTTATTTTGTTTGCAAATGAAACTTATGTCAGTGAAACTATTTATATCATTGATTTATGTAACTAATTTGTTGAAGGGGAAATAAAGTAAATTGAAATTATTATAACTGAAACTCCCTTTAAAATACCCTTGCCAACGTCCAATGATTTACCAAGAACAGTGGTGATAAATACAGCTTAAACCGCATTTAACATTTACAAAACGGACACCAACCGGTGGCGGGGATGTGTTACGCAATTTTATTCATCTGGGAGGAGGACCCATTGTTTCGTCCCCTCCCCATATGAAAAGAACTTTCACCATATTTCCGCTCTTGACACCAACAATATAATATCGTCACCCTTGAGAAGACGAACAAAATCCTGGTTTACTGTGACTACCACCACCACAACCACCACCACACCCTTAACCCTTCCCTTGCTAGAACTTTTCATATGAAGAAGTTATTAAGGATATATTTAGCTTTATTTTAATGCATTGCCATAATATCTTATATATCTACATGCATTAATGCATTGACCGAGCAGATATACATTAAAGTGCGGGTTTTAAACTAAATGTACATTCTCTCAAATGGCGCACACATTGTCATTATCATCATGAAGCTACATGTTATCATAAATATTACCGTCACTATCACCATCGCGTCCATAACCACCATTATCTCAACCATCAACTCGACTACCACCATTACCACCATTAATATCACTACTACTTCCACCATCACCATCACCACCACCACCACCAGCATCATCATCATCATCATCATCATCATCATCATCATCTCACTAACAAAAACAACATCACCACCACCACCACCACCATTACCACCATTACTTTCACCACCACTACCACCACCACCACATTACATAATACATTCAGTATTCATCTGGCTACCACAATTACGAGCATTGTCCTCATTAACCATTTTACTAATGATATTGATTTTTCTTCATGCTTCTTTTCAAAGTTTGCTTTACACGACACATTTAAGCTTACCCGTTACTTATCCGACATAACAACAGCTTATGTTTATTTATTTATTTATTTATTCTATGTTCTTTATACACGGTAGTCTCTTCAGTACATAAAAAACTCCTTTGCAAGAGAGCTCTGTATTACACAAAACAGTTAAACTACAATGTATGCACGGTATATACCATTTCTGAAGATGTTATCATTGCAAAAAAAGATGGATTGAATTTCGTCAGCTGGAGTGGTTGAAATTAACATTCATAATGATAAAAACAATTCCATGATTTGTTTTGTATTTTATGTCATAATTATTGCCAAGTATTTAGACTAGTGGATGTAAATTCTATTCGGTATTTTGACAGGACCTCGCTGTAGTCTAATACCTTGATGCAATTATCCTGGTAAATGAAGATTGTTGACAACAAGTCAATCTCCGTTCATTAATATGATCAGTTGTGTGTGGGACAAAATACCTTTGATTTACCCATGATAACTTCTATTATTCTGATGAAGAAACATATAAAGCGGTGTTTCCAGGGATTACATTTCTTACTCGCTACCACTCCGTTATAAAATGGCATCGATCCTCGTCATCGTTATAACTGTGACACCACCACCACCAGTACCGTGGTCATCATCATTATCATCATCATTTTAACATTACCATGATCATTATTATCAATTTTATGATCATCATCCATCGTCACAAGCACCACCATCATCATCACCACCGCCGTCGCCGCCACCACCATCATCCATTGCCATCAACTGCACTATATTACTTCACCAACTTACAGATTGTTGACAACAAATCAACAACAACAACAATCGTCTTTCTTTATAAAATTGTTAGCTGCTTCCATTTCCAGACAAAACAGATGCTCAACCAGAATTACCATGGGGATAAAGCCTAATTGTCTTCCTTCGGGAACCTTAACATCTTTAAACGTACATAATCTTCAGAATCTCTGTTTTCTGATATATTTCCCGTTCTCAATCGAACACTTTTCCTAATGATTACTCGTGTCTAAGTAAGATCGAAGCAGGAGTCCTACGAACCCGGAGACACGTGACAAGTAGAAAGTGCATTTCATTTGAGAACAGACGTGGCATGAACCATGTTGACTTGGAACATTAAAATTCATCGGATGGTAATTACTTTGGGCTTGATTAGGACCTGTTCATTAAATGAGAAAGTTGCTAATGATTTCCCGATAAAGATGCCTTTATCTTCGTGTTTTGCGTGTCATAAAGCGTGCCGGAGAAAATGTTACAACACTGCGCACGAATTGCGCCAGCTGGGCGACGAAGAACGAAGAAACGCGCACAATGTTTCAACGTTGTCGTTGTCCAGTTATTTTCTTCGTCATAAATTTGTCTAATAGTTTGATTTTATCTCTTATTCGAACTTAGGCTCGACTTTTCAATCATAAACATAATGCTTTAAAAATGTAGACATTGGGTGGTAAAACACGCGTATGTCCGTGTGTTTTGGGTGGAGGGGGAATTCACAATTGCATTTTGAACATTGTAATTGTACTTTTATAACAGGGGGAAAACCATGTTCAGCCTGCACCAGCGGATCACGTGTACTATTTCCAGACTGCCGACACCAGAAAGTGCACCTTGACGAGAGAACTTTGGTCGCAGAAAGCCCGTCTGGTGTACTTTTGGCTATCTAAAAACAATTGCTGAATTTAGCTCGTGCTTCTGACGTTAATAGCAATGAGGTTGTTGGCTGAGCGAGAAAGTATAGCGAGCGCGAGAGAGAGAAAAAAATGGTGTGATTTGCGCGCGCAAACTTTAAGTCAGGCGCGGTCAGATCACACTCTGCGATAACGCATGAACAGATATTCGCACAACCGTTGCTGAAAAAAATATGAGCTTTCCTTTTTTTTCATTCAGGAAAGCATGTTCGTGATGAATATGAGCGTCAAGTGCGTATGAATTGCAGATTTAATAAAGAACTGGCAAAGAGGGAAGAAGCAAAGAAAAAGGCCCAACATAATGACAAATATAAATGAAGGAGAAAATATTGAAGAAAGTAAAGAGTAAGTGTAGCTGCTCATGACGGGTCGATACATATTCGTCACTTTGCAGCTGGCTTGACCGTCGATAGGACAAGCGTCGTATAAAAATTGTGTAGTTTTATACTACTTCCTTGTTTTGGAGTGGTTTATTGTAAGGATGGTCTTTATCATATTGGGGCACCACGTCACCGAAGGCAGTAGGTGAATCTCAAGAGGTCATTCTTCGACAATAGGCTGTCCACCTACATTTTTCCATGTCAAGAAAAATGGGGAAATCTATCATGGGTCGTTACTTCAAGTTACTGCTGATAATCCATCATTCATTTTCCTTTTCTGTTGTATTCCGAATATTTAGATAATTAGACTTATAAACCAATCACAGTACATAGCATCGGGCTCTCCCCCAAAGCTTGTTTCTACTAAATGTTCCATTCGCCGGCATTCAAATATTTTGAGAAATGCGCCCACATGTTAACATTAGAAACGCATTTGCATTGACTACAACAGATTTCATTTTAAATTATGAGAATGCAATAAGTACAAATTTGTTATTATGTTATGAAATATTATGTAGTTCTCGTTTTGTCCAATGACCTTGCGTGATATTTTTTCTGGTCTTTTAAATCGCTCTTAAAATATGACATGAGCAAAGATGTGATGTTCGAATATTTTTATACGATAACGAGCTTATAACAAATTCTTTTATTATGTACAAAACAATAAACGATCGGAGTAAAAATAACTAAAACATATAACCATAAATCATGCATAATAAAAATACTAAATAAAACTTTCAAATATCGCATTAAAATCTTAAAATACTAAAACTTCTGTGTCATCAAAGGTAAGAGGAAAAGAACAGAGAGAGAGGAGTAGAAAATAAGAAGGAAATTAACGAAAAATAGAGGAGAGGGTTAAAAAAAAAAAGAGAGAGAGAGAGAAGAGAAAGCGAAAAGAGGCATTCATATATGGAAAGAGAAAAAAAGAGAGATAGATAAAGAAAAAATAGACGTACAGGGAAAGAGAGGAGAGAGAGAGAGGGGTAGAAAGAGAAATACAAGTTTCCAAGAAGAAAAGAGAGAAAATTTGATCAGAGAATTAAAGAAAAGAGAGATGAAGAGAGAAAGAAGAAGACAGAGTAGAAAAAATATAGATAGAAAGAGAGGAGGATGAAGACCATCAATATTTACTTGGTATAGTCTTAGATATATTTTCGATCTAAACAAGAAAGAAGGGATGCAAGACCCTGCCAAGTGCAACTGAATTTAAAGGGTTTTAAAAAAATCAGAAATCATCGTGTGAACAGAAAGGAAGATAATCAGAGGAAAAAAGAAGACAGAAAGAAGAGAGTGAGAAAGATGAAGGGAAGAACAAGGAGCATTCACACGAAAACTTGAGTTGCATGCCTAGGTAATAATGATAAAATTGCATCATCTGAATATACATGAATAATAAATTAGGAGGTGTGATACACCAATTCATTGTGTGAAATTGCGAGCATATAGTTATAAACAAGAAGCATGTGTCCAACGATAGCGAAGAGGGGAAAAATTGTTAAACCAATAAGACAATATGAAGATTAGAATATTAGTATAGTCACGTGCACTGTTACTATATGCAATGCATCAAATTATGGCAAATTATGCGTCGTGTGAATAAAGAGGAAATGACAGTGTTAGTAGTAGAGGAAAGATGCAGAAAAAAAAACAGAAAAAGAGAGAAAAAGGATGAGAACCAAAGGGGAAAGAGTTGAAAAAAGAGTAACATGATGTAGCACGGATTGTAACATCCTAAAAGTACATGGATAATTAAAAATATATTCCACAAGATAAAGTGGTGTAAATATATTACACTGAAGAAATTGTGGACATTATATCGCACAACAGGTCTATTAGAATTGTCATAAACGATCAAAGCTATAAGAGGATATGTGCAATATATCAACAACCCATTAAGGAGTATCAGAAAGTAAGTAAGTAAGGTACACAATCACCAATAGGCAATAAACCTGCATGTATAATGATATAATAAATCTGCTAGCTTCTTAGAAAAATGAGAATCTTTGACATGTAGAGTCTCATTTTCATTCTTACATTATATTTGTCTTTGACAAAAGTTTAAAAGAGTAATGTCGATGGCTTTCGCGAATGAAATAATTAGACTCGAGAACGGATATAACATGATATTCTGATAATGAGATGCCAATAGTTGAATAAAGTCGCTTAATTCAATCAATTTAACCAGGAAGTTTGGAAACTTCGTTGATAAAGAATACGGTTGTGTTTGTTATTGCATAATGATGCGATGAAGGGCAGGATAGGAATTCAATCAGATAATGGTCCTTGTGTAAATAAGTTCATCATTGAGTCCCGAATGCCTGGAGAAACCCTCGACCAATCTGTTCCTGTTCGGAGCCAAAGCGAGATGCTATCGACAAGAACTTCGACTGAAACGGATACGTTGTTAAAAGGCTTTCACCGAAATTTTCCAGCAGACAAATACTTCTTCTGAAAGAGTGTCATATTCAAGAGTTACAGTGTTTGTAAGGAGTAAAGTATATACAGTTGTAGATGGTTTTGAGGAGAGGGAGGATAAAAGTACGCAAGCGCGAAAACAGCTGAAAGATAAAATTTGTTGGTGTGTGGAATCGGAAATGCTCACACTGCGAACGAGCAACGAAGGCAGATGGTCCAAGGCCCCTCATGTCCGGCCACGGAGTATGATATGTCCTCCGATGTGTCAACATTGCAGGAATCACTCGAGATGCGCCGAGGAACAGGACTAAGAAAAGATAAAGAATGAGCTAAATAGGGGGAAAGGAAGAAAAGAAAGTCATGAATACATTTGCAGCTTTTTTTTTTTGTTGTGACCCTTTTCCGTTTCACGCCGCGGGATGTGAGGCGAGTCTATGTGCGGGTGCCTGGAAGATTCAATAGTGACACAGGGAGGTAGAGAAAATGAGAGAGTGGGAGGGGGTCCAGCTGAAAGTGAGAGGCGCGAGAGAAAGAGTAGATGAGGGTTCGGAGAAGTCGATGCTCGTTAAAGAATACATGAATACGTCTGACATTCTTCTTTAGTTCCTGTTTCGTTATTTAGAATTGCAGAAAGGAATCGCTTTGAACGAGGTGACGGTGGAGAATGGGGTAGAAATCTCATGAATACATTAGCAGTTGTTTTCTGTGGTTTGAGAGCTGCCATAGATTATTGAATTGTCTTTCTTCACTCGCGAGAAAACATTGGTTCGATTGATCGTGGGCGCTCCTTGCCATGTTCCAGAGTGTGAGAGGAAAATGGAAGGCTGGGGGAAATTATGAAGTAAATGAATCAACGAAATAAAACTTAGTGGATAATGTTTAAAAGAAAGAAGAAAAAAATCCAGGGTGAATAAAACGAGAAGGGTTTCAGGCAACTATTTTACCATCGAAAAGGCGATGAAAAGGGGGAAAAGGTAAGATCGAAATGGATGCTGAAAGGCAGAAGAGACGCACCATCAATCAATAAAGTCAGCCGTGTAACAAGGTGGGTGGACGAGGTGGGAGGTGGGGGTAAGATCTTCACGGTCATTACTTTAATGCGAATGACTCCGAAGATTTACTCCATGCAGAGATGACAATGGTAAACACCCTTACGAAAGAGATATATCGACATTAATTGTCATCTGGGTAGGAGAAAATTATATTGCTTTAATATTGGCGGCTTTAATTATTGTTAATAGAAATTGGCGGTATTGATAAAGGTGTTGATGATGGCGATTATTATGATATTTATTGCTTCGATGAGTGTTCAATATACTTGAAGACGAGGGTCGATCGCAGGAGCATCAGTATTGTAGACGATGGTGATGGTGGCGTTGGTAATGGTTTTTCTAGATGATACAGGTGGTTGATAGTGTAGGTAGTGGTAGTGGTAGTGGTGATTGTCTTGAAGATTAACTGAAAGTAGGTGGTACATAGATGTATAGGTAGGTAATGGTTGACGATGGGATGTTGTAGAAGTAACAGGTTGTGATAAGCGTGATAAATGGTGATAGACGTAAGACTGACTGAGGATAAAGCAGTTGTAGCAGTGATAGTTGATGAAGGGTTAGTGGTAGAAATAATCATGGTAATCATGGTAATGGATGAAGATAGGTGTGGTGGCTGGTAGAGGGAATGTGGTGGTGGTCGTCGTCGTCGTGGTGGAAGTAATTGTTGAACTTTCGGGTGGTTGTAGAGGTAAAATATGTTGATAATAGATTGGTAGAGGTAATGATTCACGCTGTGTGTGGTAGCTGTTTCTTTGTTAAATGTAATAACTGATAAAAAGGCTAGTGGTAGAGCTTATATTTGACGATTGTTGTGGTTGCAGAGATAAAATTTATGATGGGGTTGTGGTCATGACTGACGACAGGATTTGTGGTAGGGGTGTGTGTGTGTGTGTCTGTGTGTCTGTGTTGACATTATATGTGGTGGTAGAAGTATAACTGGATGGTTGTAAAGCTAATGGCTGATATGTACATTTTGTGGTAGAGGAAAGGTTTGAGAAGGTTGTGGTAGAATTTATACAGTAGAGACAATAGTTAACTGTGAATGAAATTTGAAGGTTGACGATGAATGCGGTAGTAGAGGTAAAAAATAATGATTGGTTGTCGAGCTAAGAGTAGATACGGTAGTTCATCTAGTGGTAGAGGTAATTGCTTGTAAAGTTGTAGAGGTAGAAGTTGATAAGGCAGTTGTAGATGGATGTGTTAGTATAAGTAATGTATAATGATAATGTGATAATAGAGGTAAATACTGATGACGAGAATGGTAATGTTAATGGTTACTGTAATGTAAGTGTTTATGGTAATGCTAATGGTAAAGTTGTTATTAGTGGAAATGGTAATATAAATGATAATGTTAATCGTAATAGTAATAGTAATTGTAATGATAACAGTAGTGGTAATGGTTTATTGTGAACATATTTGTATTGGTGCTTGTTGATAACGAAGATAATGGTACACACAGAAAACGCCTGGCTAAAACATTGCCATGTAAATTATTTTCCGTGAATAATTGCATTGGTTCACCAGGAATTGGGTTATGTTATTTATAGAGAAGATGCGCTTGAAATAACCAGGCAACGGGGTAAAAATTACCAGATTTGTGCTGGCTACCGGTCAACCAAGAACTCTGGTATAGTCGAAGACTTTTTGTATTACAATTTAGACGGAGTTTTTTTTTCTTCAGTGTAACGGTAATTGTTGATGATGTAATAGCAGGTAAAGGTAATGATTTTTTTTGTGATAAAGATAGTGGTAATGGTAATGGTTGATTGTAAAAATAAATAAAATAAAAATAGAAGTAGTGGTAATAGTTGATATTAAAGAGAGTCAATGGTTAATGATACTCGAAATGGTAATGGTAGGCCTAATGGTAATTGTTTGATAAAGCAAGTGGTGGTAGTAATGGCTGCTGATGAAGGTTGGGAGTACAAATTGTTGACTTCTACCACCTGGTCGTCAACGTGCATAAGATACGGAAGAGAAACACATAAACCAATTGGAGCGAAACAAATTTTCAAATGAAGCATAGGTTTGTATGTATATATGTATGTATGTATGTATGTATAAATATATATATATATATATATATTCCTGGATTCCACATTTGGGAGACACGGCTTTGTCATTTCAATTGTTCCGCGTGTCTCCCTAATGTGGTGGTCTGTATTGTGACGGAATAAACTGCATTGTTACGTGTCTCCCAAACTTGGGATATATATATATATACATATATACACACACACACACACACACACACACACCTATACATACTTTATTTGGATATTTAAATATATATAAATGAAATTAAGCCAAGACTCAGGACATAGCTGAATATACAACGGGTTTTATTCAAGCCAAGCTTTCGGCATTATCACCTTCTTCGAGGGCTGTACAAAGAAAGACAGCGAAAATGGAACAAAATTATTTCATTCATCCAACCAAGTGTTGTGTTTTAGCCAAATTCTTACAATTATATACTTATGTGTAGTTTCCTAACATGACATGGTCACAAAATCGTCACTATTTTTATCGTCAACCATCATTTCCATCGATAGGCCCTTATATGTTTCTCATATAACTTAGTTAGTGTCGAGGCCTTCATACGAGTCTTTCTGCAGTCTTTCGATTATGTGGCTATTGATAAGTGCCTACGGACAATCGCCGTCTCGCAGATATCAGGCGTGTGACATATGATATCATGGGTAACAAATATACACTAAAGATAACAAGTATCGTCGATAATCACGTGCTAGTAAGCTGCTGTCCATTCGATCATTGCGCCGCGGGGAAACCTACGAAGATACCTGGAGCACCAGGCCGGGTTTCCGCCTACCGAGTCTGCCCCGATACTCTCGCGTTCATAAAACTGGAGAACGAAGCTTTTCAGTTCAGATCATAATGTTTGACCAGCTCATAAGACGTTCTGATAACAATTTGACAGACTGTGGTTAAGAGAAGAATGGGTAATTGATGAAGAGGATTCCCCTGAACATAGAGATTTGTAAATATAATTTTATTGTGGAAGACAACATGAAATTGAGAACTTTATTTTGCAAAGAAACGACAGTGACACAAAATTTCATTAATAATATATCATAACCTAATTATCATACATAGCTTAATTTTTTTCTATAAAGCAGCTTAAAATACAGCAATATGACTTAAGTTTGGTCCACGAAACGACGTTATTTATGCAAGACTGAGAGGAACTGATGAAGTATAGCCCCATCATTACAGCGGCATAATTATACTCTTCCAAAATGTCACTGAAATCTACAAGATATTCCCCCAAAATACGCAATTAACTATAAGCAGTACTGATCTTACAATTGTCGCCTTCGAAATATTGCATTTATTCGTACGTGGAAATGGATCTACACGGACGACATTTTTTGTAAAAGACGTCTGGAGCAGCAGGGGTAAAGTAAAGGGACACATGCAAGAAAAATATGGGGAGGGGCAGGATGGATAACTGCTATTGTCGTCACATGTACCCATGGCTGATCAGACACAGTGGGGTTCCACTTATATTGTCGCTTTTTTAGCTTGCTTTTTTACTTTCAAGTGGTTACTTGCTGTGATTACATACAGTCATTGGCACTATAAGAGGGAGGGGAGGGATTACGAAGCGAGGGGGTAAGGGCAACCAGAAGAGATGCCCTGCACTCTTGGAAGGAGTAATGGTTCCGATGGTTCTAGGGGTGCAGACGAACTTTTGGTAACACCTCGAGGTGCCATGTCTCCTATACCGTACGCAACCAGAGTCGAATGCACTTTGCGTTTCGTTCGACGAGAAATGTTATTCGGGGGCTTCAACATTTCATGTCAAAAATGTGACAGAAGCCAATGAACTTTTTACCTAACCACAAATTGTAACTGAAATCAGTCGTCGATGTTGCCTGGTAATGTTGGTATGGGAGAAATGTATGATCGATGGATATCCGCGTGTCAATAAAATGACAAAAATAATCCTATTCGTGACGTTTTTACTCCGTCTCCTTGATCAATGATAATGATAAGGTTTTTTTTGATAGATTTGTATGTAAAGAAGAGAGATAATAGCTTCATAAAACCACTCAAATCTTGAATAATTACATTGAGGAGTCTCAGCGTCCGTACACTCTTATTTTGTGCTTTAGGAAACTACAATAATGAATCGATATTGTTTTGTGTAACTTACTCCTCTGTCAGATATTCTGATATTTCTGAAAATGGTTGGGTTGAAAAGAAATATCTGGTAAAAAAGAAAATCCTTAATAATTTCTTTCATCTTTTTATGTTTCAGTATTTCGTCATTGAGTTCCAGTCTCTAAAACATGGCGGTTGGTGCACATCATTCATTTCCTACTAATAGATTCAGACGGAAGAGAAGACAAACAATGTTTTTGATCTGAAGGAAAAATAGGCGAATGTGTTCGAATGGGGGATGACAGCGATATGGAATGTAAATAAAAAAGAATCGACAAGATCATATGAACGGTATCTATTATAAATAATGTGAGTGGAAAGATACCGACTTCAGTGATAATAATTGTGATGAAGATGATGATGATAATGATGATGACAATGATGAAGAAGATGTTGATTATGATGATATTGATGATGACAATAATGATGTAGGACGGGGTGTTACCGATGATGATTACAATTACAATGCAACCTTCATTTTTATGATGTTACATGTAATTGCTATATAACCAGACTTTAAGACGTTTGGATATACATGTACATGTAGCTTTGTTTGATTTTTCCAAAAAAATAAAATGGGAGACAAATTTTCCCCCAATTTCTGTTCTTTCTTAACACAATTGAATTTCATTCTATAAAGACAAACAAAAGCCCCGAACGACGCGCGTATGTTTTGAATTGTGCCGGATTGCTAGGCAGGTAGGCGATTGATACGGGGAAATCCTGGCGTCATCGATCTCTGGTGCGTACCCGCAGTCGTGTACTTGTCGAATTGTGCATTCTGTCTTTATGCACTCTTCACTAACGACAATATTTTCTTGCCGAGATACTCGTCTTATATATATATATATATATATCACATTCTTGTTTTATGTTATCATTACCTATACCATATGTTTTGTACACATATATGTATGGTACCTTATCATTTATCTTGCTCCTGAAGAAGACTCTAGGAGCGTCGAAAATTCGAGAAATAAAACGTCGATTGGCTATAAATCCATTAACTCTATGTACACACCTTTTTTGTCCTTGTATAGGTGTGTGTGTGTGTGTGGGGGGGGGGTGTGTTTATATATATATTGTGAGGAAATAACATATACAACAGCTTTGGCAACTCTCGTGGAAATATATACAATGCGAAAGGAAATGAGAGAATAATGGATGCGTAACTTAAATCAAAGTTCCCCAGAGCTGTCCTCCCTTTTTGAATTTTTTTTCAAAGGCTGAAAAAATGTCTCCGCCGGGAATCGAACCCAGGTCGTTGGCTTAGAACGCCAATGCCTTAACCACTAGCCCACGGAGACGGGTCAGTGGTTTCGGCGTCACCAGATTCAATTGACCGACAGATTGACAAATCTTATTAATTAATTCCGTTGTCGGGGGCAGGTGAGTTTGAACAAAGACAAGCCGCGTGCCTCAGCTGGATCCAAGCGAATGCTTTGAGATACATGTATACATTAGAATAATTATTAACAATATTGTGAGGAAATAACATATACAACAGCTTTGACAACTCTCGTGGAAATATATTCAATGCGAAAGGAAATGAGAGAATAATGGTTGCGTAACTTAATATATATATATATATATATATATATACATTGGGTTATCAATCCAGCAGTTAAAGTGCTCAATGCAGGAGCAGAGCATTAATATATATATATATGTGTGTGTGTATATATATATATGTGTGTGTGTATGTGTGTGTAATTATGATCTATAATATTATATTAAATATACGTGTAAATGTGGGGAAAGTGCACATAAAAGAAATTTAGTTCACTCTTTTAGTGCTAATCGAAAGGTCCCAATACATTGTGCGCATCGTGATAACGATCTAAAGCTGTCGTCATAGATCAAATAAAATAAGTACGTGTTAAATAACCAACATTATTGTCTAGAGTAATGAAAACAATTGAACTGTTGTTAATCATGTATTTACAAATGTGAACTGTGCTTTCACACACAAAGAAATTTCGACACTGCATTATAGAATCAAAATATACTGCTCATAAAATCCAGTAGCGTATGCCATTAATCACAATATGGCCATCATGTAAGTATTTCCTTTGAATGGATGATTTAGAAAGCACATCACAAGTATAAAGACAGCAGAAAAGGAAAATTCAATATGTTAGAGTTTAGAAGATGTAAACCAACACTTAAATAAGGGTGTGTAATGCACATTCAGAAGTATCATCGTTCCTATACTCTCACGTGCATGTATATCAAAGGACCTAATCTCGGTACCCTTCCTGAATATTACACACTTAGAAAAAAAGGTTCAGGTTTGCACCCTAAATGCAACACTGGCAGCACCTTTTTGGGTGCAATCTTGCACCCTACATGAAAAGGCTGCAAAAATGCACCTTTTTGGTTCTTGTTTGCACCCTTTAATGCCCGTTTGCACCCTAAAAGGTGCAACTTTGCACCTTTAAGGGTGCAGAAATCTTTGCATCCAAAGGGTGCAAATTTGTACCTTTTCTAAAAGGTACAACTCTGCACCCTTTAAGGGTGCAAAATGTAGCTAACTGCACCATTAAAGGTGCAAAAAGCTTCTTAGGGTGCAAAGTTGCACCCAAAAAGGTGCTGCCAGTGTTGCATTTGAAGGGTGCAAAATTGTACCTTTATTTCTAAGTGTGTATACTGCCCATGATACGGCATTGATGAATCTTATTTCAGGAGTCTTTGTAGGTGATCGGATGCAAGAGAACGTCTTCTCATACTTTCATCTTCTCCCACAAACCCCTCTCTTGTTTCAACGTGTCGCACCTATCGACTCAGACATTCTTACTGTCGCCGCTCCGACCCGATAGCTTTTCCCACCTTTCTGCAAATCGCCTTTTCCCACCAAAATCATTATTGTACTGAATGTGATATGGAAGAAAATACGATAAATCACAAAAATAAGTGTGAATAATAATTACTTGGAATTCCATAGGGTCCATAACTATACGTGAATAAAAACTAGGTAGAAAGGGAAAACAGATTTTTAAGGAAAGACAAGAAATAGAGCAGATGAATTACGAAAAATGATTGTCAGTCCTATGTTATACGAAAATCACTTCATTTGTCGACATAATTGTACATTATAAGGAGTAATATATTTCAGATTGGTAGACCTGCTTTGCCATTCCTATTTTTTTTTTATATTATCGTTATAACGGAGATTATATTACTTTCTTTTTATAACATAAGTTCTTGACATAATTTTATTGTGTGGGTTATTTTTGCTGAGTCTGATACAAAGGGAATGTATTAGTATTTTTGTTTTTAATTATTGTATTCTATCTGTATTCTCTCTGAAATAATTTTCAAGCTGTGAAAATTAGGCATACATCTTTTACTTCTATTTTTTTCTTTTCCTTTTCTTTTGCTTACCTTTCCTTTTTCTTTATCCAAATGTTTGTCCTGTACCTCTGTATATTCTGATGATTTTTGTAATTGTTTTTTAATTGTTGATAGGGCGTCAAATTATAATAATTTAAATTAAAATAAGACTAAATAAATGTATAAATGACAAAATACATAAATAAATAAATAGATAAATAAATGATTAGAAATCTTTTTTTTTTGTGTGCATACATTCATTTTCACATTGGGGATGATCTTGTCAAGACGAACTTAAACAAAAAAAAAAACAAAAACAAACAAACCGAAAGATGGAAAAACTTCCATCTTCCGACGTGTATAACAAAAAAATCATGACACTTTTTATGCACCAACCATTTTATTATGAAAGATACTTTGAATTTTAACAATTTTTTCAATTTTCCCATAAATATAAAACATCCTTTTTAACTTGTAGGTCCTTACACCTTTGCACTTAGTGAATGTTAATTCTTTGATAAAAAAACGTAGACCTACACGTTTACATGTTTTATTGAAAATATCTGCCCTACTTTTGTTAATTTTGTTAATATGATGAATGCAGATCGTTAATGCGCAATGAATATATATCTTGAAATAGAAAAAAAATTGCGGGGAACATGTTGGGATTAGCAAAAAGGAGGTCACTTAAGTAGGACTGGCCAATTCTACTGATGTCCACGGTACATGTCCTACTTGTTTCCAAAATGCCAATCATATGGTCACACCGCGTCGCCACAACCAAATATAATTCATTTACTGTAAATCCCCGAAACCAGAAATACATGCGGTCACTTTGTAAGGCGATTAGGAGTTGGTTTTAAGGTTTGGACCTTGTCAATTATCCGCCTTCATTCATGGGATACTATTGGTTACAATAAATGTTGTCGGACACGCTTTATTCTTTGGCTTTTAAAAAAGGCCGCTTTTGAATAGGCTATTTTTCAACTGTTTTTATTTAAAAAATACAAGCGCGTCTATATCATTAATACAAATCGATTGTAATTCTTGCTCTATTTCTTGAGGGCAATACATATACCTGCAAGGACAAACTATTCAACTTCAATGTATTTCAATTTTATCTGCGCGGACTAAATGGGATTAGCTCTTTTTGAAGTCTGGTATCTTCCACTTATGATTAAAAATCTCTCTGTATTTTGATAAAGGTCTAGCTCTTTTTTTAAATAATTTTTTTCCTTCGTATTTATTACAGTACTTTTAAATTACCTAGATTATATTGTGTGTTCAAAGCTCCACGTGGCATTTTATATAAAATGACCTCCTCCATGAAAAGAATTAGGCTATCATTGTTTAATGGGATGAACTTTAATATCCTAACCCAATTCTCTTATACACTTGGTCCATGACTGAAAAGTCATTCACCTCTAACAAGTAAATGAAGTGAATAGAAAGTTGTGGATGTGACATCAAATACATATTTCTCATATGAAAATGAAACTTTCTACGCTTAAAGTCGAGATAGTGAATTTTAAGCTTGACGCTTTTAAGCGTATTTGTTACTGACTGCATGCACGTTCTTGTTTATATAAGAGGTTGATATACACAGAAATTTGTTTCTATATATGGAGTAAAGTTAGGATGTGTGCGTTTTTGAATACATTTTGAAATTAGTATAAAAATCAAGATGAAAATGTGATTTGTAAAGTGTGATGAAAGTACTTTCATTTTATGTGAATGATAGGTAACACATTGTTTGATTCATTGAGAAGATGAAAAATGAAAAATATATGTAACATTTTTTTACATTCATCATTCACATACCATTATTTATTTGTGAATATCTACAACAATTATATCTGTATATTTGTTGGGGAGTATGCCCTAAATATATATGCCCCGCAGTATACCATATGGAATACTTCACAGTTCATAACATAGATATAAACCTTCTGCATTTGTCCTAAGGATTTTTTTTCTCGAACAAAATGTGAAGTTAATTCTTCGAAATATATTTTGTCTCACAAAAATCAATTACCATTAAGGATTTTTATTACAGCGCCTTATTTAATTGAGTAAACGTCATAATAATGCATGTTACTGCCGAGTCATTTTCTTCCATGCCCCTCTCTCCGTTTCTCTCTTTTTCTCTCATCTATTTCTTCCCTTTTTTTCTCTCTCTCTCTTTCTCTTCTTCTTCTTCCTCTTGTTTTCTTATTCTATACAGTGCCATGACCAAGGGAAAAACTTTATAGCAGACGACTTTTCAAGGCAAGTGACAATATGAGTTCATCTTCTGTCAGGCGCCGCTAGTATGTCCTTAAACTATAAGAACCATCGCCGCTGGGAGCGGGGATGTAGCCCTAAAGCGCCACGGAGCAGGGCAGTCGCCTTCCCGCGCTAGATGTGCACGAAGCAGTGTGGCATTAAACTTCAAACAAGAAACTCACCTCCCCTACTCTAATCAAGCTGAAGAGGGAAGAGGAGAGGGGTACTTTCACCTGGGGTCCAAGTCTAATCGGACGTTCACTCGTATCCATTTGACGTGCACAAAAGCTTATAAATCGCTAGACGATAACCCACTGACCATACGATAGGCCTGCAGGGGTTGCCTGTTCCGCTATATAAGTATTAAATAACTTTCGATTTTCGCATAAGTCAAGGAATGCGTTTTAACCTTATGTATAAGCAGTAAGAGGAGATGGTAATAGTGACAGAAATTCACTACGTGGGGACCAAGGTTTTGTTCCACTTTCTGACTTTGCTTTTTGTTCAAGATAAACTTTTTAAAGTCGTTAGCTGTGCATGTACCTGAATTTTTCTATACATTGTAATTTTTTACAAGAAAGTAATTCTGTAATTTGTTAAAATATAGTATTCAAACATATAAAAGAAATTTAAAGCAAAATCATTATACTTTTATCCTTGTTCAGTGTGTTTAAAAGATGATTTGCATTTTGTACTTAAACCTTATTTTGTGTGTGAAAGAAACGAACATATAAAACGGGGTCTTAAACTCGCTGTAAACGTTTATCGGTCTTGTTTTATCCTTACTCATTTTTTCTACCTCATTCCATAAAATGGTACCTGCAAGACATTTAAAAGCCAAATATTTTTATCGCAAGTATTCAAGAATATTAACTTGATAATAAATGGAATAATTACGTTTCTTCGGATGACTTTGAGTATGCTGAGCGGAATTACCGTTTCTTTATCTTGAATCACATTTCCCTTTCCATACACACCCACACACACCTTGCCCCCCCCCCCCACCCCACACACACACACCCGAACTTGAAACTGATAAAGACAAGCATCTGCTTTTCCACAATGAACAAGCCCAGTCCTGCAATCAGAATTCAATTTTTTAAGTTCAAAAGAATAAAATATGTAAAGCAAAGTAAAGTAAATTTTCATAAAGAAGAGTAACTTCAAACTATATTAAGCTAAAGTACGGTAAATAGAGTAAAGTAAAGAAAAGTAAAGAAGAGTAAAGTAGAATAAAGTATTGTAAAGTAAAGCAAAATGAACCGATGCAAAATAAAGTAAATCAAAGTTAAGTAAATTGAATTTATTTTAAGTAAAATTAAGTAAGTGAAGTATCTACAGTTGATAATCTTTCGTTCTACTTTTATTCAACTTAATTTATTGTTTGAAAACCTTTTCTCTATAAGCATTGTCCTGAGTCTTTATTTCTACTTTTTGCCTGTTGACTGATACTCCAACAACTTCTTCCAATACACTCACACAATTTAATATGCTATGTAATCTTAACTCTGCTTTTTATAAAGCAGGCATCTTATTCCCATACAGGTGATATATTAAACCCTAGACTTATGTCCTTGCCTTTAGAAGGAACTATACACTCTCTCCTTTTTTCCCCTTCAGTGTCCTTTATTCTTTATATCAAAAGTTTACTCATTCCTACTCTATCCTATGCTGGATTACCCTTTATACTTCATTAAAAAGACTGATTGCAACTACGCACACATTTCCCCTCTCGCACATTTCGCCGCCCACACCCCTCTGAGTAATGGCGCATATGATGTGGGTATGTATCCGCTGGCATCCGATTTCTTCTTTAACGAAACGACCCGTCATCCTGCTATCCTAGACGGATGACTTCGCTTCCTGAGTTTAGGTCTAGAATAACAGCTAAGTGACGGCAGAGAAAATGAGAAAGAAACCCTTCTTTTTTTCTTTTCTTGCGAGTACTTTTACAATTTCTTTGTTTTCATAATTTTCTCGAAGAAGGTGAAGAGAAAGAAGTGGGAAAGAAAGAAACGGTGAGTAAGGCAGGGGATAAAGTCTCACCGTTCAATGACATGAGATGAAAAATCACAGCGGTTACAGTCTTTGGTGTGTCTTTTCTGAACAGGAATAGTCCATCTTTAGCCGTAAGTCCCCTGGTATTTGTTCAGTAAGGTAGAATAGGAAAGTTGAGAAGAGATAGAGATATAACAGCACATATTGGATAGATCTAGTATCACTAAAAGGCCACGTCCTTCCGGAAAAAGACAGCTTTATGGGAGGTTACAATAACTGGCAAAAACGTCTTCACCAAGAATACAAGCGTACCCCAAAAATGTGGATATACTTTGGATTTTGCAATGATTATGATGTTATCCCCATGTAGGAACAACCCCAACAATATCCAAACACTGACCTCAAAATAAACATCAGTTCTCTTGAGGAACAGATATTTAAAAATGAAATAGGCAATAGGTGTGCAATGCAAATTACACATGACTAAAGACGACGGCTAAAATGTCAACGTCTGTGTTGGATAACCAGATATGAAGACATCTATGACGCAAAACGATGACAGTAAAGATAAGGAAAGTTTGATGGAAATTTAAGAGCAAGTAAAAAAACATGAAAGAAATCAAAAGGAGTACTAAGATATTTTTCTCTGTAGTGTCCAATTATGAAACTATTTCTTTTCTTCGAATATTCGTGAAATGAATATTGAAAAAAAATTAATTCGATCATGATGGCTTTTCACATTACATGAACTTTATATTTTGGTTCTGCTAAGAAAACTACGTTTAAAAGACGGGATACAGAATATGTGTGGACTATTATAGTAATAACGGATGATAACTATGTACAATGTCATTTGCTGTATCCATCGCATGACATTTTTTTAATTACAGTATACATGCTGCAATTCTGGATTAGTATTTTCGAAGAATGTTACATTTTTCATCAAATATACCGTGGGAGTAAAAAATTATTTTACCTGTTTTGAAAAGTATTTTTTCGTCATTTGGTACCATTTTTATGTAGTATATATTCACGCTTGGATGAACAGGAGGGATTGTTTGCATGAGTGTCAAAATGGACTTGCGCCAGAGTAGGCCCTGTTAAGTGAGGGGATGAAATAAATGTATCAAACGAGGTTCATTGCAAACACACACACACACACACATGAGGAACACTTTACGCATATTATTTTCAAGATAATTTGACTTTTGGATGCTGAGGACCACAATTAACATCAACATCATATCATGATCGTTAAACACTTCGAAGCAGCAAGTAAAAAATTAAAGAGTTAGACCACTGTTTCTTTATTTATGTTTATTTTACTCCAAATGAACACCATGAACATGTGCTTATTTGTGTGTGCATTTGTGATGCATTGGTGTTTGCATGATATGTCTGCTTATGATGAGTACACCATGTGAGAAAAAACTAGATGTGTGTGCGAGTGTGTGTGTGTGTGAGGGTGCGTGTGTGTGTGTACGTGTGTGCGCGCCTGCACACGTGTGTGTGTGTAACTGTATGTGAGTTTTACTATATGTGTCATGTTTAATTTTGTTTGGGACGGTTGGAGCGTTATTTGTATCTGCAAAGACCAAATTAATTAATTCAAAATGTTTGTTCAAACATCACAAAAGGATTACATTGGCGCAAGTTGATTTTTACACTCTCGCAAACAATGTCTCCTGTTCATCCAAGCGTAATCACATACCACACAAAAATGGTACCAAATTATGCTGGATAAGATACTTTTTTCAAAAAAGTAATAATAATTTTGCGTTCATAACTGAGTTTTAAATAAAATAGCAATTTTCTAAGTGTGGATTTTTTTTTTACTCACACGGTAGTCTCGAACGTCATGTTTGCATTATTCAGATTCAAGTAACAGGGAAATAGGATCGTATAATCAGGACATTATGGAAACATGCGCCACTTATTGTAAATACAAATACATTAATCTACACTTTCACTGACATCGGAATTATTCAGACAATTTTTTGGATTTGCAATGCCAAAGTATGCCTTTTATTACATTTTTTCACTTTGACCATTGCATTATACAGTCGTCTGGCAGTTTCGTATCGTATATTTTGACTTTTTGGGAGTCTTGATATTTCATATCTCCACGATATTAGGGATGATTGGGATGGTGATTTAGCTAGAGATTGTTCCATGGTGTATTGGAAATCAATAACAGCACCCCTGAGTAAGGGAAGCCGGATGGAACGGATGTTAGGAGAGAGGAGCGAGATACGACTCGGAAACACATCGGGGTAATGATCTCGCACAACCCGAGGCAAAACGTTTCTTTTCTTCCTTTTTTATAGATGGAATAAAAAGGACGAAATAATCCATGATATGCATGTTGCGACTTTAATTCTTCTTATTGATCTCTATTTTTTCTTCCTCTCCTCTTTCCCTCTGTCAAAAAAGCGTGATACATACATATTCCAAATTGATTTCTATGTACTTGTACTTACATGTATGTTTCAAGAAATAAACGGCATGATATTCATTTAAAATATTTCGTGTCAAACACTCAGCTCTTAAATAATCATGAAGTAGTTCGTCTTGTTGAAGTGCAAAAACCATTTCAGAATGCCCTATGCTGCAGACATTTTTCTAAAGTTGACTAATACTAGGTATGATATACATGATGTATGACAATAATTAAAAATACGGAGATTTAACATGAAAACTTAGCCCTTCAACTAAGAAAACAAAAATGATCGATGAAATAGAAGTGTTATCATTTTGCTGTCAACTTTTCGAGTTAGTGCTATTCAATATGAATACGGGATTTGGATTTTCTTTTCAATACTTTTTTAATATTGAATATTTGATTTTGATATCAAGGCTGTAATATGTTTTTCTTTACAACATAATTATGTACATCACGAATATATTTTATTATGAATATCGAAACCTTTAAAATCCAGAACTCAAGATTTTTGCAGTATATGTCATGTGTAGAATTGTACATGGCTCATGTTGTGTAAAAATGATCTTGTCTTTGCTTCAGTTTGGGTTATCTCCCAATCGGAGAGTAAAAAAGGAAGTAAGGTAAATACTATTTCAATCTTCTGAGCTCCTCTGTATCGTGTTATACTTTAAAAAATTTACATAAAAATGTTTCAATAGATAGATTTATTAGTTTAAAATTAGTGTAAACTGGAATTCTTTTAATCAATACTCTGTTATAATGAAACTCTATTGTGGCAGCAATATTTTCTGAACGTACCAGCATGCATTTTCGAAATGTTACCATTGATGCGCCATTGGCCAAATTAAACGAGTAAGAAATTAAAACCCTGAAAAGTGTAATACTGCCTGGATACTGCATACGAATTTTTATTTTTATTTACAAACGTTGAACCATTATTTCCTTATCATTCTTCCATAACAATTAAACAAAAACAATCACATAGATCTATGATCTATTTCAATTTATTTTTTTAAAGCGATGTCATAAGGGCCTGTAGCAACTGTTATGTACGACTAACAATGATTCATATTTTGCTAGAGGACCGTTGAATTTATGACTATGTGTTGGCTTGATAAGTCATCATTTCGTGTAAAGAATATTTTCATCCCCGTTAGCATTTCCCGGGAAGCTCCCTGTTGAGCATTAAATTCTGATACATTCGATGACTTTCGTTAATTTTCGGCCATCCACACTAACAATCAGGAGAGAAACGCCACTTGTAAAGTACGGCGTTGGATGGGCGCCAAGCAAGCAATGCATGTCGTGTGTTTTCCCCACATGCCTCCCGGTAGCTTTGCATAGCGACATGCATACATGCCGTAGCATTTCACTGCGGATACTCATCATACAAATGGCGTTTTTCCCACCCACGTGTCTTTGAGGAGCCATCAGAAGCTTGCCTGAACTCTGTGGCTTACTGTCGTTTTCCATTATCAGTACGTGATCTTGCACGCCTCTATAATTTAGAGCATATATCATGATACGTGACTGAGTTGAAAAATGTACGGATATAGGCCTACTGAAATTGATTAATTGTCATCATAGTGTATTCTACAGCTCTGGACATGAATACGGAGGTTTGCTATTAACTCTTACTGTGCCAAGAGGTTTTGCTCGTTTTAACATTTTACATAAACACAAACAATGCATTTCCAATGCCTGCACTTTTTGTTAGTTCTATGTCGCCTTTTTTACTTTGACATCAAGCAACTCGCCCATGATGATGACAGTCTCCTGCGATCACAAATTCTGTTAAATGTCAATTTTGATTTTTCATGTGCACATTTTCATTGGCCCGTATTCTGAACTCCGGTTTAACTTAAACCATGGTTTAAATCTGTGGTTTAACTATGGGTAGCCAAAATGTCAAAACTTTGTTTACACTGTATGTTCCTTATGTTTACTGAATTCTGGTGTCATGCTTTAATTGTCAAGAAAACTATTGTACTTAATACGGAGGTTTGCTATTAACTCTTACTGTGCCAAGAGGTTTTGCTGGTTTTAACATTTTACATAAACACAAACAATGCATTTCCAATGCCTGCACTTTTTGTTAGTTCTATGTCGCCTTTTTTACTTTGACATCAAGCAACTCGCCCATGATGATGACAGTCTCCTGCGATCACAAATTCTGTTAAATGTCAATTTTGATTTTTCATGTGCACATTTTCATTGGCCCGTATTCTGAACTCCGGTTTAACTTAAACCATGGTTTAAATCTGTGGTTTAACTATGGGTAGCCAAAATGTCAAAACTTTGTTTACACTGTATGTTCCTTATGTTTACTGAATTCTGGTGTCATGCTTTAATTGTCAAGAAAACTATTGTACTTATCATTCCCAGACAGTGTTTAAGAGTTTGAGTACCCAAAATGCTGATAAATTGAATATCTACTGTTATAGATTTGTGTCAAATTTAGCTGCCCATAGTTAAACCACACATTTAGACCATGGTTTAAGTTAAACCGGAGTTCAGAATACGGGCCAATGTGTTTAGAAGTAAACTGATAATGTCTTAAGACGTGTTTATACATTTTTCTGTAATATATATGATTATTTTGTATGCCGTTATTGAACACAGAAATAAGATTCCATCAAACAAACTTTTTAACCATGGTTTATATTATTAGTATGATATGTATTTCCCCTTCAGTAATGACACCAAAAATAACTATTTCACTTAATTTCATGCATGACGATCATTGTAAAAATAACCGGTTTCCTTTTAGTCTTTCACTTAATTGTTCTTCATTTGTTCACTATTGTTTAATGCTAACTTAACACACGATTATTCACTTTTTAATCTGCATTTTCTCCAAAAATTTCAATATATAATAATGTAGCATAAATGATTCTTAGATTATCATATTCAGAATGTTTGATTAATGATTTAAACATTGATATAAATTGACAAACATTTTCATATTTCTTTGTTGAGCAGTGGCTGATAGAAAGCACCTAGTCTCTTTTCCACATGTATCTGAAATCGGCATAGCAAGAGTTCAATTACGTCCTTCTGAAGTATTGATAATGAAGCCATATTTTATCATCTTTGCACTTAGCAATATGTATATTATCATATAATTATAACAATTAAATATCATACTTGGTTGAATGTTATTGAAACTAATACACAATGATTATCTTGAAATATTTCAAGTGAAAACAATCCAAACGTAATAATAATAAAGCCTAAAGATATCTGATAGAAGAAAAAATCATGCAATTTAGGTTTTCTCGGACATCTTTCGAAAATTCACTTAAAGATGGTACGATAGCCCCTGACTGGAAAATAATGTGTTATCCATTTAATCACTTACTTGTAAAGGACAACACCAAAGTTGGCAATCATCGAAAAAAGGTTTAAAAAATGACCAGATACCAGATACTACATACGAAGTACTGTTCTGCATTGAAAATATTCACGTAGCTAACCTGGCATGTGGGTAATTGATTGATACATTAGAGATTTTTTTTTTAAATAGAAGAAAAAATAGCCAAAAGAGAGATAGGAAGGGAGCAACGAAACTCGCGAAAGTTATTCAGTTATTCATAAGAATTCGGATAAAACGGTTACAAGCTTAATTGTACAAAAGATTCGAAATATTTGAAAAAGGCGCCAAAATTAAAAGTGAAAAAAAAAAAATTTAACCATGAAATAAACATACGCACAACAATAATAAGGGGTTACATGAACTTTTGATTGACAATGATACAAGCGAAGCTTATTGTATAATTAGAGGCGTCATTAATAACCTACATGCCCCAATACGAGCTAGAAAGCAGGTGTCAACACTGGAACAAAGCAATCGCTTTTCCAATCATTGACTGCACAAAACGATTGCCAGTATCCCAACAAAGTCCGTTTGGAAATCATTATTACGCAAATATTTCTAATTATACACGGCGTACATAAATGTCACTCTACCTTATCAAGCATAATAATCACGAATAGAAAGCACCGAAGCTGCTACTCAAGTACTCGTCTTGCAACAGTAATTTTTGCGGTTGTCTAAATAGGTCATCGGTTTCGGAGTTTGCCGACGAAAAAGGCGGGGATGAGGTTGTCTGGTCTATTTAGTATCTACTAATTCGCTCTGCTTATTTGGTCACATTATGTCTGCACTGGCCACAGGAAAAACTGAACCCCGTGATAATGATGCAGTAATTAATCATGCGTCATAGAAACCTAACCTGCGTATCCTCTGGCCCCGTTTTAACTCTCTGAATAACAAAAATCAACAGTTTATACAGACAGGCAATTGCCTGCAAAGGGGAGAAAAGTTAATCTGTAATTATGGTTTGGATTTAAGCGATACAATGACTGCTCTGTGGATAATAAAAATCCCGAATGTAACCTGGAGCGCAGGTAGTTTTCATCCTGCTGAGGTGCTTTTGTCTATTAAAGCGATATCTACCGGGGCAGTGCTCTCGCCCTATGCCGGTGTTGCTCGCTGACACTTTGTATCCCTATGCTCAGTGAACTGTGCTTTCATATCTCCACTTCCAATGAACTTTATCATCCTTTATTTTGTATATGCCTTTGTTAATATCATCTTTTCTGAATTCTATCTGGTCTAGATCTTTGTTCATTCATTAGATTAGTACATCGGTTAATACACGCCGCCCTCCATGATTTTAGTGGTGTTTGGTAGGGTGAATGCGCTTATCAGGTCCCATTTCAGAATGAAAACATAAATCATCTACATGACTCAAATTAGATTTAACGAAATTGTTTTTCGGTTTACCTCGACTATGCCTTTCTTTTACGTTAGAAATCTTAAAATGTTATAGCACTGTCATCGAGATCCAATTTTACGACATTTATATACTTCACACTGACTCTAAATATTCTTGTGGGAATTTGGGAAGATGTTCAAAATATCATTTGGTTTGATTTTAGGTTCATACCTTAAACTGTCTACTTGAATTGATGCAAAATATTCCAAATTTCTGACTTGAAATTTAATGATACTTTTTGTTAACGGCAAGTATTTTGTTAAAAGAAACCGCCAAGTGAGTTTTATTCTCTTCTGTGAATACTTTCCGTCCAAATGCTTGCTGATGACATAACATGTTCACATGTAAAGGACATGTGCTTTGTTTTCACACTATCTCTGTTTGTCTGTCTCTTTCTCTCTCTCTCTGTCTCTCTTTCTTTCTCTCTCCCCACCCTCCTCTTTTCCTTTTGTTTGTGTGGGTGTGTGAAGTGCGTGAGGGTGCCATCCCATGTCTATATTGTTAAGGATTATGGTTTGTTTCCTTTTCTTATTAAATATATAGAAGAAAACGGTTAATATAGTTTTTTATTCCTATCAATTTCATCCAAATTATTTGCAACTTTCTTCGAATGTCTCTAGGCTTATAAAACAATAGAATAACAACTTTCATATATGCACAGTTTCCTTTGATACGCCATTTACCTAATATTGTAGATAATAAAGCTAGTTTACATACACACAACAAGATAACTTCTATTTCTACCAAAGCTGTTTTTTTTTAATTACATTTCATAATTCATTACAATGATCATTATGTGTCATCTCAATTTACATATACACAACCTGTGAAATTTTCTAGTGTGAAGTGGCCAAGTGGGTATTGCCAAAAGGAACAGAAGTAATTTTCAGTGGTCCTTTCAAGAAGATGATTTGAAAGATGATACGTGATCTCCTTAAGGAGGCCTTAATCTGAAAAGAATTGATTTCGTAATGAAATTGAACTAACCGCATCACGACCTTGGTGATAACTGAAACCATTTATTTCACATTTATTCTTTTTCTTTACGCAGTGTGGCCTTATCCAAGCATATCTGGATAACTATAATGATAATAATAACAGAAATGGTGGCTTCTTGTATAGCGCTCATGTCCGTCACGTCGTGACGCTCACGGCGCTCCAACATTATTACCCCGGTGACCTGGTCATAGCCGAGCGGCCAAATATGTAGCGTTCTGGCATATCGGGTACCCATTTACACCTGGGTGGAGAGTGGCAAATGTGGATTAATGTCTTGCAAAAAGAACATTGAACTTTAAATCCCAAAAAGAATCTCTCGTGATTGAATATGGAGCCATACAATTTCATACATTACTACATAAACAAGCTGGAAAAATGTGGGGGAAAAACGTTTTTTTAAACATTTTAAAATTGTTTCATGTGTCATGTATATACATCATGTACATACTAACTTTTATTCATTGTTCTCTTTGTCAATTTTAAGATCTTGTATAGGATAGCAAAAAACATTGAACTCATTTAATATACTCATTAACTTATTCTTAAACGAGTGCGTCTTCGCACGGGTCAATTTGATAAGTCATTTCCCCGGGGTTTTTGTCTTCTAAAAAATAACGTGTTGGAAATAGTTGCTTCAATGGGAAATAAAGATACCCATTATGAAGAGGCACTTTGATATTGATGCAAAACACACTTTTGTCTTGTAAAAAGTACTTATATTTTGAAATTTTTATGAAGTTGCATTACTTTTTCCATTTAACTGCTCGCTACAGACATTTATGAAATCCTTTGGAATATGCAATTTGTCTCGGGAATTTTGGAAAATCCGATGGTCAATGAATTGCTTTTACTTGTTTACAATAATCTACCTAATTTGCAATTTCTTCTAACTTTTTCAATATATCTTTTTCATCTATAAGCGATGCTTCTTGTATCTTACTGTTCTTTCTTTTGTATCTTACAAAGCTATTTATGACCATTTCATATAGAAAGCTATAAATACTAAATATAATTATTTCTTTAGATGAACCAATCTCTATATTTCGGATTCATTTTCCATTTTTTTAATAGTTTCCCCACCAAACTAAATTTGTAATACTCCTTTAAAATTACATGCTTCGTTTATGTTTGGCCATTTTAAATGTTTCTCTTTTTAAAATTTCAATATTACATTGACGTCGTTGAGCCTCTGGAGGTTATTTTAATCAAAAGCAAATTTAATGCACCTTGAAAGTCTTTTTAATTGAAGGTCTATGCTAAGAACAGAGGAATGTTTTGTTAATACTTTATTACATCTTGATTTTTGCCAATCCAAGCGCTTGAGTGAGTGCAAAATCGGAAAATAATTCAGTGTTTTGAATAGACACTACATGTATAGCTTTGTTCGTGTAAGTATCTATTCGTAAAACTGTATAAATTAAGGCGATTATTATCAAGATGATGTCCCTGTGATATATTGTTATTTTAATCTATTTCTAATTTTATTCCCGCCTAAGATGTGTGTGCCAACCTTAAATGTTTTTTTTATATACTACAGAGATCATTTCAGTCTGCTAGCTGCCTTTTGAAATGGAAATGCTAAAATTTTCTTTATTTCTGGGGAACAAATTATTTTCCTCGTTCAAAAGGTATGATGCACGCATAATAGCTGCCCTAGATAAATACCGCAAAAGTCATAAAGAGCCAGAGAAATGGATATTCAAACATGTATCAATAATTTTGCTAAACAATGGATTCACCGTGAATGCATTTCAAATTCACCCTGCTGAATTCAGCAAATCTCTGTTATGTTGAAATTTATCATTCGACTTAATAACACTAGGTATTTTTATGAAAGTTATTGATTTTTTTATTTCAGTTAATTAAATACAAACACTAGAGAGGGGGCCAAATTTGTTTTTATGTATTTATTTATATTCATTTATTTATTTTGTTTTCTTTATTTTATACTGCAGGGTTGGGCTGTTCAGTTATCAAAAACTGCTTTCCAAAGGCGCCAGGCAGTTCAACAAATCATTCTACATGAAAATATAAAATACATAACAATTTATAGGCAACACGGTAAAATACAAACAGGGTAAATTATATAATAATAATAATAATATTCCACTATTTATATAGCGCCTAATACATCAATGGTTGTGTTTCTAATCGCTTTACAGATATATTATTACCCCGGTCATCGGATTCTGACATGCCCGCACACAATATGTGCACTTTATCCGCTCCCTGGGGAGTATTCCAACAAGAGCAGTACAGTGACGCTCAAATTGTTAAACAAACGACATTAACTTTCGCATATAATTTACATCATTTATCTGAATAGCAATGTTATAATTCAGTTGAGCCAAGATTTAAAGCTTTGCATAGTTTTTAAACGTACAAAGGGATGTACACGTCTAACCATTACCAGGGAGTGCATTAAACATACTGGCTCCAACATATGCAAAATAATTTATTTTACATTCTGTCCTTGGCGGGCAAGTTGGAGGGGGCATTATTAAGAAAATAAAAAGAAGGGTTTATAAACAGATTCGACATGTTTTCACCATCATTTTCTACTCTCTATAAATGCTAATGTAATGATGTCAAAATGTCGATACCAATGAGCAATCAAAAGATTACAAAATAATTCACAATAGTAGCTTTTCCCCATCTTTCACTTTTAAGTGCAAAGCCAGATATTCAATTCCCTGGCCGTCTCTGATATGCGTTTCAACTATTTTTTTACATCAATAGATTTTATATTTATGTATTTTAATATATAGCTTTTTTTCTGTTCTCTTCCTATTTCGTTTTCCTTTCTCTTACATTTCAGTTTTATTTTCCCAGTTATATTGACTCCGTTTCTCTTAACCCTTATAGGATACTCTGTCTCACAAGCCAGCGTCCAATCATCCATACGTCCTCAGTACACGCTCGCCATTTCTTCAAGTTTTGCACCCACTTATTTTTCCCCCTTTTCACTTTTCTTACCTAAAATCTCGCTCTGACCACATACATCACGTATGACTTGGAGTAACCTTTTCTAATCGGTCGTCCAGGACAGTAACGCCATGAAACATTAGAGTTACGTATTTGTCTGTCTCTTTTGTCCCCCGGAGTGAAAGATGGCGAAGAGGGACTAGTCTGCTACCAAGCATACCTACTTCTGATAAATGCCCACTGGCGTTAGGTCCCACCTGTGTGAGGAAATTTATATATATAGGCGTTTGAAGGTAATTAATTGAATGAAATTGATGATATAATACAGACATATTTTTCCTCATTGGGTGTACCTCTCGGTGTCTTTTAAAATTCGATATTATGGGGACAAGGTCTCACGATGACGACCAGTAAGGAGGGGCGTGGTCTTAGGAAGAAGTAAAGCACCTGCCCCACGCGCGCTCCTTACGCGATGGGCACGCGATGTCTGCAGTCTCACCCCGGCCCCCAGACGGATTTGTTCCGGTGAGGTATATGGCAAAAAGATTCAAAGTGTCGTATTCGCGAGATATGGATTCTGGCGGAGAACACCACCAATAAATGAGAAAGTAAAGAAAGAAAGTCACAAAGTAAGTAAGGAACTTTACTAGAATTTAAAAAATGGAAAGTAGAATTTTAAAAAATATATAAATGAGGAATTGAGTATTTGAGGGTATTTGGAGGAAATAGATATATTATGCCAAAGCGATGATTGCCCTGTTGCGTCGACAGCAAGGAATATTCCAGTCCCTACTTCTGGACAGAAATGATTGTAGTCAAAAGTAATTTATTATGGTGATGCAAATGGAAGTTTATCCAATCGAGTTTGGGAAAAGCCAACCCACACCTGCATAAGAAAAAGGTTACTAGATGTACCCCGGAAGACTGAAGATATTTTATATAAGAACTCAGTTTTTCTGCACAGCATTTCCTTCATCCCATTTGGCCTTAAGATAACTTTTTAATTCCAAAGAGCCCACACATTTGAAAGCTGTTTTACACTTCAATTTGCGAATGTTCAGAGAAGATCTTTCTTCTCCCTTTATTTTTCTTCCCAAGCTAATCTGAATTCAACACCTCTTTTCAACTCTTCCACATTCCTGGGGACTTAATTTGTTTCACTCGTCCCCAAGCACATACATGTAAAAATCTTCGATCAGATAATGAAGATAAAAACACTTTCATGAAGAATTTTTCAAACTGTTGTCATCCAAATTAACAATGTTCAATTATATATATTTACTAATACACTATTCTCTTCCGTTATTTTACTCTGACTTTTATTATTGTTTTCATTATTGCTTTTTCTCGGGGGAGGGGGAGCTGGGCAATTTTTTTCTTCAAAGATCTTCATAATTTATGACGATTGTGGTTTTAGTACAAAGAAATGTAGTCCAAACCGTGTCTTAACTACTGGCCTTGGATAGCTCAGAAAACCATTCCCGTACAATAACCCCCAAGACAATTACTGCTCTTACAACTTCCTGGGAAATAATACCCGAGGACAATTACTTACTCGAATGTACCCCGGACAGTAACATCCCAAGCACAACATCCATTTCAAAACCAGCCCTGTAGAATTCCTCTCTGACAAGTATCCTGCACAGATACCATCCTAGGTCAATTACTACCATTGCAATTACCCAGTCAATTACACCTAAGGAAAAGTACCCCTATGATGGCAATTATCTACTGACAACAACAACCCCCCCGTCGACAACTACTCCTGAAATCTATTCATACTTCATACATGGATATTAACCCATTGTGTACGGGAGCCGGATGGTCCAGTATTAAGCTTATGGGAATAAGATAATTCAGTGGTCATTGGGTTAATGATGTTGATGGTTATTCTAAAGGTACTATGTTTTGGGGGCAAATTTCCGGGTAGTTTCTACTCTGAAATCTTTCCTAGGGTGGTTATCCAAGGGATTATTTAATAAGGGGAGATCCCTTGAATTTATTAGAAATTATAATAGGCTTTCGAATTCAACATCAAACAAAGAAAATAACTATTGTTTTGTAGTATGAAAAGCATGGAAATTAACTGTTTGAAAATTTGCACTCCCACAAATTGGCCATTCAATACAACGCAATTACAATCGATCTCTTTATAAGGATTCACGAAGAAATCATGGGATTTTTAATCCTTTGGCCAAATGAAGGCCACAATAAAAATACCATTTATTCTATTTGTTGAACTTAGTATAATTTCTTGTAACATTTTCTGTTGTTGGTATGAAAGTAGTGTTTCTTTTGTAAGTTGTTTTTTCCAAAATGAAATCAAGGCTGAGCTTTCACAGTTTTCTGCATTTATTTTTATTTTTAGAATACATTTCCAAAAAAGTTTTCAATGGTATTATGTTATGTCTTGTCGAAATGAAGATACAAACATGAAAACAAATAAGTTTTAGATTATCAACTCAGGAAAATTGTAAAATCATAAATTAATTTTATGGAAGGAACTGATATTCATCACTGCATGTTAACAATTTTAGTTATAAACACGCACACACATGCCAGCACACCAAAAGCCTTGAGCGAATGTACAAAGCTAGATTTTGGCTTCGTAATTGAAATCATAAAATAATACCCTTCAGAGACTCGAGATTCATTTCTACAATTTCATTTTCTTTTTCTTTTTTTCCCCTTCAATTCCTGGTATATTGCATCGAAGTCAAGACCGAATCTCCCCGTGAACCATGCATGCTGAAAGTAAAGCATATCATCTGTATTTTCAGTCTAAAATAACGGACTTGATATCAAATTTGAAACCACGCAAATTCCCATACGAGTACTGATGTGTGGTTTGTGAAGAAAGGGGCACAATATTTTCAACCATATCAGTCTTACAGATACCAGTATATGAATTTACATTGTCTTGTTTTCAGGATTATACAGATGAATATAAACAGGTAACATCTTGCTCACTTCTCTCACAATCTTGCCTGATAAAGTAATAACAACGGGGGGAATGGGAAAGAAAAAACCCTATCCCCAAACAACTAGATGATCATCTTTTATTCTTCACCAATAAACAATAAATCAAAAACCTCAAAACATAAATGTAGCAATGTCCACATATGTATTATTCTGCTGCTGCCTCACACCATTATTTAACAAAGAGCGACCATTTTTTATATGAGCGTGAACATGGTATGTCTGAGGACACGTTTGTACTGCCGAGAACATCTTCGCTTGCAATCCAAGTTACTATTTGGTCTGATCAATGACCCCTTACGGGTAACAAGATATGCTTCTTGGGCTCGTCCCCACAATGGTACGATTAAGTTTGTGCCGTGTTCGCCACTCGTGCGTGCACAACCCCTTCGTGCGCAATTATGATCTGATATGGTGAGGAGAAACATTCGGCATTTACACGAATAACGCTAGGGATGAACACGAAATGGTTAAAGGTTTGGACAATTATTACGTACACCCACACGCACACGAACGCGCACACACTCTTGCCTGCATGAAAATACTTATTATGACGTATGAAGTTATTGAGGATGATTAGCTGTTATGCTGTGGTTTACTATTATTTTTCATTGTCGGCAGACATTAATCATATAGATCTTTCATTAAAAAAAAAAAAAAACAGACAGGTTCATTCTTCACTGGTGCTTTAATTCTAGGAGCAAATCTGTCTCGTTGTATAACTTCTGACAGCCAACGTGTTTCATGATTATAGGGTGACAGTAAATAATGTAAGCGAATCGCCAGCGGTGATTTATACTGAATCAAATTGAACTTAGATCTCACTCAACATACGACGTACCTTTTGGTGGCAGTTGCTCAGCGGTCCATCTTTTGAACACTAGTCAAAATAATAATTCCAAACCAACTAGGACCTAACATTGTACCTCATCCTAACCCTCACTGTAAACTTAAAGATAAACATTAGCTCGAGGGGATGAAGTGGCTTGGGTTGATTCTAAATTGTTAATCATGATTGGTTGTTTGAAACAGCAAAATATTAATAAGCATATGAGAGAAAAAAACAACTAGCTGGAATTCACGTCTATTGAAAACCAAACCCGCACAGAGACCGCGTTTCATACTCCTATGTCGTGACGACAATTTCGATTTCCATATCTCTCTTTCAAAATTACTCCATTTACCAAAATTGTTCGGAACATGTATTTTTTTATAGTCTTAAGTTTGTAAGTTGTAGGTTTGGAGTGAATCCGTGATAATTAATTTTGAATCATTACTAGAACTTCAGATTATATTTTACCTAAAACTAAAATCCAATCGTATCCCACACTCATATCTAACCCCATATCTTTGACGATAGACGATAGGGACATTTTTTGTTGGATTATGACGATAGTAGATTATATTTAAATAAATGAATACATACATGTTCAATTTTACTTTAATATACCACCGGTGTGTCACATTTATTCAATGGCAGTGTGTTTGAAGTTGTTATCACTAGAATGTTTAATCTTTTTTTTCTGTCTATGGAAACTCAACTATCCTAAGGGTTTGATTTGTGAAAGTTAAGCAGCGTATTTTCTGATGATGTTGAATGCTGGTTTGTATATAACTATTGATAATATTTTATTTCGTTACAATACCCTTATGTTTACAGTTGATAAAGTTATCGTGGTCATTTACTTTTTCTCAAAGTTTCGTTTCGAGAGGGACAAAATCACCACTGGTCAGAGTGTGTAAGCACTGTGATCTCATTTCAACGTCAGACAAAATTTGGAGATGCTGTTTTATAGCAACTTGTTACTTTTAGTGGGATAACAAGAAAACATTGCATTGCATGCATTAGATAATGTTAATGCCAAGTCATGACCATGATGGTTAGGGATGTAGGTATACTGATGCTTTCTCGTTAGAGATGTTATAAATGTCAGACGATCATTCATTAAATCACTTTCCACGTCATACCATATAATTATTTTCTATAGTGTCATTCATTCATTCATTCAATACCCGTCATTACAGGATAAGTTTGTATATTACTTCATTTTGTTCATGTTGTTCTGGCACGTACACTTAAGGCGAATCGAATTATGTATTTTTCCACTCTAACCAGATGCTGAATCTTGATATGTCCTTATCTATCATAAGTAATTTCATGTACATTGATGGGTTGGGGTTTTCAGGATAAACTCGTCACTCTCCTGTTTGGTGGATAACATAAGAAATATATTGATATCATTGTCTTTAAAAAGTTCAGTTGATGAACGATTAGTCCCATAATATTCCTTTTCGCCTATATTAAAGTAGTGCAACACTGTCGAAAAGTGAATGACCTTTTACTTTATATTTTTTGCCAACGATGATGTAGGACTTCTTGCTACGTTTGTATAGTACGCATCCCCCTGTAGATCATCACGCGAGTCCACCAAGTTTTATTTCAGAATTTAATAAGAAGTTGCACTTTTAATCAAGCGATTGATTACCGATAACATGGCAGCCATTTCCCTGCGAAGATTCGAAATGAAAGCAAACTGCAAGCCATCTTTACCATTTCGTTAATCCATCATTAATGTTAAATGGGAATAAAAGTCGAGGCAAGATGCCCGAAATCCTACCCGCCGACGGGGAATTACACTTTGAAATGAAGCAAGGCATGAAAAATCAAGTAAATCTCGTGAAATATGGATGAGTTGAATACAGAGTGATGGTAGATCAGAGATCCTATTTGCGCGGGCAGCTATCCGAAGCGGCTTCTTTTGGTGGAGGATGATATGCACTGTCTCATCCGCCTGCTTTAGAGGCGGCGGGAAAGAGCGAAGGCGAGGGCAAGATGTGTCGTCTCTATCTCTCTCCCCGTCTCTCCTTTTTCCAATGATCTTTCTGGGAGCGGACGATGAGAGGCCTTTTAAGCCGGGACTCTCCCGACATCTACCCAAGCCAAATGATTACTTGGTGCATAGAAATCATGCGTACAATTAGCCGTTTTTCTCTCTTCGTTTGACACATATTAAACAGTGTCGATCCAGAATGATAATGGCGTAGGGGTTGTAATGTCCGTTGCAGATTAGGCGTCATTTTAGATTGTGTTACCTACGCTAATTAAACCTAGAGGAACGCAATGTTTGCACCGTTCATTTTGCATTCACTTTTGGTACGATGTAACTCTAACAGTCTCTGACGCAATTATGCGTCAGCAAATATACCCGTGCATGCACACCAGGCATCATTTCTAATGCGTTATTGCCTGCGCTAATGAAAGCTGTAGTGTTTCTTTTGTAAAGTTTTTTTTTTCCAAAATCAAATCAAGGCTGAGCTTTCACAGTTTTCCGCCTTTCTTTTTATTTGTAGAATACATATCCAAGAAAGAATTTGTTTGCACCGTTCATTATACATTCACTTTTGGTACGACGTAACTCTAACAGTCCCTGACGCAATTATGCGTCAGCAAATGACGTGCATTATACCCGTTGCATTCATTGCGTTATTGCCTGCGTTAATGAAACATGTGAAGGCAACTATAGCCCATATCCTAGTAGTTCAAAGCGTTATTTGCACTGTTTGTCTTACATTTACCGTTCGTACACTATCACTCTCACATGATGCGTCAAATACCGCACCAGTGGCTGACGCAGTCCTACGCCAGGCAAATAGCACTTCGTGTGCGACGGGCCTTAAGATTATTTAATCAGACATATCTATCTACGACAAACTTGATGCATATAGTGTACCAATAACTGTTAAGAAGAAATTGAAAGTAAAACAAGAAAAACAATTTGAAAGGCAAAAGACACGTCATTGAACAAAATGAATACATAAGATCGTGGTTTTAAAAATACATTGCCTCTGTATTTCGATACATTTCTGGAGGCGCGGTTAAAAGTACATTTATCATTTGACTGACACGTTTACAGGAGTTATTGGTCTTTGCGATAATAATGTGCATGACATTGAGAGTCCCTGTCGTATAAAACTGGCGGCAAAAAGTCAAATTTGTCCCTATGTGGATGACGTCCTTACCGTGCATTGCATACATAATATCAGATGAGCTGTGGTGATGATTTCAAAGTTAAAAATTGTGGTATTATTGATAGCAATGATGGTAGAATCCACTGCATAAAATCAACAGCACCAGCAGCTGTAGAAGTATTAGATGGCATACAACAGCAGTAATGAGTGCTAATGGTGATGGTGTTAGTTTTAGCAGCAGCAGCAGCAGTAGTAGAAGTATAAATAGCAATATTTGTTTTAGTAGTAGCAGCAGCAGTAGTAGAAGTATAAATAGCAATAGTTGTATTAGTAGTAGAAGCAGAAGCAGCAGAATCAATAGTATTTTTTTTTTTTTTTTTTTTTAACAGTATTAGTATTAGTATAAAGTAGTAGGTTTCGTAGGAGTAGGAGTAGGAGTAGTAGTAGTAGTAGTAGTAGGAGGAGGAGGAGGAGGAGTAAGTAGTAGGAGTAGTAGTAGTAGTAGGAGGAGGAGGAGGAGGAGGAGGAGGAGGAGTAGTAGTAATAGTAGAAGTAGTAGTAGTACTAATAATATAAGTAATAGTAGAAGTAGTAGTAGTATTACTATCAGTAGTAGTAGTAGTTGTAGTAACACTCTTAAAAGGTTGGGTAAATTTAGTTGGGCAACTGTATGGTTGGTTAAAAATGGCCGATTGTTGGATAATGTCATACTGAATTAGACAGTTTGTGTAACAACCCAACATCAGTTAGGTAGGTTTTAACCAATAGTTGTGAGGACAGTATGTTGGTCCAGTGTTAGTAAAACTTGTGCATTTTTTGCCCAATTATTTTAAGAGTGTAGTAATAGTAGTAGCAGCAGCAGGATTAGTAGTAGTAGTAGTAGTAGAAGCAACAGTACTTTTTACTTTTGTAGCAGCAGCAGCAGCTGAGTATCAACAGAAATCAAAATAACTGCAGAAAAGTTTTATAAATGGGAAATTGCGTAAAAATGATTTATGCCATGTTATTGAATAATGTATGAATGTATGATGTACAATCTTATTAAATCATCGCTATCTAGCATCCTTCTCTCAAACATTTTTAATTCTCCATTGCAAGCACGTTTTATTGTCAAACGCGGTAACTGTTTGTTGATATTTATTTCTATTTCACTTGCATTTTAACAAAGTTATCTTCGAAAGGAAACAACACATCCTGACGATTTTCATCTTTGAAAGATCACAAGCTTCACGACTTGAAGCCATTTTAAATTAAAGTAGTGCCGAATATGCCCACTATAATGAGCAGTAATTTCATTGCGAACATCATTCTCGTTGAATGCTTGTTACCTGAAGCTATTGTTAAGCAATACAGTCGATCGTGTATCACTTTTGTTTTTGTCAATCTTTTTTTTTGTGTGACTGTAGCTTCCGTCACAAACATTGACAAATACACCCTCAGCAGTTCCATCTTGGAAGCGACAAAAGCAGATTGAATTAAACTAAAAACAACTACACCCAAATTTAAGTAAATTTTCATTTCAAGTTCTGCCAGTTTGATGGTGGCTCTATCTCTCTCTCTCTCCAGCCTTCTCTTCTTTCTCTCTCTCTCTCTCTCTCTCTCATTCTTGTCTCATCTCCTCTCATATTTGTTCTTTACTCTTTTCATCTGCCCACGTATCTGCTCTAGTAAAGTAAAGCTTTTCCTCACTTTCAACCACAGAGGAGAGACGCCAAACAGTAAAGGGGTGTACATTATATTTTTTGCGACTTGAAGTTAATAAACTTTTTCACGAGGATTAGATTTCTTTCTATCCTCTGGTGCCTGTTTGTCTGCGGCAACGGTAAAAACAAGAGTCCTATCTATACCCTTTTTCTTTCCTCTCGTTGACTTTGAAAACTAAAACGAATGTTCAACTTTTTTTTTTATTATTCCGGGGCGAAAAGAAAGAAGGGGAAAGCCAATATGTATGGCGTTGATTGGAAGAGCGAAGAAAATGAGACAGAAGGCAAAATGCCTTTCAAAAGTGAGAAAAGTTCACTGTCCGAATCGAAAGCTTTGGCTCGTGCATCGAACAACCGATCGGTCACCCACCTCTCGAGCTTATTTGCATACTACTTACGTCACAGTAAACATGAGACGAACATGAATGCTGCCCTATGGTTCGGGGCAGGCATGGGATGAAGGGGGAGAAGAAAAATACTAGAGAAGAAAAAGAAAATGAGAGGAAGGCGGAGAGAGGTGGGTAGAAAATGTGAGAGAGAGAGAGAGAGAGAGAGAGAGAGAGAGAGAGATAATGATAAAGAAAGAAAGGAAGAGAAGTTTGGGGAAGGTGGGAGAAAGAAGTGGAGTCAGCGACGATCATCAAAATAGTCGATGAAGCATCAGTAGGTAGGCCGTCGGCTGGGCGAGAGTGTTTGTGATAAAATGAATGTGAAAGACAGTGCTCTCGCCATGGTAGTTCAAAAGAAGAAGGTGAATATATTCAATCCAGGGCATAAACCAGAAAAAAAAAAGATCATCTCTGGTCGAAATTTATTTGTTCACCATCCCTTGCGTAATCCGTAGTATAATATATATGCAACGTCAGTCCTAATCTTAAAATCACTTCTGTACCATGCTCAAAGTTTGGTTTAGAGATGAAACTGCAAGCCAAGTGGCCCCAATTGTTTGAAGAGAAAATTTTCGCACCGCCTTCGAAGAATTGGAGTGTGCTTTTTAGTCAAATCATCATCGTTGCACTATTTTATTTCGATTTTTTAATGTGAAGGGAAAAATCAATCATTTTTTTTATTCCAAGTATAATCGGTAAGGACATTCCAGTCATATCCTTTGCTTACTTTTCTTTAGGCGCCCTACGCTTATTTGTTTTGTTGAATTCATCTGTTTTATGGATTTTTCTCGATCATATTTCGCTCATCTGTTGCATCTCTAACTAGCAAACAGGGAACGAATAAAGATAGTAAAACCACACATTACACAAGCAATATGGGTAATAATAGCTACGTTCATACGGGACTTGTGGTATCCAAACTTTAAGTTAAGGAAACCACGACTCCCTAACCGCAACGAGGGTTCACACGAGCCCTAAACAACGAGCTGAAACTACAAGCAGAGCGATTGTCGTGGTTAACCTCGGAAGTAGATATTACCATGTAGCTTCATGATATTACCGATTGTGTGTACAGTACACATACAGATCCTGTGTTCATAATTCGCGCGAAGGGTATGACCCGTAAATTTAACATGAATAGCGAGGTCATCCTTATACCACAAGCTTGCGAAACTTAAAGTTTATTCCGTTCACATGGGCCGTAACTCCGACGGAGGACCCCCGCTGCTCGTGGTTTCGGCCTTAACCACGAGCTCGCTTGTAGTTCTAGAACTACAAGTAAACTTAAAGTTTCGAAACTACAAGTCCGTTCATACGGTCTGAAACTACAAGCGAAACTTAATAGCTCCCATCGTGTGAATTTAACTATTAGCTGTTTAACCCCACAGGATACGTTAACGGTAAACAAAACAATTTAACTGGGAATTCGGGAGTATAACAACTGTCGACTCTCAAGCTCAAGAGAGTTTTGATTTTCTATCTTTTCTTCCCCTAAAGATGGTCCTGTATGTAAGACCCCCCCCCCAAAAAAAAGAGATAAATTCGGCATTTCCAAATGAGAGAACCTTTGTTAGCATAAAAAATGTTCCTACATATAGATTTTATATATCTGAATAGGTCCTGATAGGTCTTGATATTAGATCTGACTACAAAACGACACGGGTTCGGATACAAATCTTCATATATATATACACACACACACACACACACTCCCCATACACTCACGCAGACACACGCACGCCAAAACACAAAAGCCTGAAGAAAAGAAACAAGTGTCAAAATAATTCGCTATAGTCAACGGCGTGGTAATGATTGAGTCAACGAGTAACTGCCCTGTCACTGACCACCCTACCATATAGGGTGAGTGAAAAGCAATGATATGATTTGATATCAACTCAAGTTCAAATTTAATAACAGATGGAATTGCAGTTAAGGGAATAATACAGTCCACCTATTTTTGAAATAGTTAATGCAGTCAATCATTATTCCATCACTGATTTTCTTCAAAGTTATAGTAAATGTCATTCCTGTTTATCTGAATTCATTTCAAATGAAATAAGATCTCCAAATAAAGAGCAATGTGTACCTGTCGAGTAAAACACGAAAATTAAAAAAAAAATACTAATCAACGACGTCTTTAAGATATCAATTGATTTCTGATCAACAAGCTCCCAACACGGTCACCAGTGGCGTATCTAGGGATTATAGCGCCCGGGGCTAACATTTATCCATCATAGTTGCCCACCCCCACCCACAGAGTCCCCAACCATATTTAAGTTATTGTACAAGTGAGGGAGCAAGGCGACCGAGCGGCAATTTTTCCATTTTTAACCCTAAAAAACGTAATTTCCTGTGCATTTTACCCAGGACATTTTGCAATTGTCTACTCCTGTATTGAGCGATTGAGTACATTTTGTACATTGATAAACGGTTTTCTATTCACTCACTTCCAAAATTGGGAGTAAAATTAACGAAAACCCTTGAGAAGTAGTTGAGAAATTCAGCAAGGCGACCGAAAGTTGGGGTTTCATTCAAATGTTGAACCTTTGCAAATGCTGTTTTATACACTTTATGATATAATTGCGGGAGCAATATTTCTAGCAAGATTTAGATGAAAGTTATTACATGATAGCGAGCAAAACAACGACAATTACATGCTTATTTTTCAAATTGTGAACCCTTTAAACTATTTAAGAACTATTCATGGGGGGGGGGGGCGCAAAATTACGAGACCCTTAAAGCAAATAATTATGCGAGGGAGCAAAGGGACCGAGCTTTTGAAAATTTTCGCATTTCCAACCCTCAAAAATTGTATTTCTAATGCATTAACCGTTCGGATTGGGGGGGGGGGCATAATCCGTAAGAATTATGATTTTTTTTTTCTTCATTTACCCCGTTTTTCCTTTCTCTGTTTTGCACCCCTTCCAAGTGCCGCCCGGGGCACGTGCCCCCCCCCCCCCCCAGATACGCCACTGACTGTCACTGACAATGTCACCAACAATGACATGTAGTTATATGCCCACATTATTTTTCTCAAATGTGATTTAATTCCAATCCAACACAAGCATCTAGCTTATTACTTTTTCAGATTTTGTTTGATTGAATTACTGCGTCTTTTCTCTCGGGGTTGGGATCGTCTAGGTCACGTGACAAAAAAAAATGGGACATCTCCTGTGGACTTTAAAGGCGCCAAAGATGGAGATAGAAGAGACTTCACATTGATGAATTTCTACATTATAATTCCTGAGTTGAAGTTTGCTTTTTGACAAATCACGCAGAGTCTTCATGTCTTGAAAAGATTTTGTTTTATTGAAGACGGCTTTTTGCTCTTCTGATGGCTCGCTTGCGGCCATTGCTTTTGCCTTAAGCCAGTGAAAACTGTGGCTTAAATGTTGCATAACCGGCTGACATCGACTTTCAGATAGAGCGATGGAGCGGAGAACCCGTGGAATCAGATTTGTCTTGGTTGAAATTTCACTGACAAGTGAATATGACATGGGACCTGTCACATAAGGTCTCAACCATCACATTATTCAGTCGCATATGCTGGAGTTCTCCTGTTCTAAATAAAGCATTCTGTGTTATCAATGACACGTAACTTTAATGACTGAACGGCAGTCATCAGATGTCGTTCTACTGATTGGTGGAAAATTAAAGAACGAATAAACAGTAAAGTCTGGACAGGGGTTGGAGTGTTAGGATTCGCGTCAACCTAAACATAATCAGAAAAAATAGGAAATTTTATGATTTTTATCCCCTTTAAATAGTACTGTTGAATCGGCAGTGTATGTCAAATATATTTCGGATTAAAGATGTCTGTCACTTAAAGAGACATTGCAAAAGGCCGTTACTATTTGAAATATTATTCTGTTCCAAATAAGTTAAAGGTCATGCTATGGCTAGAATATTTAGTTACATTTCACAAATTTGATCAGATCGTTATATGTATAAAGTCAGGGGCAAACAGTCATGCCAATTTTCAAAATTAAAGTCAGAACAGACTGCATTATCACTGAAATGTCAAGATCAAACTTCTTAAGCACCCGCTGAAGTACTTAACATATCGGCCTTTCTCTGAAGTCATTATGTTTATTGACCTGATAAAATAACTAAATTATTCGTGGCTGTATCATTCTTCTCTATATTACTCGCGCTTTCCCTGATTTCGTTCTGCGCGCCAAGTGTCTGTTGTGCCCCGAATCCCCACGTTATGCTTCTTCACACATCTTAGGTTTCATCGCTCCACATCTACGACGGATGTGTCTGTCATAATCATTGATAGTCTAAACAAGAAGAATTATCCATAGAGATTAATTCTATTGTCCTTACTTGGCTCACAGACAACCGATTGAGCGGTTCGGGGAAGGGAACATCCCCCGCAATTAAAGCCGCGTCACTCGCATCAACGCCTACGAAGATCGCCCTGTAAGAACGCTGTCACAAAACATGTATCCCCTCTCCAATCGTGAGGGGTGCTAAAATATACCGAAAATTGAGTCTTGGTATGAAAACCATAATATATCACTTCTGTGAGGCCTCAGGCTTTGAAAATTAAGCCATACGAATCTCCTATGACGGAGATGGGTGTCTGAGAAGTCGGGTGTCCATGATGCAAGACGCGTCGGTAGCACGGATTGTAAAGTCAGGATGGGATTTCTTTTAAACTATAATTATAAACACCTTTTAAGATGTTAGGTGTTCTGTATAGTACTCCTTTTCTACTTCCTCTCCCCCCTCTCTCTCTCAATCTGTTTGTCGCTCTCTCTTTTCCATCTCGCTCCCCATTTACCATCATCTTATTGCTATACAGTTTTATAGGGGAATTGTTTCTAGCGATTCCCTAGTTTTATCTACCAATTGTTGTTTCTCTTTGCTCTTTTTTATTTGTAAATGAAATATCTTTCCATATCATTTCCCATTCTCCCTTTCCTCAATTCTTCTGTATATCTTCTACTTCACCTTGGAATTTCATCATTTGCATCATTATTTCTTTCTTTCAGACGAAGCATAAACGTGGCGGATGCACGACACTGCTGCAATATACAGACGGCCCACCCGGCTTTCGTTACCCGCATCATCAAGCCAGCACCAAAGAAAGAGTTAGCCATGTTGCTCAGACGTGATGATGAGGATCATGGGATGATATGATACCTGCATATTGACAAGGAGATGGTCTCTGCATCACCGATGTCCAAGTGAGATGAGGAGGATGATGATAAAGTATTTATTTGGACAAAGGAGAGCCTCAATCCGTGCATCCCTGGGGCGCTACATTGATTAATCGAAGAGCAGAGTTGGGGTTTTTCATCGCGAGTCGTGTCGGGATCAGAACAGACCAATGAGTAGGTTTATAGCTTCGTAGAGATCAACGCGACATGTCTTTCCATGCTTTTTTTTTCTTTTCGTAACTCCATACCAGAATATGATGTGAGCGTAACATTAGGAGAGGCACGAGCACAAAAAATACTCAACTTTGGAAAGCGGGAACTTTCTCGGTGTTTATTCACTGGACGAGTAGTTCATCGGAATACAAAGTATAACAAACAGAGCGACATTTACCATGAAAACAAGAACGCTAAAGTTCTTCTCTTTCGATTGAGATACGTGACGGAACTCAAAAGAGGTATACACAGCGTTTATATCGCAAACGAGGAAAAATATATTTACACATAAAAAAGGGTGTCAGTATTTCTATCATGAAGAATATGATGGATAAGTGCGAGTCCTTGATTAAAAGAGAACAAGAAGAAGAGTTTTATGCATGTCCCTATACCTAAATCAGCAGGCTCCAAAGACGCATGCATGCAATCTACACCCTATCAAGGTGCGTTTCTATAAAATAAATCATAAGCAAATGAGCCATGTGTTGTTTTGTTTTGTTTTGTTTTTTAGCTTTGGCTCTGAACTGCATTTCACATCACCAATAAAGTCATTCTCATGAACAAGGGTGGAAGTCGCTCGAACAAAATTAAAGAATTAAGTATGATTGGCACTTGCGCTGGCCCATCGCTTATACAATCGCATCTTGTTTCAAAGATTGAGATTGACTCTTCCAAATATTTCGAGAACAAAATTCACTACGTTTTGCAAAGATTTGATATAGTTAATTGTTAATTTTAAGGAGAAAAGTAAACATAGCTATGTCACACCAACCTAGCAAAATTTCCTTGAAATGAAAACATATTTCAGGCATATCGTGAGGCAAGGTTCCGGGTCAAAATTGAAAAAGGAATTTTCGTCTCTTATTTTTATATTTGAAAGCGTTTCATTAGACACTTTTCGGAGGAAAATGTCAAAATTACAAAGAAAAATCCACTCAATGTTTCATTTTGTTTGTTGGATCCTTCCGTGATAGCCACCCCCTGCCAAAAAGAGTTAAATAATACATGTAAGATGTGTATCAAGAAACAATAAATACTTAATTATGACGCCGACATGAGGACATTTCTTGAGTAAAGAATGAATCTTAGATACATGAGAGCTGTACATCTTTAAGCACTTCATCAAAATCATCTTTTGGTGGCGGTCGATATCAAAGTATCTCTTCTTTTGTCTCATGATTATGACTTATCTTTCATGCTCTCGTTATAGTGGAAGTCTTGAGGATTTTGCTAGAAATTAACTTTGCCTTCAGCATTTGCAGCTTTTTAATGACAAAATGGAGAAGTTATGAAATGTAACCGTGGCCTGTGGATAAAACGATGTGCACGAGAATATTTATTTTGAAACTAAAAACCTTGAACGCGTTCAATTCATTAAGCGTGAACATAATTTACTTTCTGGGTAACGTATTCATCACCAATGCATATCGTCTGCATTCACTGAAGATTCTACATTGAACACCTAATCTAGGGATTATTTTTATTAGGGGTTTATTCCAAGCTATTCCATCACCAGCCCCCTTTACTCTCTCCCCATTCATTTAATCATGTCTCTAAAATACATTCACCTTCATCTATGATTAATATGCGTTCTCAATTTTGTCCCGTTTTGTACCCTCCTCTCCAACTACAAATTATTGTGTGATTCTATAAAATATTTTTGTCTTATTTTATGCATTCTGATTACTTTTTTGCTATCATTCTATAGATATATTCTTATTCCGTGTAAAATGGAATCTAATACTTGCATATTATGGGTTTTCACTGTGTCTTTAACTTAAAACTATCAAAATCTATGCATATCTTTTACGAAGATATTTTTCGTCATTAAATGGAATTGAATTAATGCAAAGTCCCGTATTTATATAAATTGAAATACAGCAGTTCAAAATGTGGATTCTGAATACGGAATACACATTCTAAAAGGTACTAACATCACAGTTCAACATTGCGTAAGCTATACATTTTTCATATTGCACAAAGACTTCAGTCTTTGTCTGTGTCTATATCTTTGAGCGGAGATTTCGTTTCCTCCAACACTGGAATACATCCAGTCAATAAGAGGGGAGCGTTTACAGACACATAAGTCAATAAAAAAACCATTGGAACTTAAAAGTGACAGCAACAGCTACTTAAGAAGTTAACTATGTTTACTTGTTGTGCAAATGCCCTTTGGCAAAGCGGTTAGAGGTTGTCAAGGAAGATCTCTTTCTCTGCCTTTTTACTGGCACCTACCTGACAAAGTAAAGAATGCAGTCATAGGTACTTTCATGTACAGACTGATTGGTCCGTTCCTGAGGCCTATAACCTGACGTTTCGATTGTATGACACATGCTCCTGCGACAATTGCTCCTCGTCAATTTCGTAACTCACCAAATTATAAGCGTCAACCCAGGACTAAACACTTTACCTAACCATCCCGCGATGTCTTTGACGAAATCATGTCTGCAGCAATTGTCGCCGAAGCATACTTCGGAGCACCGATGTTCCACCTACATGCCTTTATAGAAACGATCCGGAAGGAGCCTCCCGCCCCTACATTATTGCATCCTCTCTTCCCCTTCAATTTCAAAAGCAAAGGTGATTCCTATGGGAGCAATATACTGAAAACAGGAAATGAAATTGTAAACCCTAAAAATTATTTTGTTGCAGATATATATTTAGTTAGTTGCCTTGACTTATACTAGTGTTCAATGATATAACTTTCGACTGACACGATTCCGATCAGTTTACTGAGTTTCCATCCAAACCCAATTATTCCTTTTCAAAATAATCAAATATCATCGTGTATCAGTGTTATCAAAAACCGTTTTCTCACTTTTTGTCGAAAAATAACGGTGGTGATTCTGTAGGAAGTTGGATAATGATTTCCCACTGGGAATTCCTCCAAAGCGCAATTGAACACAAATTACAGAAAAGACTTAATCATTGCATTTACTACGCACATCTATACAACAGTTATTACGCTTTAGTGAAATCTATATCTCGTCTCGATTCTACCTTAATAAAAAACCTTTGAAAATCTCGAAACAGAGGGATATAAATCCTTGGAAACTAAAGTTACGTTGCATTTCTGTGACCTATATTTTTCATCAATGGGATTGATTCAAACACAAGCGTGTACTCCTTACCCGACCCGACAGATCTTTGCAACGTTCATTCTTTGTCTGTTCCGATCATCGAAGAATCACCATATAGGCTTCGAAAAAATACGATATTTACTGAGATTAAGCTCGTGAAATGTCGACAATAGTGTCTAGATTATCGACGGTGTGTATGTATATGTATGTATGTTAAAATTACACTTGGAAAGTACTTAAAAATGAAGAAAAACATATATCTAGGGATCAAATTTAGGTGCAAAAGAGGAAATCTCGAGAAATAGAATATGAATTTGAGAGATAGAAAGAGACCGAGACAGGGAGATGAAGTGATAGACAGAGCAAGAGTCAAAGAGATAAACAGAGAGGTAAAGGGTGAGAGAGAGATACAGAGAGAGACAGACAGAAAAGGGAGAGAGACAGCGACAGAGAGATCTGAAGATAGATAGAGAGGGGGGGGGGGGGAGAAAGAGAAAGACAGAGAGGGGAAAGGAGGAGAGGTAAAGAGACAGGTACAAAAATAACAGGACAGGCAGAGTTAGAGAAGGAATAAAAAAAGGAGAGAGGCAGAGACTGAAACTACCAGGGACACAATCAAAGGGAAGTAAAAGAAAGACATTAACAAGCAAAGATAAAATATAAAATATGTAACCGGGCTTTCGCTTCGGCGCGGCGGACCCCGCTATAATCTCTCCCTCTCTTTTTCTTTCCCTTTGCTCTATTTCCATATCCATCTCTCTCTCTGTCTCTCTCTGTCTCTGCCTCCATTACTCTGTCCCTACCCCATGAAAACTATCCACATGACACTCCATTGTCTGAGGGATCGTTGCAATAGTTTCTAAGAGGGTAGTTGGACGCGAGTGTGTTTGTGTTTGTGTGTCTGTGGGTGTGTGTGTACGTGTGGGCGTGTTTAGCCGTATGTCCGAAGACATTTTCGGACAGAGAACAAAAAAAAAAATCATGACAACAATGGTCCTCGGAAGCCGGACAATAGTCCTCGAACGTCGAACAATGAATTTGTGCTTTATTCCGTCGACTGTCCGAGGACGGAGGACAATAGTCCTCGAACGTCGAACAATGAATTTGTGCTTTATTCCGTCGACTGTCCGAGGACGGAGGAACAATAGAGGACCAATACTTGTCCTCGGAAATAAAGCAATACAAAACTGTGTGTGTCTGTGTGTGTGTGTGTGTGTGGGGTGGGGGGTGTTTGTGTCCGGAAGTAAGTAGTTCTGGGGTTGTATATACAAAAAATTGATAGCAAACACATATCAACTACCTCAGATATACACCTTAACCATTAATGTTTTAAAAATACTATTCGCTGTAAAAATGCAAGTTTATCAGTAGTAGATGTGAAAATAGATTTGTTTTCGAGGATATAACCCCTGTACTACTATAAGTTCAATTTTGTAACAACATATTTATTGCGAATTTCTTCTTTTATCCGCCAATCCATGTAAGACAAATGTATAAAGTAATAATAATAATGAAGTCTTCTGCAGCGCTGGTATCCGCCAACTCAGGCGATCGTGGCGCCTGCTCAAACACATATGTACATAATTCGGTTGAATACCATGGATGTACCTGTTAAAGTATGAAGCCAAGTTCAACAGATATGTTTACAAGTTTACATGTTGCGTATTGTCAAGGACTATTGCCAGACGCCCCGATTTTCTTATGTATTTACAGTATTGATAATTATGGTATTAGCGACCTTGGTAGCTCTATTTGTTTTACCAGGCGGAATGAGATTTCACCGCATTTATTAAAAAAAAAAGATATGTATCATACTGTGCCTAGAGAAAATTCTGTTTAATATCGCACACTTTTAATTAAAGCATCTTAATCCTATGTGCCATGGTCTATATAAAATCAGAAATAGAATGTCAAAAGCGTTTAATTCATTTTGTCTAAGTCGCTATGGTTTCTGCAGACCTCGTGGAACTACTTGTAAAGCGACCCACAGTAACAGCTCGTGAATGGCAAAATACCAAAAGAGCATACAATATAGATCTTAAAACAAAAATGCTTATACATAAATACAACTAATACATGATACATCTGACGGTCATGGAATCCATTGAGACATATCCCTGTATAGTAGGCACTAACAAGAAATACATCGCCTGACAGGGCGTGCCGTTCATCCACAGTTTGATGGACAGGGCTCCCTTAGGTTCATCATTGTCAGGTCGTCATCTCATAAATTTCCTACACTCTAGGCCATTATACCTACAGAAAGATAAAGTTTTCGCATAAGATTTAATAAGTGATCCATAAAATAGACATTCATTGCATTTTATTTTTACAAATCGATTTGTCAGATATCCAATCAATAAAGCCATGTTTTAGCTCCTAAACATATTTCCAACTTTTGTTTTCAGATACGGCCTTCCGGTCTAAATTAGACTTTCTGTGTAATCTTACATTTACTATTAGTATATATATATATATATATATATATATTTGGCATCAGGAAATAAGTACATTCTTGAAGAAAGACGTGAACATCTAAATCGCATCAATGGTAAAACATTGCTTCAAAGTTCTTTACGTATGATCATCGTTACAATGAGCCTTGATAAAAGCACAAGAATGAAAGCAGAATATGGTTTCGCTGTTCGAGTTGAGGCAAATCCGCATTGTCTCACTAATATCACCCATTTCCTCGTAAAGCCGTGGGAAAATATTCTGCAAACTTTAACATTTGGTTTAAGTAGTGTACTCGAGAAAATATTCTATTCTTACCTCCACTTGACCCCCAATATTTCCAGAATACCTAAAAATCCTCAATCTTACAAAATGTTAATCCGTGCTTTACAAAGAAAATGAGGGCCGAAAGGCTTCCTCTATGGAAGATTTTGATCCGATATTATATTCCATGATTTCCACTGTACCTTTCGTAAAAAGGCACATTCTGTTTAATTTTGATTACATAATGCAAGCAGTTTTTTTTTTCCAACCTGTATATGTTGTGTAATGTTCTAAAATATTAATTTCCCAAACTTCTGATTAGTTATAAGTATTGAAATGCGACACATCGTTATCTTGTAAAAATAGGATAAAAAACATCATCTTTATCACAATAATTATTTCTTTCTTGCTTTCTTATAGATTTTGTTTGGTTTTATAATGTTACAGAATTTATTTTTACGTGAGAGCATTGCGTTGTGTAATGCGTCATTTTAGTGTCATGGACTCCCCCCTTTGTGTTTCATTGTTCTTTTCCGTTTTCATTTGCCTTTCGGGGGGGGGGGGGGGGAGGTCACATACCCCCATCTCAGAGCTACGCCACTGCGCACATTTTGTAAATCATCGCTTCAAAACTTATCCATAAAAATCGTGTCCAAGGTTTCGATGTTCAAGTTTTCACCCATAGCTAACGTTGGTGGCAGACCTTAAATGACCTGTGACCTTCAGCCCGCTTTCTCTTTTCAGGTAAGCAAGACTTTTTTTTCAAATTGTGTTTTGAATTTGCTCTTTTTTAAAGATGAGGTTATGTCTTATTGTTATGGTAGTCTTAGAGATTCCGCGTAAGTATAAGGAATATTCATACATTGAACATTTCTTTTGAGAAAGTAAGATTTTAGGTGATAACTCTACATTATGTAATGCCAACACCAGAGGGTTTTTCTTCTTGTTAATTGGGTTTTTACAGACGTGTATCAATCAAATATGATAATTTCCGTCTGGGACCGACCTTTACCGTCACCATATGAAAGACAAGACTGAGATTCGAAACTGGGTCCGATCCTAGTTAGTTTGTAGGCCAATGCAGAGAGCTGACCGTAGACGTAACCGCTAGACCAACTCCTGATCCCTGAGAATGTGTGATTAATGCTCTTTTAGTACGGGCTGTGTGTAAGAAGTAGGGTGTGTGCAAAGGGAATGAAGAGGCTGACTCGCCTAATTCCATTGTGGCGTCCCGTCATGAGTGGCATCACGTAGGGTAGATAGTTGGATTTAGAATACAATTAAGGTTGAAATTGAGATTATGATAAGTATTAGATTTGGTGTTATTGTTAGAAGATGTGATGTATGTTATTTGAATGAAAATTGGAGCCTTATCTGACACAGTGTCGTCTTTAAAAGATTAGGGTGCAGGTGTATTTTGAATATTTTTTTTCCATTTGGATGGACACTTACGTGATTAAGCAAGTACAGTGATATTTGAAGAAAAAACAAATTGGTGTGTGTGGGTGTGCTTGAAAAAACCCTCATATCATTTTGTTATGTGTGATAGACGTCTTGGATGTATATTAATTTACTGTTCTAATATTTTGTATTGGACCTCACTTTCTATGCTTTTTAACGGTGAGCCATCGTATAGTTGGAAGGGCATTCTGTAAGGTAGGAAAAATCGAGTTTTAACCAACTTCCATTGTGTTCATTCTTCTTATTGCCTGACGATTGCGTAGATACGGGGGGGGGGGGGCACGGGGGAACGTGCCCTCAATCGAACGTGAAAAAACGAAGCAAGATAGAAAATGAGAGGGGAAAAGAGACTAGAATATGCAAAGAAAAGAAGATGATACGCCCCCTATCTCGCTTTTCATTTAACGAGCATAAGACCGGTGTCCCGCATGACATCAGTACCTATGCTACGCCACAGTAAGGTCAGGTGTGATGTAGATCATCTCCCCCCCCCCCCCAAGTCTTTGTCTCTCACCTTCAGCACGTAAGAATGATAGTTTCTTATTTTCCACTGTGACATCAATATCGTACATACTGCAGATATATTATAAGAAATTCAATGTTTCATGTACATTGTTTTACCCTCGTAAATATTATCCATTGTGCATGCACTTTTCGATGTAACTTCTTGGACCTCGTTTACTAAAATGAGCTTCAAAATTTATCTGAAATCTCTTTCTTTATAGAATCATAAAAATAGAAGCATGGCCGTTGTAGTATCTCCTTCTCAAATTTGACGAAAATGAGGAGGTGAAATGTACGTATGGAAATGTTTGGCCTATTACAAAGCCACCTACTTGTCTGTGGCGAAGACTATGAAAATTATTGTTTTATCAAGCCCCAAAATGGTTACAATTCTTTGATCTTTTGTTTTATGATGATGCAGAAAAGATATCAACGGTTTTAAGCTGCTTTGAAGCTTTCTTTTTGTTTCATACCCGTAAAACTCGTGAGAGATGAATGATAACTTAGATTCTTGGTCATAATCTAAATGCTCTTTTTTTCTTATACCTCCTGTCGCAGTGGACTCCAAGGGACTCAATTGTTTTTTTTTTCAGGTGTCTATTTCTAAAAGATAAATCGGATCATCATGCTAAATGTTTTCTAACATTCATGAAAATAGTCATTAGTGTGCAAGTGTGCATGGACATTGTAAAGGGAACAACAAATAAAACAATTAAACTTTATTGTCAGAAGGGGAGCGATGTGCACCTCCCAATCTTTTGCGATGAATTAATGTATCCAACCATTGGGGCGGTAACAATTGATCTGACATGTATGCTTCTGATAGTCCATTTAATTACCAGTACGTATCTGCTCTTTCTGGAATCAAACGGGGGAATTTCCATACTCAAAGAATGTGACCTGTACCCCCGTGGCGAAATACAGGTCGAGGCACGAGTGACCACGTGACATAGTTGAATGTCCGCCTCCATTTTGTAGACGTTGAAATACTCGCGGCGCGTGCACAGTTATCACACGGCTTTATCGGAAAGATTAATATTTCGTTTATTGTCCTCATGAATAAAAGATACGGTCGGCTCGCCAGGGGAATATTTAAGGCAAATTCATCGGGAATGGGAAGCCGTAATGTTTGCTATATCGTACGGATTCAAGCGCGCCTTTGGGCAAACAAAGTTACATTACTCAAATGAATTTGAAATACTTGCAGGACGGAGAAAACGAGGCAAAAATGTAGACAGTCGAATTATTCGTTGTCATCCCCAATGATGAGGTAACATTGTAACATGTCTGCAGAAGGCATGGAAATGCATATGCAAGAGCAAGGCTTGGAGAGGTTAAATCGATAATGGGTAACAGTCGTTACCTATACATTTCGTGTACTACGGATAAAATCGCTAAAGAACAATGCCTAGCCTATCTATCATTGCCATTAAACCGAGGGATCATCTTTCTGCTAAAGCGATTTTACTCGAAAGTGTCGCAGAGAGAAAGTAAGCACTCTGATTTTAAATGTCAGATTAGAAGTTAAAGCATTTGCTATCTACCATGCACCACATGACAGCATTTGATAAAGGAGAAGGAAGACGAAGACTTCTTTCTTAACTCAGTATCGCCCTACCTATATAGTCAATTATATTTCTCCTCCGTGTCACCGTATGATTGCCAAATGACAACTACCACCTGTAAAACTACCTCGCATGGAACAGACATCATATAGACAACCACCACTCGGATATACCCTCCAAAGACAATCGTCATCCTAAATACCAACGCCTGAACATTTGACCCCTTGGACAATACCATTAAGACAACTAAAACAATGACTTCCATAGGACTGTCACCCGGGGGGGGGGGGGGCTTTTTTCTGTCAGGACTTGCGCCACCGACGAGAGAGGGCAGTATTTGAGCGCCAACTTGAAGTGACAATACGGTTTATTCCGTCAAGACTATAGTCGGCATGAATATTCATGAAAAAAAAAAATGTAGGGATATAATAAAACGAGCGAACCTGCAGTTGCTTGTGCGGCGCATTTGGATAAACTATGCGCTTGTCATGGAGGTGACTCCAGTTCCAGGGTCGGATTGGATATTCAGTATTGACAAATTTTCTTTTGCTGAAACAAAAATAGGGTGAAACTTGGGAAAATAAAGTTGTAGCCTCTCAAAGTCTTCAAATCTGATTGGCTGAGAGCAAATTTGTTATAGAAATGAGGCAGTTGTTATTGATAACATGTTTTATGAAAAGGGGCCCTGGATAACTAATCGATAAGACAATCGCCATCCGGACTATTAAACATCATGTAGACAAGTACCCTCCTGGTACGATCATCCAGATTTTCACGATACGAGTTAGGTTAGAAACATTTTCAAAAGCTAGAAAGCCATAAGATCCGAGCTATATTCATCACCATGAACTTGTATTGAAGTTACAGTTGGATCCACTGTAGAAAGCTCGCCTTTAGTCTTCCACAAACTAAAATAAAAGAAGAACCTAAACCGTTTAATATCTCTAATGCATTAGCAGCCAAGATGTTGTTTACGCCTTGGTTATGCCAGGTTGTATTTTGAGAAATTTATACCCTTCGAAATACTTGAAATGTTGTTTCCCATTGTCTTTTCTTTCGTATGATCGATATTATTTTTGACAATGTTTCCAAAAAAAATATGAAAGAGACATAATTTAAGAAGATCGTGGTTACACGTCAGTTTCAAACTTGTCATCGGCTGAGTGGCGGATCCAGATTTTTTATACAAAAGAGGGTCGTATATGTGAGTACTGCAGGTTCAAATAGACGTTTATCAATCAGACTGGATTATTTACGTCTGGGACCGACCTCCGATGTCATCATCCGAAAGACGCGACTGAGATTCGAACCCAAACGCTAGACCAAATCGCATCTCCCTCTGGCGCACCAATCTTTGTACGTGGATTCTTACGGCTTTGGGCCTAAAACAGAGGAGTGCACGCCCCTCTTGAGCACCCCTCCCCTCATTGGATCCGCCTCTGTCGCCAGAGAAATCAGAGAGTGAGGCCTTGTCGGTGGACAGTAATCACCATGGAAACAGGATTGCATCAAGCTCGGACATTGTAATTCCACGATGTCCTCTTAACCCCTACCTTCTCATGTTGTCACGATGATGAAGCGCCGTCAAAACTGGCGACACAAGTATGTGGCCTTTCGTAGACCTCCTGTCAGGACATTTCTCACGACGTCCGAGCTGAAGTTGTCTATTAGCCCATTGGCGCCTTTACTTAATTTTTCACTTTCCGCACTGAATTTCAATCGAAAGCTTCTTCGCCGATCATGAATTCATCTTGATATGTATTAATTCATGGCTCATCATACATATGTCTAGCGATGTATAAATGATGATAAATCAAAAAAAATGTCAGCTAGTACTTCAGAAATGTAGTGAATAACTTGTAGTGTATATAAATATATTTTCCTGATATAAACATCAGCTCAAATATGTACAGTCGATATAATACATCATTTTTGTATGATGTAGAATCGCTAAACACCGCTAAATGAATAATCACACCAAATAACTCGTTCGTTCGTGTCAATTATATTTGGTTGAAAAAAAATTATATGAAATAAGCACAATGGGTAAGAAGTGATTGGCAGCAGACTACTTCGCTCGTTTGAAACCTTTACAATAATATGTGATTATTGTGAGGACGGATATCTTTACCAATGGACATTTTAAAGTATTTCTTTGTCTACTACTACTGCAACTGCCACTACAATGAATCCATGAAAGCGAATTTATTATAAATGTAAACTATACAAGATTCGATGCTAAACTGTTCTATCCTCGTCCCCTAATACTGAACTATTTTCTGAATCTAAACGTATCCCTACACATAAAGTGCAAAAAGTAAAGTAAAGCGATGATGGTTATTTATAATTGGAAGACTTTCGCATAGCCCATTCACACACAAAAGTGCATTTGATCATCAAAAGAAATGTTGCACTCTATGATCATAGGGTGCACAACAAGTGCACATTGTAAAGAAATTTCCCAAGACGTCTTCAAGTTGAATGCCCTATTGATACCAAAATGCAGGGGAGAAAACTGCACCCTAGAATGAGTCTTTTACTTTCTTTCCTTTGCAAAACTCTGTGGTTTTTCTCCGTGTACGATCATAAGGAGGCAAAATAATTGATAATGACTACAATCTGATATGGTGACGAAGTCAGTCCAGCGTACAAAGATGTAGAAACGACACTTACAACTCGAGAGAGAAATATAAAGAAATAAAGGAGAAATTTGCGGACAGAAAGAATTGGAAAATTATACATACAAACTGACGTATTAGACAGTCATATATTTTTTGGGTAATTGCACTATTTCCTCGAGGGTTTTTCCCCCCATTGATATTGTATTATCGCACTTTATGATTGTGAGTGTTTGACGACGAAAGCATTAATTGTTCCTGCGAGTTTAATGCCTATATTGGTTTTGCACCTTTTTTCTTTTTTTAGCTGAGCCTGTCTCTTTCTCTAAAATAACCGCAAACTGTATGGAAGAAAGCATTTTTCTTGTGGCAACTTCCAGTCCTCGTGAAACTTGTTTTTCGCCATGTGGATGCATTATTCGGCTAAATGAACACCCGACCGTCTCCCGTATCAAGTCAAATAGACATGACTTAAGAATACATAGCGGAATTATGGTCATTGGATGAATATTTCTTTTTCTCTCATTAATAGTATAACGGTAGAAATGTCAGAACAGATTGTTTTTAATTGTGATGTCTCATTAGGCCCGACAGTTTCCTTACAACCCAAAAGGTCAAACGACTTTCCGGATTTGAGAATGCCAAAACGACGATACTGAAACAAATCATTTTCGAAGATTTGGTACCGAAACAGGCACGATTCCGTTCCAGTCAAAAGGTACATTGAACGATTATAACATATTGCATTCATGTCATATTTAACTTTCGAAGCAACGACCCGTAAGTGACAAGGTTCCTCAAATTGGTGGTATCCTAACTTTGAAAGAGATTATGAAGTTTGCTCCTAAATGGCCATTCTTATCTTATAATAGTACTAAGATAAATTATCTTTAATAGACATATAGTCCTAAATGTAACGATAGACACAATATCCAAAATCACCATGATAAAATTTTAACAACAAATCATGGAGTGTTCATATGGAAAGGAAATTAACCTTGATACATCACGCTGCCAATTCATTTTCTTAAAAGCGTTTTTATGTTTTAAACTATAATCAAACGAAATTACAATAAAAGCAACTATATAAGGATTTTTAAGTACCTTATATATTTTTTTTACATTCAAAATGCCAGGAAAGCATTGGATTGCAGAAAATGTGCATGGGTAATTTCATAATTATATCGGGGTTTGTAGGAAAGTAAAAGTGTATGTTTTCACAAATAAAGCATATTGACAGCTTTAATCCCAACCCCAAGTCAAAGAAATACCATAGTTGAGAATTCCCTATATCATCATTTCCAATTCATAACAATCTACGTAACTGAGAATTTGGGTGTTTGAACAAAATTAATGTCACACTGGCAAAAAATTTACAATTACAAGCTATTTCATCTCTTTTTTTTGCGGGGGGTCTTATAAACAATGAATTCAAATTTAAAAAATTATGAAATTTTCTTGGCAGAAAATTCGTTATCGTATACCAATTTGTCGAATTAAGACACAATGTTAGGAAGAGTATGAAATTACTAATGTCTCAGAATACATAAATGAGTGCATGGGACTTATTTCTATTCCGATGCCAACAGAATTGACCAAAATTATATGATAAAAACGACATCACTAAAATATATAAAAAGTCGGCATTACAGCATACGAACTTGATTATCTAAAAATGCCATATAGTAGAGGACATTTGTTTTAAAGACCATTAACACCAATAAGATATATCTATCTTGACGGACTGCCATTAATTTGGAAAGATTTTCAATTAAAAAAAAATGAAGATACTGTCAATTTTATAGATCTCTTTTAGGCGAATACGTAAATTTAAAAAAAAAGTCAATTTTGTACCTCTCTTAAGGGTGGAAAGAAAATTAGTTTTTAGATGCAACTGAGATATGCATGTATAAACATAAAGTCATGAAACCCATTTGGTATTTCCGTTTAATATATTAGACCCGACTCCACCCAAATTCAACAAATACTTTATACATAACGAATACAATCTCATGAGTATCGTTAACAGATTTATTCTCGTAAGTATTTAGTAGAGATTTATACGCTTTATAATCATCCCTTTGGTTAGACTTTCTTTTCATGATAAAAAAAATAAGAAAATTAACGCTGATTTATTTGATTTTCTTATTTGCGTAACGCAAACAGTAAATGAACATCAATGAAATGCATTTGGGCATTTTAGTACACATATGTAAACTAGATTTACATTTTAAAGAAGGAAATGTATTACTTTTCTCTGTTTATCTACCAAAGATATTAACATGGGTAAATATAAGGGAAAAGACATGTCTTTAGAAATTAACATACCTGAGGCTGTGGATAGGCTGATCAACCGAACTTTGCTGAAAGATCAATGTCAAAAAGTGGAACGAGTTCAGATGTCATTGACCGATTCGGCGTTCAAGCTGTCTTACGCAGGCGACCTGGCAACATATAACTTCTTAATCGATTTGAGAGTCGAGATCCCGCCAAGTGACCGCGCCTACGGATCCTTCCACGTGTGCGTGTGTGGGTGAGAATGTGCGTGTATTTGTGTGTACATGTATATGAAATAAAAGTACCAGTTGCGTATAATACCACTTAAAACAGTATAACCCCATGCACTTCACTGACTTTGTCTGTTCAATATTTCCTCTCCAACCTTATGATCGCCATGTTACAATCCATTGTCATGATATTAGTTGGTATACTGGACATTCACTTGATATCCTATTATGTAGGACCAGCCCGTGTGTTCTGGAAGACTTTCTCGCCATTAATACCAAGAGGCTACCGATATGATATAGTTTCTTTTGTTGCTTTTTCCATTCACTTCAATATTAGTTCAATGACTTTATACTGCCTTGTATTGGAATCAGGATAAGAGCGACGTAAAGGTGGTATTTAGTCGTTCGGTGTAAATAGGGAACAAAGAGAATTCTAGACCTGTTGTGTCTGCGATGTTTTTTGTTCAAAGTTACTTCGTGTCGATACCCTATTCTTCTGTGGTAACAACTAAACCAAAGTGCCCTTTGCTCTGGAGAAAATGAGAGAGAGAGAGAGAGAGAGAGAGAGAGAGAAGGAGAGAGAAGGAGAAAGAGTGAGAGAGAGAGAAAGAGAGAGAGAAAAAGTAACAGAAAGAAATTATATAAATATATATATATATATATATGAATACAAGGGAACGAGAGAGCGAGAGAGACGGGGGAAAAGTAAATAACGAGTTAGTAAAAGTTCCTCGCCCGGTCGGTTCTTCCCTACGTCGCCGAATTTAAAACGTTGACGTCTCTTTCAGTGCGGCGTTATTTAATACGACCTGCACGAGCCCGCCAACAATAGCCCTGGCAAAAGGTGCAATGGGACGGGTTAAAGGTCATCAAAACATTTGCCAGTTTTCTCCTTTCGTCAAATATTACAATCAAGTGCAAACAAGCAGGGGCTCCGCACGTTGGCAGGCTAAGAAGGCATCGTTTAGGACCCGTCGGAGTATTGTGTATGAACCATTAACCCCACGAGGAACAAACGGGCTGAGGAGATGGAATATAGGGGGATGTTGTGCCTGCAAAGCTCGCTGACTTCCCGGTTACTGACTCGCTCGATTCTTTTCACTCTGCCTGCTGCTACCAATGACCTCAGCTGGCAACTGTATCTCAATACACCGTCTCGCGGAGTGGAATAAAATGCACCTAGAATTCGGCTAGTCCATGAACAAACAGTCTGTTTCTTAATCCATTACACCGTCATGAACTCTCACCAATAATGCACTGACGATTAACCCTTCCCCTGTTTGCATATGGAAGTATTCGTTAAGAGTGCTGCTAGCAATCCTATAATTATGTGTAGGTTTCGCATTTTCTTTCATTCTCCTCTAGTGAGTTTATTTATTGGGGAAGTACCGTATGAAACTGTAGTCCGTTCAAATGTTTCCTTAAATAAGTGCTCATTGCAGTGCTACATGCACATGTATATCCACATCCCTGTGTAAAGCGTTTTAACAGCATTTGCATAGACTCTCAAATGTTGAGAAAGACTCTGTTAATATTACCATTTCATTAATGTCAAAAAGAAAATCCAAAGTAAAATGCCAATCACAGTAAAGGATACTCCATGCATGGTCATTTGAGGAATTTTCAAATTTATCATAAGTAATAATAACAATACTCCGTTCTCGTATAGTACAGCGCATAACTGATACATTTGTATCAATGTCTGTATGCGCTTCTAAAGAGCTTTGGTAGAGCAAATTCCTAATCGAAATTAGATATCTTATCTTGCAATGGAAGTGCGTATCCGTAAAGTCAATTATATTCCATTTATTACATTATACATTTATCTTTTTTGAAGGTACCTTTTCTGTATAAATGTTTGTGCATGTGTGGGTGTGTGGGTGTGTGCATGTGTGTGATTATATATCTACATGTATTAACTACTATGTAAGTTCAATAGCTTCGAATCCCTAAGAGCGCCAATGAGCTGGGTTTGGGGATTTAAATTCTCCACAGTTTCCAGTCATCAGCTGTTCTGGTTAGCTGATCAAAGAACATTCCTGACCATGTTTTTTTTACGAATAAATTCTTGCAATAAGGAAGACATTAACCCACGTGGCACGAGAATGCACTTTTGATGAAATCATCCCAAAATATCCGGCCAAATCTTATGAATTACACTTGCCCATGACAGAAAGTGTGAAGCAGTGGATTGGAGAATACTGGATCAGCTTACACCTCAATAGACGTAAAATCGTATAAGAACAGAAGGGCGTTAACACCTATACTTTTACATATAGCGTTAACGCCCTTCTATCTTTCACCAGAAGGTAGGTGAAGATGGAAACCCCAGACACGAGATCTTGTCCAAGAAAAGTGCAGCCTGTAACCTTCAATCTCCACAGATGAAGCTATTAACTTCGCATTCACCATCGAGACGATATAGTCATAAAAGAATTAGTATTTGACCACTAAACGACTGGCGGTTTATCTTATGTGGTTTTAAATTGTATTGTGCATCATGAAGGCATGATATCGTAGCCTTCCTCTAATCAAGGGTATACATAAAGCCTGCTACCTCAACCCTGCGACAACCATTTTTTGTCTTTGGCATCAGTATATTACTTGGTCTCCAAATTTAGTAAGTACAGACGAAAAGGACACCAAACCTGATGCACACATGCCTATTTCGTTTGACCGCAAATGTGTTCACCCTTGCCGCTGCAATAAAGGCATAAACACACGAAGATTCAAATTATGACTTCTCATTGTCTGTCTGCACCGTCTCCTTTTTTAAATTCTTAATAATCAAAGCCTTCTCCACAGCTGAAGCAGTGTGCACACGGGCATTTCCAGGGGCGGATGCAGGAGTCTTAGAAAGGGGGGGGGGGGTGCAGCAGCCAGAGTTATCCCGACATAAACTATATCCCAAAAAATATTTCGGAAATCTCGGCATCCCTCTGTGGCCTCCATCATTCGGGAATATGATAGTTTTTAGACCCCGAATCTTTTTCAAAATATTTTTTTTCTCACAATTGGGGTGGGGGTGGCGGCCCTTTTGCCTCTGGGATTCGCGTATGTATTCGTAAAAGTGAAAGTGAAATATTTTAGAATTGTTCCACCACTGTACGCTCACTGCTCGTAACAACAAAGAGAAGTTTGACATGCCCCTTGTTCATGTTGTTCAATAAAACGCGCTACCCGTGATTAGGTCTGAAACAGTACTGGCAGACTTCTTGATTAGAGAAAGGAAATACATAGAACGTAGGGTGTAATTTACATATTGGGTTTATGGGATGTGAAGGCATCTTAATGTTCTCAGTATGGTCGCGTATCTTCCATGTGCTTCCTTTCACTGGCGGATTCGACGGCACAAGCGCTCCTGTGCTCCCCGCATTTTGAAACCCAACTGGCATACCTTAAGTACACAATCATAAGAATGTACTCTCCACTTTTTCAGGTGAATCTTTTTTGTCAGAATTTTTAAAGGAATATCCTGCCCGGCCTGCCTTTTCCAAATCCTGGATCTGTCTCTGTCCCATTTGATGCCCTTTGTGTCTATGCCAAATGTCTTCTTCGTTAAATTGCCAGATATCAGGCATAACGCATTAACAGATGTGATCCTTTATCGAACGTTATGGTCTTATATAAAAAAATTGTCATTGTTAATAAAATATTTTTTTTGTTATTGGCGTGTATGCAATGGGCTGAACAATATACGACTAATATATAGAAGAGGTCAGACAAAATGAAGACATTCAATAACCTTGGAAAATTCAGATTCTGTCCGTGTAAATTTGTTTAAAAAATTAGACTAAGTTTTACTTTCATAGATGAATCTAAATAAATACGTATTAATAAATGATTATTCTGTTGGCTTTTTCTAAAAATAAAATTATGTAGGATGTTTGTCTCATAGCGCAATTGACTATCTATATAGTGCAGCAGAGACAGTGCATTCGATTTAATGGCCCCTTGACGCACCCTCGCGTCCACTGGCTTTCATCAAGTTTTGTCCTTCCTTCCCAATTATCGAAGATAGATGATGAACAGTCCGAGCCAACTTACTATGACTTTAACACATAAATACAGTTAAAGGTGCCGAAAGGACCCATTATTGTACGTGTTAATATTACCCACTGCTCACAAAGACAAGACCGAGTTCACAAATATAAAAGTGCAGAACACCTTACACATCCCCGAAATGCCCTTTTACCCATGATATCCCAAAGATTAGACGAAAATGGAAATAACCAAATAGCGAGGCAGCCACTTCCCAGCAAATAAATAAGCAATTGAATGGACATGTGTAATTTTGCTAGGATCCCATTGAACGCCACAAGCCGAAAGTGCTTGATTGTATATCGACAGTAATGACATGGTGATAAGAGATTTTGAGAGGACAGTTAGCCGTTGAAATGAAGTTTGTATCTCGACGGAAACAGTGAATGATTGCTTCGCCTGCTCTGAAAATTTGAGAAAATAAAGGAAGTGAGATAAGAATGAATCTTGGTATATAAACTATTCTCAGATCTGTCGGAATGGATAGTTTAAGATATATCGTCGCGTAAAACCGAGGCAAGTGAAGTAAAATGTCACTTCGTGATTTTTATTATGTTATTTCAACGACTTGGCATAATTGTGAAGTTATTGCCCATTTTCACCTGATGGAGAGAAGACCAGTAATTTGAGAAAAAGAAGTATAAAAATGAAAGTAAAAATAAGCGTACTATATAGAAAGGTTGTTTATTATGAAGTGCGTTGCTGAGTTGTGTAGTGCATTGCCCTTCTAGAGACAGCCTGTCTTTTAAAAATTTACCATAGAAAACTAGATCTGGATCAACAGAGTCATGCCAGCTTGTGTTTGAAAAAAAAAATTGCATAGAAAATCCAAAGCATCACTCACTGGAGATATTTCGCCTTTGGTATGGGATAGAATCATCAATATGAAAAACCAATCATGTATGATTATCCCAGCAAATCTGTCGTATATGTCACATGAACGATCATGTGATCATTTAGACCTATCATCAAAGGTCAATTAATTGGTAGACCTATGTCTCTCAAACAGACAAGCGATAAAGACATATCCTATCAACCGGTCGGCTTTAGAATTGAAATGAAATTGAGATTTATAGTGTGTAAGAATATGAGATTGCCCTTTCAAAAACACAGGTATGATCAGATTTTGAGCAATTTATCTATCGTCCATATATTCAGCGGTTCAAAAATATTATTGGCTATTTTGACTGTATTTCGCATCGCGTTGTCAAAGTCTAAATAGCATTTCTTTTTATCAGTTCTACATAATTTATTATTGCAACCAGGTAATTTCCTATATGGTCTGAACTTTAAACCCAGCGATTGGAGTAAAATAAAGTTGAATGCTATGTACAAACTATACCCAACATAACAACAACGATTATTAAAGATAAGCGAAGATATCCAATGTTTATGTGGCCATTAAACATAAACTCGTTCTGAAGAATGTTATACACGATTTCTGCACAGATGTCACAATTGTTTCTACGATAGTTGAAAACAGTAATTTATGTCAAATATTATCTGGAAAACACAATCATTTTGACCACCACCGCAATCATAATCATCGTCGTCATCGCCATCATCGTCATCATCACTATAGCATCTTTACCTTCGAGATGCAACCAGTATTTACCTCATTCACTATCTCCTTTGAAATCATAATTACCATGCTTTTATCATCATTGACTTAATCATCATCATCATCCTCTTGATCGAAATATTCATAATATTCATTTCCTATCCCATAATACTCCTCTTCTTCACTCTAATCATCATCACTGGTATCATCATCTTCCTCCTCATCATCATCATCAATTTTAGCGTGGCAACTAAGATGTGTTGACACTCTTTTTATCGTAATAATTTTTTTCATAACTAAAGTAGAAGTTATTATGGTAAAAATTTGCCTTTTTGCACTTTTGTATATAGTCTATATAGAATGCTATTGATACAATGTAACATCAATACTAGGTTTTAAAATAGCAAGACAAATATGAGGTTTTTCTGGACATATTCCAAATAAAGGTTCATTGCCATAAATCATTCTATAAACTAACCAATATGATCATTTCCTAGTCTAGGTTGAAGCAATTTATAATATTAAATTCTCTTAAAAGTATCAATATCTGTTTTATTTGTATTTAATGATTTTAAATGGCGTTTTAAACTTGCTTTCTCTTACCAGTTTTTTTTTTTTCAGAGAGAGACATCAAAAAAAAATTGGGGGCGACATGCAAGCCTATTATGATTACCCTCATTCTTTTGGTCTATTATTCCACAGTTCGTCATACATTACAGGCTGCAGATACCACCACCAGTACCGCCCGACCGTGAACCACACAATTGACTATTAGTTCCCCATTTTAAATATCATTTTAACCAATACAACTGATAAAAACAGCCTTGATACTCCCGTCCCCTCCCATGGAAAATCACATTCTTTCCAAAGAATACTCTAACATGCTTACCAAAATCATTTTGTTTATGCAATATAATGTCACCATTTTGAAATATCTTTCAATCTTCTCATGTATCAAAATTTCGAAATGAGTTGTCCCAAAATCGCATTCATCATGTTCATTAGGCAGTTATGGTCATAATGAGCTTTCCCGAGGGAAATAGTTTGCAGCTACGCTTATTTATCAGTTTGTTATAGCGTTATGTTTTCAGTCATTCCCCCTTAAATAATCAAAAGTGGAATATGACAACAAGATATATAAGGAAAACAAAGAATAATAAAAAGAGCTAACCAAAGAAATTGAACTCATGAAAGAGTCCCCTTTTTAGGTATCACTCGAAATGTAAACGCGCCATTTTTTTTCATTGTCCCTTATCCCAAATTTTTCAGTTCGAAGTCCCAAATCCTTTATATAAGACAGGTTTGGTCAGAAATATGTTTTTTATAGTTTCCTTGTTTTAAGGTAAAGTTCAACATTTTAAAATTTAATAAGTCAAATATCAGTCAAAAAAAAAAATCAGAAGATAACTATTGAAAACAGCTATCGAGTGAAATATCTTTAAAAAATAAACAAAATTAGAGATGATTTGGGCCATTCTTTATTTTGTTAGTAATAAAATAGCCGAGCTTTCGTGAAAAGGCAGTTAAGTTTTCAAGAAATTTCTTTCTACTGGGTACCGAATTACGTCACCTTGGCAGAGAGTGGCAAATGAAAATTAATGATTTGCCAAAGGACTTCGTATTGTAAGTGTACTAACTAGAAAGAGATGAAAGAAGGCAGTAAAATTTCACTTCATTAAACATTTTTTTAATTGAAACTTGCCAATATAGTTATCCCAAATCATAATGATAAATTTCTTAACAAGCCATGAAACCCGGGAACAATTTCCCAAAATTTTAAAGTGCGTTTAACTCTTTGTTAACTTTTAATGACAAAACAATTAAACACGTTTAATGTCAAATCAATTAAACTCGATGAACTGATATCAATTATCTGGAGTAGTATTATTATGGTCGATTCATCGTTTCGCACTCAACAGGTCTGAAATAATCATCGACTTCAACTCACCACTTTTATTTTTTCTTTTAGTAGATGTACCTACTAAAAGTTGTGAAATGCTTAATCAAGTCTCTTTCAGATTTTTAAATTTATTCTTGTTATATTAATATCTTCTCATGCGGATACGAAAAGAAAAGCATTGGATCATGAACAAAACTTACGTGCAATATCATTTTTAATCGATTTTTTTTTACATTAACTATGCGCAGATGCTAAATTTGTTATTTTATCAAATATCTTAAGAATCCCACGCACATGTAAATTTATTTTTGACAATCATAACAATGTGATATCCTTTGCGTCATTGATATCTGCCCATTGTTATGAATACGTATTGATATAAAAAATTATATAAAAATATATTATATAAAAAACACTCCCTCGCTGTGTGCATTGAAATACGAATGCGTTTATCGAATAAGCATGTAACTAACTAAATTGTATACACAGATTGGTTTTATGTTCCAAAGACACTTTATTCTCGTTTTAATTGCCTTGTTTAGACTTGTATAATTATTTCAACCAGGGGAAAGGAAAAAAAAGTTTCTATATCAAAACTTTTTGAATAAATACTATTATTATAGGTACTTCTCTGATATTTTCAATAATTAATAATTGTTCACTCTGTACCTGAAACGTGAACTGGAGATAGAAATCAAATCAAATCTATTTTTATTGACTTTATGCACGTACACACAAAACAGATAAAATATATTTAAGCGGTTTTTTTTTCATGGTTTAATAGACAACATATGTCGCAACCCCACAGCTGATTTCCACATATGATATCGCAATAGTATAAAAAATCGATAGAAAGATATAATCAAATGATTAAACTGCATCTGACACTCTAAAAAGTGTTAAATCACAATTTAAACGATCCGAGGAGTCACCACTTTTTTCAAAATAGTAGATTAATACTTTTAACATGCTGGATTCAGCCTTTATAGTGTTCATTCCTTCAGCTTTTAGAGTGGACTAATACAACATTTTAACTATATTTTGAAGAATAATATCCCATTCTTACATGAAGGTTTGATAACGTTATGGTCATAATTAATATCACATACAAATATTGATGTTCAAATACTTTAAGCAATGCTTGATAATATCATTAATGAAACAAACCATAAAAATTTGTGACAATTAAAGGTTAATGGTATATATTATCTAACGCACCAAATGTAAAATTGTAACCTAACTGATTTAATTATAAATGATAAACGAGTATGCACGGCATGTTCTATCAATTAACAATTAATTAACAATTTACCCTTACCACATATTATGTGATAAGGGTAAATTGTTAATTATCTCGATTGGAAAGAATGCCAAACCAATTCACATTGATTTAATCCATAATTACAAGCAGAATTAAGTTTTTGCTAAGTGTTAAGCATTCACTAACATTTCTTTTCCTGTCAATACACTGTTATAACGGTTACTTCCCGGCATTTACGGCATCCAGATTGCAGGTATACTTTTTTAATCATAAAAAAAGAATAATATTTAGGTTATTATTATTACAATCACAACCAAATATTACTGATAACAAAGAAACTTAACATAATAAAAAAAAATTTTAACATGTGAAGATTCGCCATCATTATGAGCAGTTAAATTTAACAACCCTGAAATGTTCAAGTGTTATTTGCTTAATGGAATGGTTCAAGCCATATCAGCCTACGAACGGCCTGTTTCATATCTATTCCATTTATATTCCATTTATATTTCTAAATGTGAGTGAGATATTAACTGAAGGTTATAGTTTCTAAAAATTTCGTGCTTCCGGTACCTCAAACAGTAGAAGGACTCTGATACGAAGGCTTCAAGGTAAAACATATCAAACAGTGTTATTCCCCCTCTCTCGAGAGCTAATGCACTATAAATTTAGGAACCGTTTCAAACGCCATTTGTATTTATCGTGTTTTTGTTTAGCCTCTGTAACAAATGAAATAAAATGTTTTTTTTTCAGTTTGGATGAAAGCCAAGATACACACTAAGCATGAGTTATGCATTTATGTGAAATTACAGCAACCTTTTTGAATTTCTGTGTTTTATCGACAGTAGGCCTATACCTAAGACTTTTCGTCTATGTCCCATAAAAGTGTCAATATTCTTTGAAATGTTATTTTTTCTTATGTTCCGTATGCTCATGAGAGACATAATTTTTATAACATCTCAAAAGGAATTATAGCTTTTGTATTTATATAGCAATAGTTAAGTTTCCGAAAAAAAACGTGATTTTACACCATTTTTCTCTAAATTCTTTTTACCTGTTCATATAGTGGTAAGCTAAACCCCAATTTACTCCCCTTCAATATATTATTTATCAAATCTTTAATGACGAAAATTGTTTTTAAAAGAGGATAGTTCAAATATGACTGTTAATTCTAACTGCTTTGTACCCTACTCTTGCCAGAAATACACACTTTTTCAAACAATCAAAATAAGCAATCATCTTTTCGATTAGTAAATATTGTAATTTGCAGTTTTGCAAACAATATGAAATAAGTCAAAGGAGTATTTGTTTCAAGTTGCAAATCGTTCAATTCTTTCGTAGATTAAATGAAAGTAAGTTGGTTTCATGGAAATGATGATTAATACAACAAACATAATGTGAATGGGATACATTCTACCAAAAATTTGCAAAATATGATTACAAGAGTGATACAATACTTTACAAAAAATTTAAAATATGTTCTGGGGAATTTCATCATTTATTGCATAACACTGATATATTTTCCATAATTGTTATATAATGTTCATGAAAGAAAGGTTTTTTGCTTTTTTTTTGCTGTGATCCGTCAAATTATATACAGTATAACTGAATAATGCAAATTCAATACTGATTACAAACTAACATGAAATATTATATCAGTTAGTAGGCATAATTATTAATGAATACACACATAGATATATGACAATCTGATACATTTTGGAATATACACAGGTTTCTTCACTCACATACATGTACATTTATTCGGCATTTCAGAAATATACTTATATAATTTAACACGAAGGAACGTGTATATATTGTATTAAATGTACCGGTATTTTGTATTTTCATGTAGAATGATATGTTAATCTGCAGGGCGCCTTTGGAAAGCAGTTTTGCACAACTGAACAGGCCAGTCCTGCAGTATAAAATAAAGAAGACAAAATGAATAATAATAAATATCAAAATGCAACATTTGTCATATATATAACTACTTATTCTCACACATTCGTACTTTCCGTATAGAGGTTCGCGCTGTTTTGGTAGGGACCATTGGTCTGATTCAGATAACAATATATGATATATCGCCATTCCTAACATCATGAATTATATCCCTTTTCTTACATTGCAATTGCATGTATTTGTAGATATAAATGTATGTAAACATGAATTGGAATAGATTATAAATGTATAACTACCCGTGTTGGTCGCAACGTATACTTTTCAAATTCCTAATAATGTTACATCTTCATGCCATTCATAAATAAGAATACAGGACACATTATAGGCAACAAACAGGAGTGCTTTTGCTTAAGTCTAATCCCGTAATTGTACATGTGTGTTTATCTGATGCCATTTCAGGTGATACATATTTGAAAGTGTATACATCTAATTCCCGTTATAACTGCAAAGGAAACTACATGTCACTTGCTAATTGATGAGACTTTTAGCTTTGAAAATTCTTGATCTTATTTTTCTCGGGTATTCCAATGTTTGCAAACATCTTAGAAACGTAATTAATAGGAATATATTCATTCTTTTATGCAGCCTCTATAGTGCAAATGGGGATCGAGCCTTGGTAATTTTACAGGTATTTGATCTTTTTCTGGACCATTTGAAAAGGTATTTTTAAACAATACAATTCGGATGAATTACTTATAAACAGAACACTTATTTTAAATATTCGGTTTATAATTTTCCGTTAGAGAAACATAACCAATTAGACTACGCAAAGGTCTCACACGAAACGGTTCACACAAGCATCAAATGTTTAAAAAATTAATTAGATGGTTTTGAAAACAAATTTTGCTTTCAAAGTCATCTAATTACATTATTTTCCAACACGAAACAGATGGCATAACTTGATGATCAAATATTGATACAGGTTTTTGGCAAAGTTATTGCTAATATTTCTGAAACAACCGCCTCCATAAAACATTGTCGCAGATATATATAAAAGGACAAATGCAGTGTTATGTGACATTTGCTGATAAAGAGCATTGCATATTTGATGATAATGTAGAAAATGAAGCATTTTATTCGTATTTAAACGCACTCTAAATACCGGAAATATTGATGAAACACCCACAAAGAGCGAAGACGTGACAACGCTGTAAGTGTTGGATCATCAGTATTGTTTGAAACGCTATAGATCGTGATTTGAACTGTAATTTCATACTTTTGTGAAGGTGAAGGAGGTATTAATTTTCAAAAGCTTGATGTTACTTTTCAACTCTGTTATCATAAAAACATTTCACTTATCAATCTTGTGAAATGTGAAATTGCTTAGGCCATCTCTCTTTGTTTGTTCTTGATCAATATTTCCTGTATATAGAGTGCGTGTAAATACTACGTGTATAGCAAAATGCTCCAGATTGTACATTATTATCAAACATTTTTTTGATTTTACACTTTTTTTGTTATACCTTTATATAAATAACAATAATCTGTTACAATAGCCTCTGTTTTAGGAATATTAGAATATACTATACCGTTTACATATATTAACAAATATTTTGATAGATTTAGCGTTAGAAATGAACGACATGTTCCATTCTTTCTTTAATACATCATGTGATAATTCGAATTAACGATTGTAATAACACAAAGATCGATTCAAAAGGAAAAGGTGAAAGTAAAATAAAAGCAACATTCCATATTAAAATGCTGAACATAATTTTTGGAAAGGATTATCATGTGTCTTTTGAATATTCGAATCATGAAGATTGAGGTGGAAAAACGCTTCTATTCTCATACTGGAATCATGTACTGTTCTTCATATAAATCGGTATATCTTTCATATACATTTGACGGTGAAAATGTTATTTTGTTCTTATGGCTTATTGATCATCAAAAAGTAATTTATATGCTCATAAGACTGGAGGACAGACGGCTGAATTATGTTGTAAAATATTTTAGGTTAATAAAATATTATCTTCCTTCAAAAGGTTCCTAAAATGGACGAACATTTAACAGTGGAAAATACAGTGAATGCATCATAGGCGAAAAAGCATGTAGTTATTTAAATGAAATAAGATAAGAGAATCGCCATCTCTACATATTTTATTTCTCTTCATTATCAGGCACATAAAATAAAATAACTAACGCATCTAAGATATCTATGTAATTATGAGATACAAATACGTATGGAATAGATACTTTTAAGAAATAGGTATTTATAAATATTCAATATTCCCTTACTATCCATGCTAACATGCATTAAAAGAAATCCCTGAAAAAAAATGTCGCAGTAAAGATATGTACGTTTTTGAAATATACAACAACAACAAAAATATATTATACACACACATATATATTATTTGTATTAACTTTGTAAATATAATTTGAATTATGTTGTATATATATTATTGTTTGGAAATGAAAATAAATGAAATGAAATGAAATATGTATATATAGATATATATATATACTTTTTCGAACACAAACCTTTTATTGCTTGCCAAATTTGACATTCGGTCACTTTTAACCGAAGGGGGGAGGTTGAATTGTATTAGTATGAAAAACTAATTGGGCAGAAATGACTAGGGTGGCTATTAAAATGTACGTGACTAGAATAGGGTCATGCTGCATTCAATTACCCATTTTTTTTTCAGAAATATGATTTTCCGTCCTACATCATTATCTCTCCTCCCATTACCAAGAAATACTACTGTCAGAAATTGCAAACTAATGTTTCGTTAACGTACATTAACAGAACCAACATTTTCATACTCGTGTAAATTTGTTCAAATGTTATAATACATCTGTTATATTTCACATATTCTTACTATTTATGTGCATATTTGGCATCATGTTATCTGATACACCTATTTCTTAAATTTCAAGCAAGATTTTAGACAACATATTTTCCTTTCGCTATGGAAACTGGCAAGATGGAATGAGCTAATCACCTGCCGCATCCTCGCACCATGCCGACCCGACACTCCCGGGAAAGTAACGGCATACTTGCATCGTCAATGACTGCTGAACATTCATGTGCGAATAACGACAGAGGATCGGAGCATCCTCCTTTGTGAGTCGAGCGGGTCGCTCTATTTCCTCCCGCCGTTAACGATGGCGGTTCATATCGCTCCAACTCCCATCTTTGTCTTTTCCATATTTTTTTCTCCCAGGCTACTCTCTCCCTTCCAGTATCTATCTTTCTTTATGTATCACAATCACCTCGTGAGATGTAAGAAGGAAACGAATATTGCTATCAATCTAACTCATGTCAAGGCAATCAGAGCGTGAATTTGTTCACACCACGCGGGGGAGAAAGTAACAAGTTCGTACTTATAGCTCGTGAATCATCATTTTTTTAAAATCTCTATCTTCTGCAAATATACAAATACAGTCTTGACCAGTCAACAGAATATAGGTATATCAAAATTTGTAAATGCATAAGGATGTCATATTTGTTCTTATATCTTGGATGATCCATATTTTACTTGGCCGAAAACATTTTTTGTTTGCGTTTAAGATTATACGCGTATGATTATCGAATAGTTTGAAATTGTAGATAGAATGCGCATCCATTTGTACTGTTGTTGCTGAATTATTTCAATTAGAAAAGTACACAGGTAGATAACATCATAATCATTAAGTCTCTAATATTTACAAGTGGATCAAAACATGACAGAAGAAAAGGAGCTTAGTTACTGAGGTCACGTGATATTTGCTAATGTGTATTCTTATAAATAAGGCCTACTTTCAGTTCAGCCATTTTTACAAAATGAAATACGTTAACTTCTAAAGCTGAATATAATCGTTAAGAAAGAAATAGGAAAATGTATATCATTATATATTAGTGTTTACTAATTCATTTATATTCTATGAAATACATATATATTTATATATAAATTCATCTTCATATTTGTCAGTCGAGGGCAAAATATAATTTATTTACAAATCAGTCGTCAATTAATATTCAGAATAAGCTGTCTCCTCTGATTTTGGACATGTACGTTTACATAACCATGTTGTTGGTTCTATGAGGACAAGTCAAACTGACTTAAATTTAAAAAAAATGTACACAGAGATAGTTTTGATGATGTCTCATATTACCTGTCATCAAATCACTGTACTTGTAGATTAAATGAAAGCAGAAATATAGAGCAATGATATTCTCACAGCTCAGTCTGTAAACTATTTAAATTATGTTCTTATATGTTTTTATATTTGAAATGAACAGTTCCATTAACTATCATGGTAATCATCATACCCCTTAGAAAACAGGTTTCACAATTTTACAAAAACTAAGGTTGACCACACTCATATACAAAATCATGTTTTTCATATGCAGGGTTACATATAATTATTGTTATCTAAATTATATAAGTATATAATTTATACGATTGCACTGACCTATTGTAACTCCAATCCAAAATGCGTGTTTGTACTTACTTTTCTCTTTTCCAATCGGCTGCATAATCGCCATATCCATTAACAAGGGATCCCACATACCCCAAAGTGCTGCTTTCTAGTTTCAGATCACCACGAAATATTGTGCCAAATTCACGAATCAAAAGTCTGCTAAAATATGGCAGGTACTAAAATGGGAGAAAGAACTATTATTATTGATGGACAAGGAGGATGAGCTCGCTCACATTCACCATGCAAATAAAAGGTGTACTTTTCAGTGGTTTTGCCCCGTTTTGAGAGTGAAGCGCCATTTCCTTGCACATTAACAATAGTACAATAGTGAGGAGGAGATTAATTGGGCCATGATTTGGTGTAGTCACGTGATTAGTTGACTTGGAAGAATCGGAATCAGGAATGTTTACATCGTAAAGTGTAGAGAGTTGTAAACTCATTTTCATCAGTATGATAATCAAAAACCAGGGCGTTGACCAATTTTGTTAGGCCCATTGTGTGGTGCGGTGGAAGATACTTGCCTCTTGTTATATTTTTTTCGCCCATAGATAAGACTATGCAACATAGCGTGCATCATTTAAGTAATATAACATGCATCATATAAGACCAGTGCATTGACTTGATCATTTGAAAAGTAGTAAAGAGTGAATTCTGCTTCTTTTTCGACATATCCATCGACCTCCAAATAAAGAGTGATATTTGTTTTGGACGGGAGATGGCGCAGTGCCAACTCGTGGTGATAATTCTAGGCAGTATCTACTATCAGTCATCATGGTTGAGCATGGCATGGATGCCGGGGAATGTCGACGGCCTTCTGCTCACCCCTACCTCCTTCTTCTCTCTTTGCGATGCGCACAAGATGCCCTGCCCCGGTCACACTCGCGACTCATGGAGCGTCGGGATTGGGCGAGAGAGCCCAGCTTATATCTTCACCAAACTCCACTTGCAACTCCCGCCCAAAAGCAGGGATGAGGGTAGAGGGAGAGAGAAAAGTAAAAAGTGGGAATCCAAACTGCAGTTGATGCCGGGAAATCAAGGTAAAGGAGCATCAGTCTTGCATCGGCCATCTTGATGTGGAAGAACCCCTGTGACGCGGCCCCAGGAAAGCAATAGGGCCCGTGGGTCAGGGCTCGATGGCGAAGAGTAGATAGCGATATGTAAGCATGTCGCCGATATTAATGTGCGCTATGTCAAGGGTCAAATCCGACGGTATACACACGTATCCACACAGTGCACTCTGCCACTAGGAAGCGTGTAGACGGAGCGTTGAGCGGGCTCTAGTTCAAGTTCAATAAACTGGCTTGGTGACGGTTTGAAGCCAAGCTCACACTACGTCGCCTAGCCGACAACCCCCGATGCTTGTCCGGGTCTTGACAATGCTCGCCCCTTATTTCTAGCGCCGATCAACAAGTGTTGGCTGAAAAGAGATTTTTCGCCAGTCAAGACTCGTGCTCGACTCCATGCCCGGATACAAACCACGGAGGCTTTCCTGAATTCACACCGCCTCTTCCCCGAGCCTCCTTATTTACTCCCTGGCACGTCCGACGCTGAGTTCGTTCCGGGGTTGGAACGGGAGCGTAGCCCATTGACGATTGTGCCAGTGCCCGATGGTTTCATGCTATGTCGGCTGCTAGCTGCCATTTGGCTCGACCACACATTACGGATTTGAGTTTGTGACTTACTTTGAGCATTTGTTCCTGTCTGACACTCTTGATCGACTCGAAGGTGTCAAGTTCAAGCCACAAGGATTGAAGGTGAGCCACCTCTTGCCCCCTATCACCCCTCCACCGGTCCCCCTGGTAGGCGGGGATGTCTACCAACTCTCTACCAGTCTAAGCTGGGCTCCAATTCACGCCCTGCTTTCACACGCTCGGCATTAACCACATTAACTTCTAAAATATCCGTCCCCCTTTTCGGCCATTTGGACAGTGTTCTTATGTCTATTTTAACATTTATTCTCTAACCCTTTATTTCGCACCTACCTTATTATTTCCTTTGGTGATATGCTGACCAACATTATCTCCTGGTCTTTACTATTTTATTTTTTATTTACCAGTGATTTTCACCGTGAAAATGCTATTTCAAAAGAAATCATTTTGTGAATAACCTCTTTAAACCCGAAATGGTATACTACAATTCTTCAGTCCACTATATCGCCGGAATATGTAGAATAAATTACGGCTTTTCTCCTTTGGATTTAAAAATACCAGAAAATATTCAGAGCCTAACACAAAATAATGGAACTCGAAAATATGTCCACAGATATACATTCGCGGGACCTAGATTTATGGGAAAATAATGCCATTCGAAAGGAAAGACAGAAAGTGAAGAAAAACAAAATTTGGTGCCAGTCTTTCCTTTCTGGCTTCCGGCAACTCGAACACGTATTTTCCGCTTCTTCTCATTGGTTTCCTATTAAACATAGAAATGCACCTCATGTTTCGGTTCTACAAATAAAAATCAGGGGGTTATTCAGTGCCAAGTGCATCCAAAACTAGATTAAGCCAAAACATGAAAGGTCGGTCTGACATTTGTGATTTTGTTTTCAAAATTTTCCAGAGGCATCTCATTGAATCTCATTTGTCCGAAACACGTTTACTGAATAGATTGTTGGCGTTATAAGAGAGTAAAAGACGTACGTAATGTTTAAGTATTATTTTTCATTAAGGCGCCAATATATTTACAATTAGAAGAGCTTTGATGAAATAAATATCAAACTATTTGGATGACTTCATTTTCAAATCATATTGCTTTTGATGTATATATTGTAACTGAATACGTGAATTGTTGTATGGTATAATGATTGTACACTGAATATTGACTCATTGCGGCTCTTGCACATTGCCTCATGCACAACACTGTGTTTTGGAGGGTTTACCGCTGCAGCGAGCCAGCGAAACGTCGTGATATCCGAGCCTACCGTCCCGGCTTCGCAAACCTGGACCCTTCGGACATGGCAAGCGATGCAGTCTTTCAGCTCGTCCTGCTACGAAACTACTCGTCGGTACTAGAAAAAAGGCGAATAATAAGAAGAGAATGCTACTCATTTAAAATCATCAGCTATTATTCCACAATATTTTTAAAGATTCCATAGCAAATGTCCGCTTCATAGTTACCACTTTCTATTCTACATCGTATAGTAATGCGAAAATCACTTGAATACATCGGGTAGCTCTGTATACATGAATGCGGCGTGCATTTTCCACTTTCATTTATGTCTGTGCTATGCGTGTTCAATATGCGGACACAATTTCCAACGTACATGGTGTACATAATACAAAATGCAATAGTATAAGGACAATTCAAACGACTTAACAATGGCGACGTAAATACAAGATGCTTTTCAAACTTTTATAAGTATTTGTTGTACTAAATTGTAGTAGAAAACGCATTTTTAAACCCTGTTCCTTTCATCATTGTTTGTCATGTGTACATTAGTTCTAACCATCTTGTTTTTGTGATTCATATATTTGCACTTCGTTTATAAAGGTAAAACTTGGAATTATGAAAAATAAATCAAATAAGATATATAAAATGTAATACTCTGTTTTAAAAGTATTTTAATGTATGTTTTTATTGACTTACAGTTATTAAAAACAAGAGCATGATTTCTTTTCAAAAAACAAGTAATATTCGAAAATCTAACGATTTACTGTTTGAAATTAACATTTCTTGGGTATTTCTCTCTCAGACTTTTGTTCGATTTGGAATTCAGTATCTAATTCAAGATATAGTGTATAAATTGCCCCTTCTGAAGAAAACCTGCCGTGATCAATAAGTAGAAATGAAAACATACCAAAATAACTAATGCAGATGTAAGAATTTCTAGAGATTTAATCCTCTTTTCATTTTCAGCTACGATTATTAAATGTATCGTTTTCTGGATGCTCAAAATATTACAATGACACGTTATTAATCAACAGATAAAAAGGGTATTTACTGTTTAAAAGCAGATTGAAGTAACAAAATTTTGCGACTTCATTTTATATATTTTTATATATTGTAAATTTGTAATGTTTACTTTAAAAAAGAAACAGAATAGATGTTCTTCTCCGGCAAAAAATATGTGAAAGCACATTTTCCTAGCATGACAATAATTTTGGATGGATTATACTTCTTAAAATTATTTTATAAGTGTGTATTAAAGACGACTGGTTATATTATAATGTGGCATGAATGAAAGAAGAATGAATTTACATCGTTTTCCGACTGATTGACGTTCGAGTGTAATGGTTAATTATATCGTGTGGCAAAACTATTAATAATTGATATTCTTTTCATCTGTTGGGCAAGATACGTTTGCGAAGAAAGTGGAAAAGAGATTTACATTATTACAGACGGACGACTGCGTCATTTTCAATCTGTAATGACATGGGTATCATTATCCATGCTACTGTGATTTTACAATGTCATCTTTTTAATTCAACGAGCCATTGAGATAAATTTGCTGTATAACGAAAGATTAATGCGAAAGATAATTCATGAAATTCGATGCATAACATTTGTAGTCGACACACTGCAATGAAAATTTCGGGGGGAAACAATGAATTTAAAAGTTTGTACCGATTTACTGTAAATATAGTGCATAAGCTGTTAGATTAGTATTTCGAAGGCCCGTTTAAAATAAAGGACTAATAACAAGTTGGAAAGAAGGAGGAACTTTGTAGCTTATGTTGTAAACTTTAAAATTACAGCGACTGTATGATGTGAAATAGCTTTTAAATATACGAGGAAGAGGAAAACTAATTTGATTATTTTTCAAATTATTTTTATGCCATAATATATTTCTTAGTGTATACGGAAATACGTGAGTGTCTGTATTTGATGTTTAAAATCAAGATATATATTCTAACGCAATTAATTTTTTACACAACAAAATCAACACAGGAAATAAATCAAGAAACTTGTACAGAGAGATGATGTGTAACCTTTAGACGAGCTGGATGGAAAGTTTACTATTTGATGAGAAAGAGGGGGTAAATTATAAGATTTATTAGGAGCATAAAAATTAATTTCAATAATTGCAGTTTGGAAAAAAAAATACCTTCGTGTCCAGAAACAGGATAATAGGAGACGTATTATGTGGCTATTCTTACGAGTTATAATTATATTTAGATGTCCAAAAAAAAAAATCGAGGAAGATAAATGATTATTTCAGAAATAATGAGGAAAGAATAGAGCTCTCGAGGACAGTATTCTCTTGATTTACTTGAATAATGAATAAAGAAATCACTGCTATCGCATGCGAATGATAGGCCTGCTCTACGTTTGATACAGCCTTTAACAATTAATTTTTCTATCAGAGTAATTAAGTGCACACATATTTAGCATTTCGTTAGATTTAGGGCATTTCAAGGTGGTAAAACAGTGAGCGCCTCTGTAATTCACAATGTCGAAAGTATGAAATGATCCATGCTGTAAATGGTTTGATGGTGAAAGTATAGATCACACTCAGTATTCGTACCTAAAGAAACGTATGAAAAATGCGTTCCATGTTATGTTTGTATTATGTATAATGAATCTTGACAAAAAAGATACATATAATTCCACTTCATTCAATTTCGATGCATCAATCAAAATATTTGCACGTTTCTACAGAGAACTCATTTTAAAACCTGACAAAAATATATACAAACACTTAAGCCGTGCAAAGGTGTCATAAAGCGAACAGAACTGTAAAACGAAAGATGGGATTATAAAAAAATTGAGAATAAATGGAAATGCGATTCCAATATTACACTAAGGATATAACGAGTCTAGACTTTGGAACAAGAAATAATAATGAAGATATTCGTATACGTTAACATAATTTTAAAAATGTGGTCATTGTACCTAGTTAGTGTGATTTATAAGTGAAATGTGTGTGTGTGTGTGTGTGTGTGTGTATATATATATATATATTACTAATGTAATTGTCTACTGGTTGATGCATTGTTTACCTTTGTACAGCACTTTGTGAAAACTTCACTTTTTACATTGTTACTTCGTTACTTCTTTTTTTTTAAATTTTTCTTTTTAGATTTTAGTACGGCTCCTACATTGCCTAATTTTAAACTAATTTTAAACTGAATTCATTTTTTTCGAATCTGTTTTCATCCTCCCTTAAACTATGTAGATGTGTGCATCCACAAGGGATATTTATACCGAATGAAAATAACTATGACAAACAATGTGTAGTAAATCTCTATTTTCCTCATGCATTCTCTTTTTTTTCTTTTACTCTTCCACCAGTTCATGTGTCAATTCGGTTGAAATGCATGTATTCATCTGTTGATAAATCATTGATATCGTCTAGGTGTTCACGTTTTACTTTACAAAAAGAATCGGAAATCAAATCCATTTTTTGGAAACCTGATAAAGCGAACTAATTCATCGGTATTCACTGTGGTATATTCGATCATAATTATTCAGATAATTATGGGATTCATCAGTCTTAGTGGAAGACAAAGGGGAATCATTGGAATTTGGTATGACGGGGAATACTTTTGCATTAAATCTTATGTATAAAAAAAAATATGTGTATATATGCCATTCCAAACTAGGGCACTCGTTCGATTCTTTTAGACATTTTTTTCAAGCTTTCGAAAAATTCACATGGATGGCAGCAAATGGGGAAACTTTGATTGAGCTAGACAACATTATTGACTCATTTTAATTTCTCACAATTGTGTATTGTGAATTTGTGTGTTTCAACGAGAGTGATCAAACTTTGTTTGCAATGTTTGCATTTCTCTAATTTCATTGCGTTGTTTTATATACATATATATATATTACAAAATATGGGCGTCCTTTCATGACGGCTGAGGAGTTTAATCAGTTTCTTTGCAATTATATCTTAGTGTAATCATTTGTATCACAGGCAGCGCATTGCTAAGAGATCAACCCTTCCCGAAAGTTTGAATGATGAACCGAATTTGTGGAGCATGAATCGTTAATTCGTTCCGGGAATAGGAATGAGCATTTTGACGTTTGATTCCATAGGAATGTCGGATTCCCAATCCAACATGAAATTAGGATTTTGTGATAATTTTTTTTCTGATAATTGTTTCCACCTTGGTGGCGCAGAAAGGGTTAAGCCTGTTACTTATATCAGTTACTATAGAATTGTTTCTCAGGCATATACGTCTAGTCAAGCAGATACCTATATACTAGAACAAATAATATTTCGTGCAATTCAATATTCGCCTTCTAGACCACAAGGCCTCTTTATTTTCATGTCCAAGAAATTTGGGTTGAATCGATAAAGAAAATAAGAACATATCTCATGGTCCTGCTCAATTTCGCCTGACGTAGAGAACATAGAACGCTGATTCTCATCATGCCAAGTCGATATTCTTGTCCATGTATAAAGTAAGCAGACGGATCGCTGTATATTTGATGATGGCATAGAGATGAAAATACATAGCGAGACCGCATCTATGACTTAATGGTGTGCGAGTTCATTTTGGAGGGTAATTTTCGGTGGAGGGGCTATTCATATTCCAGTCAGTTATTCTCCCAATCTTTCATTAGCCTATTCCCCCTCGCTGCGTTCGGGTTCACCTCGTGTCAACCTCAGCGTGGCAAAGGAAACTTGCAGCGCACATTTCGAACGTGCTTTCCATACCAAAAGCCCGCCAGTTTTTTAACCCAGAACTACGCATGCATGTATTTTATTTCGGCATTTATATTTCTCGTCATCATCTGCTTTACATGCTCATTTCAATTTCGCAGTAGCGACATTAATCCTTTTTTTTTGTTTTTGTTGGAATTGTAAATAAACCAATATTCTTATTTTCATTCCTAATTTTTGTAACGTACGTTTAACGAATATACGTTACAAAAATTAGGAATGAAATATACAATATATATAATATACGAATATAGGGTAAAGCTCGACACAGGTTTCTTCGTGGTTAAAACAAAAGCCGAAATATTTGATGCCTAATGAGGTATTATTTTATAGTGAATAATTATAAAAATTATGAAAATGTCACAAGTTATCAAAATATTACCTAGTCGGGCCTAAACTGCCCTATGTAGGTAGGATATGTACGTACCACTAATGTTAGGCACCTTTTTTTCTTACATAGTACACGCTTACCTAGATTGTCCAAAATGTATATTTACGTCTAACCATAAATTAAATATTCCTAATGTATTTGAAATCGGCATTTTTAATGACAGATACTATATATCAGCGATCAAATGGCACAATATCTACATTAAAAAAAAAATCAATTATTGTTCTCTGTCAATTTACTGATATGCATTGTATTCTTTTATGTAATCTTTTAAATTATGCAACTTTGTAAACTTTGTATGTATCAGTCTTCGGACTGTTTTTACAATTTCATTTTCTTTTATCAATAAACCGAAATGAAAAAATGAAAAAAAAAAACATGGAGTAGAAAATGGAGGCAGGATTTTTTAAAAATCCGAAATGGTCACATCGCTCACGGCACGTAGCATTATATCTCTAGGCAGTGCTTACAAATGCCATAAAGAAAGCACTATCTTCGTTATTGATTATGAAAAGTATGAAAAAAAAAAGGATTATTGACGCCTTTTTTCATCATAGGTTGGTTCTGCAAATGATCTCACCTAGCGTTGTGCCTGTGAAATACATAGAATGTGTGTATTTAGTAGCCATGGTTTTTTGAATGAAATATAGTATCTTCAGCGATGAAAGTGTCGTTAGCATAAGCATCTGCAGTTAATACCCCTACTATAGATATTTATGATGGAGAAGAAGATCGATGTCCCACAATTATAATGATAGAAACAAAAGTTACTGATAACTGTATAGTCGCAGCAGGTGTAGTATAGTAGTAATAGTAAAAGAAGTAGTCATGGCAGTAGTAGTACTAGTAGTAGAAGTAATAACAGTAATATTACTAATAGTAGTAGTAGTAGTAGTAGTTATAGTAGAAGTAGTAGTAGTAGTAGTAGTAGAAGTAGTCGTACTAGTAGTAGTAGTAGTAGCAGTAGAAGTAATAGTAGTAGTAGTACATGTAGTAGTAGTAGTAGTGTTAGTGCAGAAGCAGAAGTAGTAGTATTAGTTGCAAATAATTAAGTGCAAATATAAAAATCGTAGACTTGTAGGCCTCCAGGTAATTGCACAATTATGTGACACAATAATATGCTCACGGTTCAAGGGTTGAATCTTTCAACATCTAGCAAATCACGATTACCGTGATTACTATAGTACACAAACCTCCCTCAGCTGTCGCTTCTTGTTAATGTTCGAAAGTAGAAACTAATGCAATAATTGTTAGTGCCCATTTGCGAGCAATCTCCTCTTGATGAACTTAGTGGACATGTGCTCTAAAAAAAAATGAAGCAGGGTTATCCGAGCATTCCGTCGGGATGACTAAAATGGATTAGTAAAGTGATGTGTGACAACAATTACTGGAGTGATTCGTCGCGTTATCCTCCAATACTACATGCTTTTGCATTGAGGTGACCCTAATAAACATGTTGCTGTGGTCACAGACTGTGAATGTAACCGAGACGCCGTTTGCATTTTTGGGGAGGGGTAGCTAACACTTCCCTGGTATAAGTATTGACCTTACAAGCTAAGTATACATCAAGCGCCACTATTATAATGATAAACAGTTTGAATTTTTAAAAAAGAAAGCAAGAAACCACGGGGTAAAGATTTCACTTAAGTTACAATGAACGAAAAATATTGCATCACGGCCTAGTGTTAGGTTTAACTGTTCACATCATATTTGCTCGCTATTTTTGTAGGAAATTGTGAAAAACTGTTATTCACTTTACTATTTATCTTTTTTTTTCAATTGCGTCAAATTTCCTATTGAGATTTACTAAAAGTTGGCTTAAATTGCCAACAGTTTGACATGTTTTAACGTTGAAAAGGTGTTACAACCTGTTAAAATCACTACGATTTGCAAGCTGAATGAATGTTTGAAAGGACCTGATAAACGATTACGAAAACCTCATGTGTCGAGTCATCGTTGCCAGCAAATGAAGGGGAACGAGCAAATGTTAAAACCGCTCGCGACCCTCACTATGAATTTAGAGCGATATAACGGATCTATGATTAATAGAATATGCAGGTAGGCAAAACATGATTTCGTTTGCGGGCTTAGTTTAATAGACACGAAATGCTGATATTGACATTTTGGGAAGAGCATTAGCATTCAGTGTTCAATACCGTTTGTTTTAAGGCTGTCACTTTAACTCTTACCCATATTCTAAAATATGTTGTTCATGTAGAGTAATTTTAGTTTAATTGTTCTTGATAAGAAGTACGGGGACTTTTCGTCTTGTATCCATTGAAATAACCTGTCAGCAAAATCGATGTCATTTTTATTACTGAAGCTCTTAAGTAATATTCGTGTGCATTATCTCTTAAGCCTTTTCCATTATTCACGTAAAACACAGAGTAATATGAAAATCATTTTATTCACAGAGTAACTGTAATTAATGTGTTTGACATTTGAGGGATAGGAAGCCAATAAAATCAAGGAATCTAGAAATGCACAAATATTTCGCGGTCACATTATAAACGATACATTTCAAGAGAAGCGGTCAAAGTGTTTTCATAATTATTACGCACTCGAAACAAAGCCAAGATGGATCGTATATATTACAAAGCTAACGATGGCTTGAAAACGTGTCTCATTCCTGATTTGTAACTGTCGTTGTCTGTTAACTGTAAGTGACCAAAATAAAAGATTGCTAACGAAGAGGCTAGGAAAAATATTATCTTGGCGGAGATTGTGTCTGCCTGTGTCAACGACACTGCTGGATGGGAGGGTGAAAAGTCAAGCCGTCTGGGTCGTTGGTTTGGGCATGACGTTAGACAAATATGCTTAGCGCTTGATCTTCGAACCGCCCCTGCTGGATCATCAGCATGCTCTCCTATTGAAGGAAGGCTCAATTGGCGTTTTTTTTCTTCTTGCTTTTTTCTTGCTTTTACCCCCTCCCCTCTCTCTCTCTTTCTCTCTATCGTTTTGTTCTCTATCAGGGGCGTTGCTACACCATTTTGCATGGGGAGGGGTATCGGACCAAATTTGCCGACAAGGTAGCTAAAAAATTTCCACCAGGTAATTTTTCCCCTGAATTTTGGAGATTTACCCGTAAAACAGAGCATTTTTAATGGGGTGGGGTGGGGGAGGAGCTCGCATCCTACACCACCCCTCTAGTGAGTGACGCTCCTGCTCTCTGTCTCTCTTTTCCTTCTTTTCCTTTCTCCTGTGTCTCTTTCTCCCCCTCTCATTTTCTCTCTGCTTCTCATTCTTTCTCTCATCCTCTCTCACTTTCTCTCTCTCTCTCTTTACCCCTTTCTCTTTTCCTGTCTCTCTCTCTCTTTCTCTCTCTCGCTGTGGCATCGAGACGCCGATTTGGCCAGTACAGATTCACTGCCTGTCGACTTGGCGTGGCACTTGCTTCCTATACCAGCTACATTTGGCAACGGCAGACAAATCACAACTCAACGCTAATAATTATTAGACAGATTATAATGCGTGTACATGGTTTTGTGTATTCATTATTATGAAACCGAATATTTTAAGTGTTAGAAAATGAAAACAAGGTGAATACACATTTCAAAGGTTAAAAAATGGGTATATGTTAATGTCCCAGGAAACAGTCTACGTAATATTGCTTCATGATATACTTTGGTGACAGAATCTCTTCATAATTAATTTGAAGATTGTAAAAGGGAACGAGCTAAGTAGTTTGTGTTGGGTGTGTGCTTTGACAAATTGAAAAATTAGGAAATATGAGGTTCTTCAGCCTGAGCAATGAGCTTGTACGGCGCGTACGTAAAATGACAAGGATGTGTTTTATCGGTTATAGAAACCGATTAGAGAGTGATTAGAAAGCTTCTTATTATTCTGCCTGATCTATTTATGTATTTCCTACCACCCTCGTAAGGATAATCCGGAAATAGTACATTTGTTGGAATATACCTGGAAATACCCGCACTATTAAATGGCTTTACATTTATCGATAAGGAAATTATAAGACAGAGTGTATTCAAAGCTAATATTTAACACTTTTCCTTGATCCGGAAACTAGTTGACTGTTGTCGACGAATGTCTATATATATTGTTTGTTTGCTTTTGTTTTGTTTTTGTTTTTTGCTGAAAATGTCTTAGAATTTGCTTTTATGGACAAATGATGTGAACCCGATGAACATTTCCTTTTTCTTAATTTGTCTTAGATTATAAGAAGAAGAACAAAATTCCCAGAATTTCAGTGAAAATGACTAGCATGTGATATTGAAGAAAGGACAATTAATTTTAATTTCTTAGGAATTTTATAACAATGTGAGCATGCATCAAATTTTGCTTCACATAAAAATACTATATTTGTTCGTGTTCATAGTAAAACGTAGGGGAATCTGTATTTTCGTTCTCTGCTTTTACTGTTTCCAAAGCTGCTTGTTCATTTTATAACCATTTCAATTATAATTGAATCGATAATTAATGGTTAACAACCAATTTATAAGCAACTCACACTTCCAGTATAATTGTTAATCGTTTCTAAGGGCAGGACCCTTAAAGATGGAAGTCCAATGTCTATTTCATATTGTGACCATGCGACTCTTTTTTAAGATGACACAATGTATTACCCCCAAATTGAGCATAATTCAGTCTGATGTATGGGATCTAGCTTTCGTTTTCCAACAGCGGTGTATGCTATTTTCATCTCGTTCTTGTAGTCTTTTTCTAATGCCTACGCTCTGACCGCAGTCCCCTTTCAAATCGTAATAACATCCCTTTCTTTAAATACATGTACCAACGTACTACTCAACCGCCTTTTGACTCTTGCCTTTCAAATTATGGCCATTATTCGTACTTTGGCTCAATACTTTCCATTACTATAATTTCACCATTGCTATGTCCATTGTATATCACGATTATTATGTTCGCTTTTTTCCATTTTGAACAAAATTGAGGAGGTTTTTCGCCGAGATATACATAGTTTTCTTACTGCACATTTTTGTTGTTAATTCTACTTTTTTGTATATGTTCATTGAAATAGATATGTGATGAGTACTTTTTTTAAATTAAATGTTACCTGCTCTTCGCTCATATACAAAACTAAATTTAATCCCCGAAAATTTGTAAGTGTCGAATTCTATGCCCATTATATCCCACTCTTTTCACATGGCAGCGCTTATACCAGCACATTTCATAGCTTTTGGGTATTTATGTATCTCTATTGTGTATGCATTTCCATTTTTTTTCTCCTCGCTCTCCCTTTTCCTCCCTACCTCCCTTTCCTGGACCTTTGGTCGGTAACTGATGGTCCATCAAGTGGCTTAATGATTAACGTTAAATCGTTGAGTGTGAGTCAAGTAGCTTCACAATAAAGGTTGTCGCTTGCTCCTAAGGCCGAGATAAAGGGGTCATGTATGTACCAGATTTTAATTTCTCTCTATTACCATATTTGATTTTTATTTGTTTGACACATCCAAATTTGTACACCTGCTCTGTTGAAAAAGAATGACTTTTGGACTTTGATTTTTTTGGGGGTCGGTTAAAATCATAGCAATATCCAAGTTTTGTTTACTTTCCTTTGATTATGATGTCAGTATTTTTATGACCGCTTTGTCCCACTTATCGTTTGTGTACTTTAAAAAAATCCCTCTTATTACGAAAGATTACTTACACCTTTTACAAGTTGCTCAATTTCCTCTCAATTCATTGGAGATCATAGGAACTATCATGAATTATGAAGGTACAAAATGAATTCTTTGTATTACGTAGATACTTGCCGAGGTATACTTTTTAGCATTACAGGTAAATAATGCATCATCATAAATGATCTTTCACCACAAATAATACTCTTTCGGTGTATAATAAAAACCACGCCGTATTTCTCATACATTCCATGCATATACATTTCTATAACACCTATCATACTGATATGAACTCCCTCTTTCTCTAAATTTGCATGTCATTTTCTCCACTTTTAGGTTTATTTGTTCTGTATAAATATTTGATGATACATAACTGCACTGATTCAATTAAATACAAATTTGATTTCATTATTTTCATCAACCACATTTTTATTAGCTGTTTGTATTAGCCTGATATGATTCGTAATATTTTTTTTTACTATTTTTCAAAACAAAAGCATCATACTATTATTATTCTTAATATAATTATCATCTTTACAACAATCACGACGAATATTTACTTTTCAGTACTTTGTTTTGGTCATGATTGCTATTGGGCTTATCAGCATTTGTCCTGTTGGTATTCTTGACATTCTGTAAGAAGGAGTACACCAAGGTTGTTTTCTTGTAACAGTTATATTCATGACCTGTGAGAAATTCATACTCTCCTTAAATGTGTGATATCAATTTCAAATTTGAGGCTTACCTTTTTTAAATTTAAATAATAATTCTGACAAGACAAGAATCATATATTGTATAAAACTTAAAATTACGAGAAAGTGGATATTCTAGAATCGTTTTAAATGGATTTAAGTCATTTCAATCGCAATGCAAAGGGAAAAGATATATTGTTCTTCAAAATCAAAGAGGATGGTAGAGAAATATTAAACCACATGTTTACTGGCATCAAGCCAATAGACGCCTGTTGATGAATCTGTAAACAACCAAAACACATGTAGATCAAATTCATAGTTAGATATTCCAGGAAGGTACGAGGGAGGCGTATGCTTGCATGTTCATTCCTAAAATAGTGATATAAATAATAATACTAATATTCAGTTCTTGTATAGCGTATATTGCACATCTATCAATGTCTCTATGCGCTTCCAAAGAGCTTTGCATTATTACCCGGCTCAGCCTAGCTGCCCCAATGAAGGCGCTGAAGCTTCAAGGAATAATTTCCTACCGGTATCCATCTTCTTCACTGGGTCGAGAGTGGTAAAATCAAAGAGATTAATGTCTTGCCAAAGGACGATAGTGCCGGTACTGGGTTCGAACCCCATTTCCTCTACTATGAAATAAGTCATATATGACAGTGTTCGGGATTAAAATCAATAGTGATTTCCCTCATGATATCTTGATGAAAAAATAAAGAACAATCATTGATTCGGTTCTATCGTAAGATAATAACAATTATTCTCTACTTTCTGAAATATTATGTGTATTACTGGAACACTAATGTTGTGAATAGCATAACCTGCTGTGCTTTCTTTTGTATTTGATTCCCCTACCCCCTTTTTTGGGGGGAGGGGCTCTTTGTTTGATGAACCTTCTGTCATAAATGTTGCACTTGTTCGTGAAAAACAAGAACGTGTAGTTCCAGTCTTTACATAAATAGATAAATAGATTCATGCAACTTTAAAGACGACAAACTTATCAACAGATATAGCTACTTCTTACCAGTTGTGATTACCAGTATTTGAGGACAGCGTGTTCCAGTGACGAACTCTACACCGTGTGTGTACCCGTGAAGGATTGGGTGAAAATTCTGCCGAACTCTGGGACAACTCGGAGCACTCCAAGGGGTCGCTGGCTGCTCGGAAATAGTCTACGATGAAAACCCATTCCAATTTTGTAAATGAGAAAAGATAGTATACATAATATAGTCTTTAATCATTCTTCCAAAAAAAGATTGTAAGAGAAAATCGTTGAAAACCCCTCCCCCATTTATTTCTCACAGGGTTGCTTTCGTTTCTACCGTTTTCCTGCCTGTTTCATTTGAAAGACTTCAAATCTCGTGAACCGAAACAATTCATATACGAATACCAAACAACATCATAACAATGAATTATAAAGAAAATTTTACGCCCTCGCATATTCCATGTCTTGAATGGCATTACGTGACGGCTTTCAACCTTGAAATAATAATAAGAACGTGAAAGGAACGATGTTTGTTGCCCGTGATTTCTTTTATTCTACCTTCTCTTTTACTTACTACTGATGCACTGGAGTTTGGATATGAGGGAGAGAAAGATAAAGCAAGCATGAGGGCAAAAACTTTTCAACGAGCTACCCCGACCCGGTGGAGCATTAACGCATTAATATTACAAGTCTATTCAAACAAATTTGATCCTTTCATACACCGGAGTTCACTCACCTGACATTATGCATTCAAGTGCGAGCACAATAGATATTAACATTGATAAAGCTGACGTCAGTCGCATAACCAGATAGTTGTTTAGGAATCTAATATACGCGCCTCCAACCCTCTCAGATCGATTATAATTGCAAATCATTCGCCCTGGTCAGAACGGTTTCAGACGAGATTCGGTGCTGCAATTAAATGGTTTTGTTCATTGGTTCCTCATGTGACATACATTTTTCGAACTCACCATGCCGCAAAATACAGTTCCATCCCTCTTCCCAGATCACATACTCCTCCGAGAGAAAGGTTAATGTCATTACCAGGTCACATTCTCAATACGTTAGAAGTATAAAAAAAATAATAGGAAAGCAGCTAGAATGGTATGGTAATCTAGAAAGCAATCCATGCAACTTTATCACAAGGGGTTCGGTAAGAATTTATTCTGAGTTATCCGTCATAGGGATAATGGACCAGCAAAATGTAAACAGATATAAACCTTTGTGGAAATCACTTACACTAAAAAATACCAACACATAGATAGGCATATGGGACTACATGTTCCATCGCCAGGGACTACAAGCTAGGTGTTTTCTCATTATATACGTGTATAAACAAATTATCTTTAATGAAATTAGTTTGAACATTATTAAAGCATAGTTAGTGTTAATTCCTTGATATTTTTGGAGAATTACACACTAAAAAAATACATGTACCTTTTGATCAGGTGAATGGCGCTCCTATCCCTTTAACATCTTTGCACTAAATCTTCCCATCAATCGCGCCAATGAATGCATTTTTTTTTACTCGCCTGTAATCGAGGGCATCTCGCGATGTATCTTATACCATGTAGATCAGGAAACGATTGGTAGGAAACATTTGCATTGACGGAAGTTGTTGCTTTGCCATTGAAGATTTTCCCAATCATCACCATTTCCATTATCCTAACTAAAAAATCCTAACAAAAATTTCAGTTTTGGCCATGGTATGTGCGAAAATTCCTCACTATATTCAACCAATCATTACCGTTTTCCATCATCATAAATCAACAATTTCAGTTTTTGCCATGGCTTATGCGAAAACTTCTCACTAAATTCAACCAATCACTACAATTTCCATCATTCTAAATGAACAATTTCAGTTTTGACCATGGCTTATGCGAAAACTTCTCACAAAATTCAACCAATTATCACCGTGTATAATAACTGAGTAATAAACAAAGATCAAGAAGACGCCGGGTTGTCTACTATAATTTGTACATTGTCCCATACGGTCATATCCGTGTGGGTACCTTTATAGGCCTGTGAAGGTTTACAACACGTTTCTTTGAATAACTGTATACATTGTTGCTTAAAAGGTCATAAAAGGTTATTTGATATTGACTTTATGATGAGCATTTCTAAATAACTGTTATACAATCTCTCTTCAAAATACAGTTTCACATCCAGAATTTAAATTCCTATCTATGCCGCTATCAATACTTTTAACTTCATAAAATTGGGTTTTGTACGACATAAACGGCCATATTTCCTTTCAGTACGTTTTCGGAATTAACTATACTCGAAATGTGAAGATCACATCATGTTTCATTAATAGGTTGTCATTTTAGTGTGCAGGTGGTGGTTTTCATCACTTATTCCAGTTTTAAGTTTTATAAAAATTAGGTTCCCATTTGTCATTGGTCAAAATGGTATAATTACCGTCGTTATAGAGGGACGAAAGAGAAATATGAAAAATCAAATGACGAATAACATATCATCAAAAATGTAAGACTCCCCCACCGAACTCATTGTGTTATCGTCCGTCCCGCTATGGCGTTGTTGCATTTAGCGTCCTGAGTACCAGCATGTATCTCCATATATATAAATATGATGAAGTCATTTCAAAGAGCAGAGAAGTCAGGACCATTCTGAAATAAAGTAAACATTTATTGAAAGAGTTGAGAGACAGAGGGTGTTAAGTAATACTACGTAGAGTAAACGCTCTTTTGGCTCTCCGCAGGCAATCTTAACCTTCCTGGTTCCATGCAGAAGCATTATGTATATATACTTTTATTATTTTTTACAATTATTTTTGGGGGTTAAATGTATTTATCTATTTCTAACTATAAATACGTTAGTTTTTTCTTTTACATTGGTACTGGAATGATGATATTGAGATGCAAAACTAACATTTAAGATTCATGTTTTTAGTAATAATACCAAGATTCATTTTTGCCCAGATTCATTACAAGGCCATGCTTATTTAAATAAGCATTTCGGGGCAAACAAAAATACAGTGAAAGCACCATGTACCAGATTGATTCAATTTCCAAGGCTATTCCTACGTCATTATTTGAGGGGAAGAGGTTGTGTTATGTTAATGACTTAAATATAGGGAGAACTGCTTATAAGACATGTTTAAGAATGTTTAGTACTTCATGGAAAGACGTATAATACACTTTATTAATATAATGTGGTAGAAGTTCACTCCATATGTTATGATTTTACTGGTTAATTTGCACGCCAGTTACTTTAGAAAGATCGCTTCAAGTGATGAATGATAAATATGTTGTTATTATCTAATTCTAATTATTTTTTTTGAGACTTGTCTATGATTTTTATAGTTCTACGTTTGTTTGATTTTTTTCCGTCATAGAGAGAGAGAGTTTTATAAATAATTTGTTGTTCTATTGCTAATGTCATCATTTTTTTCTACAGAAAAATGCGAGAAAATAAAAACAGATATACCCCGATTGTATGTAGAACACTGTCTAACGCCGTCTGCATATCCAATGTTAGCATTCATTTATTTCCAGGTCGCATCAAGATTTCTCATGAAATAAATCTATAAGCACATCCGAAATGTCCTCGAAGAAAAAAAGGACATGGGCGGAATTATGAGTATGTGTTATATTTTGTTGTGCATTACAGACGAATATTGGTTATCTGGAGTTATATGTGAAGCTGAATTTTATCTAACAATGGCATATCACATGGAGGAAATAAAATTTTACACATGGATTAATGGAGTCAGAATAATATGAATGTGCACGGTATGATTTATTTAGTATTCTGACCCCCATCATGATTTTCGATTTTATGTCTCATTTCGTCAACTCATATATATATAATCTTTATGACTTCTCTTTTCTCTGTTTTGGGGTAAAAATACATACATGTATATAAATAAATAATTAAATGTAAATTAAAAAATATTATATATATATATATATATATAGCCCTGGAAAAATTTATTACACCAAGCTTCTGTAATAAGGGTACTATTATACGCGTACAAATTTATAAAAACGATTTGTCTTTGTACTTTATTGAATAAATAACAAATTCCAGCAATTATACCTTGCTTTTATGATATTCTATGTCCTTGTTACCACAAAAATAACGCTATGAGTAACCATTCGTGGTCTAATAAGTTTTTTCCATTGCTGTATATATATATATATATTCATCATTGACTTTTATATATATATATATATATATAAAAGAACACTTTCTTTATATATATATATATATATATATATATATATATATATATATATATATAAATATGTAAACATACTCTCTGATAATCTTGCATTGTAAGTTTTCATCCCTGAAGTAGGGGGTGGCCCCCGAAATCATATATAAACATACATGTATATATATATATATATATATACATACATGTATATATATATATATATATATATATATATATATATATACAGTCACGAGACTGACATCTTAATGGTAAATCACTGAATTTTAAGTGTCTGATGTGCCTACGTATACGTGCTCCAAATACACTGATTCACTTTATCATTAAAAATTGCAAGGGATGCAAACACATCAAAAATAGAAACAAACAAACAAACAAACACAACGAGAAAAGAAAAGAAAACACAAAGAATGTATGTGGCATTTTTCTGTTCAGTAACTATTTACAGACAAAGGTCCTTCATTTATTGCTTTGACAAAAAAAAATAAACAAGCTTTTAGTTACTGTTTCCATTCTACAGTACCAAAATGTGAGATCTATATGAGCGTTGTATGTATTCAGATAAAAGATTATGTGGAAAAAAAATGAATGAATTGTTTTTCTTCTATAATTCTTATCTGCAAACACAAAATGCGAGAAAATATAGCGGACACAGTCGCTTTAAGAAAATAGACAGCAATTATTTGCAATGGTTACCTCGAATAATGATAGGCTTTAAAATGTTAAATTTGACATTTTAGCTTCTGACAGTTTTTTTGATTATCAAATAATGGTAATATAGCGACTAATTTCACACATATTTTCAGTTCTTTGCGTGTGATCCGAGAGGTTATCAGAATAGTTTATGAGAATATGGGCTTCAAATAAGGACTTTCTTGAGCTCTGATTAGCCTATGGGAAATGTACTGTATATATACATATAATCCCTCCCTTGTAGGTATTATAAGGCGTGCTGCTTATTATTCTTTATCCGGGGACGAGTAATACCCACGTTCAATCAAGACTCCTGACTATAAATAGGTATTTTTGATAGTTATTATGCAGGTTATTGCTTATTTATTGTAATTACAGTGTAGATTGGTAGCTCTTTAAGCTCACGCACATTTTCAGAGAAGAACGGTTGAAAGATAATGGTATGCCAATCTCACCATCGGTCTGATTATCCCAGCCCATGACTTTGTGGTTTTTTATACTCCCACTCCAAAACATGGTGTAATTATTTGTTTTTTGTCTTAATGCCAAAGGACCGAAATTGCTTAAGGTATATGTCTGGGTCATAAATTAATACACTTCAGAGCGTACAAAGCGTACAACGGAAAGCGACAGTAAGAATCACTGAACTCTCCATATGGACCATACCCGCTGTTACACCGATCGCCCTTTTTATTAAGTTCCTGGCTTCACCCACTCGAGTGCTATCGACTTACATCTGTGGAGATTGTTCCAAGTGATCGGGGAAACGTTCAGTATTTGATTGATGCGGCCCTACATATATGTAAACACCACATCTTACCAGGGTATAAGTCATGAACTTTAATAAGATGGCCCCCACCTCAATTATGATGCCAATCTTCGGAAAGAAGAAAGAAAGAGAGGGAGAGAGAGAAAAAAAAAAAATCGACAGAGAGTTAACAAAATAGGAATGGGGAGATAGATGGAGAGTTCGAGAGAGATGAAGAAGACATGGAAACCTACCCGGTAGAAAGAAGGAATCGAGCTTCTTTGGGTCGCGGTATCTTCACATAATTGGATGTTTTCCTGTTCGTTAGCTTGAGGAGGCTGTCCGCACCTGTCTTAAAGTCCAAATGTAAAATGGTGAAAGGGAAAATGAGATGCATATATGTAGTTATATGTATGTATGCATATATATATATATATATATACATGTATATATATATATATATATATATATACATAGATACGAGAGGGGGAGGGGGATCTCCCTGAAGAAGGAACGAGTGTACGTCTGGAGTCAATAATCTCAATAATATTATAATGCATTACTATCTTACTCTGCATAAATTTCTTACTTTACGCCAGTAAATTGACATTCATCGTTATATGTACACACACACACACACACGCACACACGTTTACATGGCTTTACTTCCGAGGACAACTATTGTTCCTCTATTGTTACTCGTCCTCGGACAGTCGACGGAATAAGGCATAAATTCATTGTTCGACGTTCGAGGACTATTGTCCGCCTTCCGAGGACCATTGTTGTCATGATTTTTTTTTTGTTCTCTGTCCGAAAATGTCCTCGGACATAATGATAAACAAACGCACACCCACACACACACACACACACCCCTATATATATATAAATGCGTTTGTTTAGCATTATGTCCGAGGACATTTTCGGACAGAGAACAAAAAAAAAATCATGACAACAATGGTCCTCGGAAGCCGGACAATAGTCCTCGAACGTCGAACAATGAATTTATGCCTTATTCCGTCGACTGTCCGAGGACGAGTAACAATTGAGGAACAATAGTTGTCCTCGGAAGTAAAGCCATGTAAACGTGGGTGTGTGTGTGCGTGTTTGTGTGTGTATGACGGGAAAAGGCAGACTGGGAGGGAGTAAACTTTCTTTAGATAAAATGCAACATTGCGAGTGCGTCGGCTTCAGTTGATTTTAAACGGTGTATTTGGAAAGGTTACAGAGTTGAAATAGTCGATTCGATTACATTATACAATCTTAAAGGCACAGTGGGAGTAATGGAGACTTTCAGGAATGTTTCTGTGGGTCACAAACATAAACATTGTGAAAAAAAAAATGTTGACTTCAAGCATGACATTTCGAGGGATTTTTATCTTTCTGATCTTATAGTGTGTACATAAGATTATGATAAAATATATATTTTTAGTTTATTTCTTTGTAATTATATATATATATATATATATATATATATATGTGTGTGTGTGTGTATATATATATAAGAAATAGTGTTTTATTCTGTTTTATGTTTCTCTTTTTATTTTCCGTAATTTACTTTATATATATATATATATTTATTGAAATATGTACTTAATGTCAGAAATTATTAGAGACCTAAATGCTTGAGTTTAGGAAAAACATTGGAAGATTGGTATGTCATCGACTTTCTAGGCAATTTTACTATACCTTGTCCCATATGTCCATACCTGTGTTGGTGCATTTGTATCTGAATTAGAAAAGGTTCTATAAATGACCGATATCACTATTATCAGTAAAATTTCCTGAAAACCACGACAAGTAAGGGAGAGTAAGGGAGAATGAGAACACAGATGGATGATTTAGTTTCCATACAATACCGTGGAGATGCATTTAAGATGTATGGTATTTTGTTTTTTAAATTAAATTTTTCCGTTAAGTGATGCAGTAAGCGAAGCAAATTTAAAATATCTGGGTGTATATAAGCAATACTGCCTCACGAAATTTCATTCATATCTATTTATATCAAAATGAAGTGTACATTAAACTGTAAATTAGAATGCATGTTCTGTTATGACTACCATTTAAGATGTTGATTATCTGATGGTTTTAGGTGTGGCAAAATGTAGCAAATGTACTTTGAAAGCTACATGAAAGGTTATTAGAATCTTCTGATGAGCGATTGTATTGTTGATGTATATCAAGTTCGTGAATGGTGCAGATATCTAATGTATGTGTAGTATTAATTCATTTATAATATGTGTGTCAATTGTTGTTTTTGGATATTGTAATGGTAACTGCATTTACCTTCTCATGATATAAAGATGTTACCATTTATTACATTCACCAAGTAGCATCCAGAGAAAATTATTATATTTCATTCCATTTTATATCCTTTTATTTCACAAAATGGGAAATAAATTTAGAAAGACTTTTACTTGACAAAATCATTATGAGCATAGAAAAAACCAACAATTAAGAATGATAATAATTCTGGCTTATAAAATCGTTGTTTAAAACAAAATGAAATTTACTTTGAAGTGATAAGTAAATAAATGATATTTGAGCGTGAATCAATTTTTGAATAATTTTGAGCTTAGCCTATTACAAAGTTTAATATTAGATATAATAGCTCGAGTTTGCAAGGATTATACTGTATATAATGTAAATATGGTTCACCGAGAGAATAATGTGCGAAAAAAGGAAGGGTGAAGCCCGGATGGTCACTGATAGTACTTATAAACAATTATTAGATAACAGAAATCATAATAGGGCTATTGATATTGGCTTCGTCTCCAGCAAACAATTGGAACAGCTCTCGTGTCTCACTTCCGTCTGAGATAATATTCCAAGCCAGTTTGTGTTCTATTCAATTAAAGTTTAAACAGAAAAAAAATAAATCACAGAACGCATTCATCATACAATCTTCAAAATTCTAGGTAAAAAGAGTTGCGTACAGGAAGGTAATTATGTATCGAAAGACAATTTGGCTATTCTGTGTTTATGTTTATGGTTAATAAATTATGTCGGGAAATGAATATCATATGTGACCCAAAATGAAAAGTATTACTCATTGAGCTAAATATAGAGTTCAGAATGCCCAGCAACGAGGTCGCATTTACCCACTATTTTAAGAACGTATCTAATTTACTGGAATGATTATGTCAAGCTCCCCCCCCCCCCCCCCGCCCGAAATCGGTTTTGGATAAGGCAAATCTAAATTGTTTGCCAAAGAAAATGCAATTTCTTCTTGCATGATAATCATTTAGTACCAAAATAAGCGTGAAAGTGTTAGCATAGACAGATTTTCATATTTTTCTGGTCAAATCTCTATCAAATCTTTCGCGTATATACATCGCAATAGTTATGCCGTTTTACCATTGTATTCTGATCTCCATAACTATACAATCAATCAAAATGGTTGCTGATTTCTTCATTTACGGAGAAAGAGAGGCGAGTAAAGTTCAAGGATATAATTTTTTTTTCGGACAGCTCTCGGAAATCTTGAGCCGAGGTCAAGCAGGAAACGCGCGGATTGCTTTTGAGGTCACCGTGTTGTCATGGTGTGACTTGAGAGTGATAGATGAGGAATAAAGAAGGAGGTAATCTCCTACCGATATTATAATGAACCTGTTGCTTAAATGTTCGCTACATCGGTAGTGTGTCATTTTCGTGACAAATGCAGGCTCCCGTGGGGATTAATGCTTCAGCCAGTGGAAGGTGGCGTTCCATCAAGATTAGGATGTTATCACCAACATGACCAGTGTTTGATAAGAAAGAGTTGTATTTTTATTTGGTTGGAGGTTTCATGGTATGATAATTGCGCGTGCTCTTAATGTATAGTTTAAAGCGGATATAAGCACCCTGATCGACTGACACGCTTATAGATCGTCCTTTTACTGTTGTAAGAAGGTGATTGTCAAATCTTGTTCATTATAGCATTTGCATCTCAACATCATTACTACACGATATTAGAAATTAGCCAAGAGGACTTTTGTACTTTGGAGGAAAGTTAGGCTCCCATGTTACCCTTACTATTGGACTGAACATTAGGGATTCAATTAGAAAAAAATGATTACCTTTATGGATTCAAAAGAAAAATGGGAACAAATGAAACAAGATATGACCAATATAAGGATATACTTTCGTTGGATTAGGACAATAAGAACTTTATTTCTTTCAGACGAATCAAACATACGCACTTTGTATTATATAGCTGACCTGTTGATAATAACAGAAAGAACATGATTTATCTTTAAGATTTGTTTGCATTACTTCGGTGTTCAGACTAAGCATTTATTCAGCATGAATTAAAGTATTTTCTTCTCCTCATTAGCATCATCGCTATCTCAGTATATTGACAAGAATTTCTGACAATACGAGCATGATCTATCTATATGTATTTCATCATTGTGTGTGACTGGCTATGACTGTCTGTTATTGCCACAAAAGAAAAAAACGATGACGCACACTTTTGATATGTATGTTTATTAATCAAATTCATGGGTCGAGCGAATTATGAGCAATGGACTTGCTTTTTTCATGGAGACCGCGTGGTGCCTACTTTCATGTATCTAACTATTCCGTGATCTATACACGACTTGAAGTACTTTCGCTGGCCGAACCTCGCGGCGTCTATTATACCGCTTTCTCGTTGCCTCCATCCATCCATCTATCCGGCAAACTAATGCAAGCCAAGCAAGCTATGCGGAAGACATTGAACTCTATGGCAGTTTACGCGGTCACATTCTCAAAATAAAAAGAGTGGATAAGTGGAAAGGGGCAATTGAGCGTAGTTAGATTTCTAAAATTACATTTAGCATGGAAATTATGGTTGGTATCGAATCGTGTTGCCTGAAGGCTTGTAGGATAGGCGGAAGAGCTTATTCCGTTACCTGTGTATATAACACGGCACTCCATAGAGCCACTTGGAACTTGCCATTCAGCTCCCTCTCTCACTCAGTCATACGAGGAGGTCTCCGTCAGGGGTGGCAATTCCTCCGTGAATGTCTTTCTCTGCATGCATGCTCTTCACATGCCATGTTTACTCGAATGGGATATGACTGTGTATAGAACATGGACGTCGAACCATCATGGATGCTGTCATAAATAGCTAATGTATGCACGTTTGTCTATGAACCAGAATGTAAAGACTGCGGGAGGTATGGTGCGAGACAGGCGACTCAGACATGATGATGAACCGTTTGCGCACCGCCAACAACGTTCCAATCTTTCTTTCTACAATGCGGCGATTCACAGTCTTGTCATTCTCTCCTTCAAATGCGTTATTAGTGAGGATGGATTAGTGATATTTATGAAAAGTACGAAAAGAATTTCAGATTTTATTGGTTTCAGTGTTGTTTAAATAAAAAGTAAGACTTTGCATAGAATAGAAATGCATCTTTTCATGAAGCAACAACACTGATATACCTGAGATTACTGTTTTTGATGCGGTTATTATAAAAAAGTAAAATAATATCAAAGGACGAAACTATGACACAAATATACGCAGAGAACAACAATATAATGAGAGAGGGGGGGGGGGCAGTAAAATAGTTGTAGGTACATGACAAGTCTTATCAAATAAATAGTAAACAGTGATTATTTTGCAAAGAGAAGCAAGATAGAGAGATGGAGAGAGACTGGGATATAAGAAACAAAGAAGCACATAGGACAGAGAGAAGAGAGAAAGAGAGAAAGGAAAAGAATAATGATTTGATAAGAAACGAGACAGGAGGATGACAGCTCGATTAGAAATCTAAATCAATTAATAGACGGTCGGCAGAGGGCACGCGTCTACTCGACCAGTACAGATTTCTTCCCTTCCTCGTGTCGTGTTGGTTCCCACTGATGCACCGAATGCCATTTCATCTTGTAGTTAGACAGCAAAAAGTCGACACTTTCTGTGCGATCTTACAGATAAGAATAGGTATTTTGTCCGAGGAAAACTGAAGATGGCAAGACTTCCGATCAGAGCAAAAGTGTGGACTTCTGAACCGTCCCTCTTTTCGCTGGTAACATGGGTAAGTAAGCGCGGAGATATGATTTGAAATGACCGCAAATCGTGTGTCAGCTCGCCAGCGAACTTGGCCGTTGACCTTCGTTCCTTGTCTAGCCAGGTTCAACAGCCGTCCGTAGGTGACATACTTCTCTGACCCGTCTTGTATTATCGTCTTCGTAATCCAAACCCGTTTGCATTTCCCCCTGCTCTTTTCTCTTTCTTAAACATCTTGCCTCCTGACTCTGCATTTCTATTCCCTTTTCATTTTTGATTTGGTCGAAGTCGGAGAGCGATCTGCTTTGTAATTTGATGCTGAGCAGCCAGTGTCCATTTTGGCCGTTTCGGCGTCGGGCTGAACTTGACCGCTGCCATTTCTAGTAGTCCGAGTAATATAATAGCTCTTACATTAGCATGTTATTGTAGTTGATTCCAGCGAAGTTTTACGCTAGGCCTTAACCCCCCCCCCCCCCTCCCCCACCGTCCGTCTCTCTGCCTCGCCGTCTCTCCTCCTATCTCTCTCTCTATATCTCTCTTTCATTCATCTCTCCTCCTTTCTTCCTTAGTAAGTTATGTCTCCCTCTCTCTTTACTAGTCCTTATATCCCGTTCTTTCGTCTATTCCTTTGAAGCTAAACGATTACGTTTCCTGACGTGAGTACCAGTCTGGTTTCAATCAATATGTTTAATTTTTGTCCGGATCGAATGGTTTAGTGTATGTAAATGTCTTTGTCTCTTTTTTTTCTCCAGTCTGTCTATTTTTAGTTATTTCTATCTGGTTCTTCTTTTACCTTCATTCCATTCCTCGTATTTTAATCGCCATCTACCTTACATATTCTCGTGCCTATACTTCTTTGTACACTAGCACACACACACACACACACACACACACACACACACACACACACACACACATTCGAGCACATACCACCTCGTTCACTCTCTCTCTCTCTCTCTAACTCTTCTCTCGCGATCTTTGTTTTTCAGTCTCTCTCTCTATCTGCCCGGCCATCGCTCGCTCTCGCCCCTTCTCTAGCGTCTCTTTTATCTTTTATCCGTCTGTCTCTCTCTCTCTCTCTGTCTCTCTCTCTCTCTCTCTGTCTCTCTCTCTCTCTCTCTCTCTCCTTTTTTCTCCACCATCTCTTCATCTGCCTGGCCATATGGCTCGCTCCCATCCCCTCTCTCCCTAGCGTCCCGTCCTTCCCGTCAATCCATCTTATCTCGATCTCTCCTCACTCATAAAGAATACATCATCTTCGGGTTCGCGCATCAGGTGCTGGTCACAATTTTGTTATCTAATTTCTTGCTGGAGGTTATTGTCCGCCGCAATTAAAGAGCTGAATCGCAGGGGATCTCTCTATGCATCACTCAGTTGACGCTCACAATGAGTTAGGTATTAGCGGAAGTAGAAGACAGGGATATGTACGTTTAGATCCAAAGATGTGAATGTAGATGTAATTTAATACTTCATTTCATTTCATTTCATTTTATTTCCACTTCCCAAAAAATAAAATACATGGGTTTGCAATGTACATAGCAAAACAATGAAACTTAACAATATTACATGTAATTGGTTTACAGCGTACAATAGGCATAAAAAGATTATAAACTAGGTTGGTCGTGGAGGGAACTGCTAAAAAGCTGGGCTTGTAGATTGCAGCCCCCTATAACTCATAGTTGCAAAAATAGTGTATATATAAGAAGGGAACGTACGAATACATAAAACGGATAGACAGAACATAAAATAGGTGAAAGGGACAGGGAAGGAAGGGGAAGAAGGAACTTAATAATCTACATTAAACAATTTTACCCAAAATGGGCACATAAGACAAAAGAGAGAGAGAGAGAGAGAGAATAAGAAGAAGGAGAATAAGAGACGGACATACTTTGTAACTATATGGGGGAGGGGAAGGATTAGATAAATATGAATACCCTCTTGATTCGACTTGTTCTTCAGGTTCATCAACTTGCAACACTAACTCTGTTATAGCCAATTCCAATAATTGCCCCTACCTTCCAACCCTTCTGCAATATTGCCAACCTTTCCCTCCCTCCTCAACCAGAAGTTATCCATATGACGTATCCCGTCGTACAATGTCGTAGGTCTGTTGCTAACACAGTGTGACAAAGATCACATTAAATTATGGCATAGCTGCTCTGTGGATCAAGAAAAATGATTCGCGTTCAACCGACGGGTCGTAAATTCATTGAATTAAACATTCTGTGACAGGTAGTGTCCTCCTTCGCTCACTTCAGCAACAAACAGGAAAGACAAAACAATATTTTAATCTGTTTGCGGTTTGTCCGGCAGCACTTCCGAAATATCTCTACTCGATTTCAATGCACATACACTGTTTTTTAAAGAAAAGTTACAATAAATGCGGACGGTTTCCTCCCTTTTTTGTTATCGACTTTGCTGATGTACTTCGTCTTCTCTGATGGGACGTATACGACTTAGTTCTGAAGAGGTGTTCTTAATGCATTGATAATAATTATCTGATTATCAAATCAGTTTCATATTTCTGCTGAAAAATCTTGCCATATGACCCTTATACAGATGCAATGCTCTCAAGACCCTTTTTCAGTCATAGTCACTTACAAAATCTGTATGTCAAGATGTTATGATTGAATAAAAAAAATAAAAAAGTTTAACCTTCATTTGAAAAGACAGAAGTAAATGCACACACACACACACACACCCATATATATATATAATGTGTGTATGGGTATAATTATATATAATAGTTGTATCTTCCTTGATGATCTCTCCGAGATAAGACTTATGTAAATTTTAATTTATAAGGATGATTTTTCTTCAGTCATTGGATTTACATCCATTGATATGTGTCATATTACTTCACATAAAAAACCTGCGAGCGAAAAATACGTAATACTTTGGTTGTAGTTTATTTACCATAAACATACTCCTTCCACATCTACATTAGATGTAAATCTTCGAATATTCACGTAAATGGTAAAATGGCTGTTCCCTCCCAAAATGGGATATCAATACCAGGGCAGCGTTTCATCAAGCATTTTGTCAGTGATTTTTACTGACAAATTTGCTCTCAGCCAATCAGATGCAAGGATTTCAGTAGCTTATAACAAGTTGTCGGTCAAAATCACCGACAAAACGCTTGATGAAACGCTCCCCAGGTTAATTTAGTATATTGTGTCCAATTATACTACCTATAACACCCACTTACCTTACTTAAACGTACTTATTACGACATATTTCTTTGTATTTTGTTATGCCGATAAAAATATGTGGGATTGATGTTTAAAAAAAAAAGATTCCGTTGTGCTATAGAGTAAGCCAGATTATGAATCTAAGATAGGAAAACAAATAACTCGGATTACCCGGCGTTTTACATCAGGTCTCTTATGTGGTTTTAATCGTATTAAAGGGGTAGACATCCAACATTTTGTCTCTTATCTTCCTCACGGGCAACTAACTGTTTTACCACCCCTGCCAATCATCGGTACTATCTGATCAGCTTCTGCTCTTGTCCGTCTCTCCTAATTACACACAATCTCCATCTAACTTTCCTTCTTCCTCTTCTTCCTCGTTTCCCCTCAGTTTTTCTCCGTAATCCTTTGCAGTTCATTGACGAAATATTGTCTCTTTTCCCAGCCTTCGTGCTCGGCTGTAGGACGCGTGTCATGATGGGCAATCCTAGTCGTTGATCTCACGTCAAACCCATCAGAGTTTCTGGGAGAATCATCAAGGCGTTGATTTCTACACGTGTTCGACATGAATGAACGCTAAACGGTGTTCCCGAAAAAGGCAGACTCTGCGAAAAGAAAAAAAAACGCTGCACGACACTTTCACATCCAAACGCTGTTAGTAAGACAGGTAGCTGCATGAGAAGAAAGAGAATAACGAAGGAACAAGAAAAACAAAAATTAATAGTATGCAAAATGTTGGCTTTCACATTCAACGTGCGCTTACTGCCAATTAGCCTGCATGACGTCTTCAAGTTAGTGTTTCTCTTGTTCTGATTTATTTCCCATTCCTTTCATGTAAATTTCTCTTCCCATCTAATGAGAAGATATTAGTCTCGCCAATGCCATATCCTTTTCTTGATCATTCTTATATTAAACTTAGGTCTTAAACCTGTCATGTAGTGTGAGATAGGTATTAAAGAGATTTATGCGTTTCCCATTTTCCATTTTTATCATTCGTGTACCCATGATGGATGTTATTACCTTGTATCATGCATAATCATGATAATATGCATTGGATTACATCGCTCTAGTTCCCTTTTCTTAGAATTTGAGAATAATGATGGTAGTTACAGAACGCGTATAGAGCCGTTGTACATCCTACATGTGATATGATTTTTTTTTAAATATCACTTTGACGATCTAAGTCATTGTTGGAAAGATTTTGAGTACTTAGTCTCCAGTGATATGCTTCTAGAGTTTTAAAAAATTATGATTTTTAGAGGAATATATTTGTGCATGTGCCTTGCTTGTCATATAGGATTGATTTTGAAACCTTTGCTATAGGCTGGTAGTCTTTTATCACCTTCTCCTCGATTACATGTATGTTGAAACTCAAAATCCATAAAGCAGCGGCAGTTGAGTCTCAAGGAATTGAATATCTGTAAAACGAATTAATTTTTTTTTAATTGCTTTTTTAATTGTTTCATTGTTTTCTGGGCATTTCATGAAAATTGTGATAACTTTCATGTGTTTGTTTGCATTTCAAACGAGTAATAACTATTGTCAAGTCAACTTTTTTTTTTTTAAATTGTAGTAGGAATATAATATTGTAAACAAATCTTTAGGCATTTTACACCCAGTGTTAAAGATCGTATGCTCGATCTGTAATGAAAAACACAAGTCAGAAAAAATTGGAACCAGCGGGATTCGAACCTGTCATCTACTGCTTGCCGGGCAGCGACTTAAAAAAAATGCCTAAAGATTTGTTTACAAATTAAAATTTTCTCCCCAGTCAAGCTTCTTCGTTTACTAACCATTGTCTACGGCGGACCGTTTGAATATTAATGAGTCAGAAAGAAGAGGATCTTGGGTATTTGATTCTAGTTCATCGTGACTTGGCCGTGAACCAGAATAGCCTGGTGGTTAAGTCGCTGCCCGGCAAGCAGTAGATGACAGGTTCGAATCCCGCTGGTTCCAATTTTTTCTGACTTGTGTTTTTCATTACAGATCGAGCATACGATCTTTAACACTGGGTGTAAAATGCCTAAAGATTTGTTTACAAATTAAAATTTTCTCCCCAGTCAAGCTTCTTCGTTTACTTACCACTGTCTACAGCGGACCGTTTGAATATTAATGAGTCAGAAAGAAGAGGATCTTGGGTATTTGATTCTAGTTCATCGTGACTTGGCCGTGAACCAGAATAGCCTGGTGGTTAAGTCGCTGCCCGGCAAGCAGTAGATGACAGGTTCGAATCCCGCTGGTTCCAATTTTTTCTGACTTGTGTTTTTCATTACAGATCGAGCATACGATCTTTAACACTGGGTGTAAAATGCCTAAAGATTTGTTTACAAATTAAAATTTTCTCCCCAGTCAAGCTTCTTCGTTTACGAATATAATATTGTTGGACAACGAAGAACACTATAAGTTTGCCTCTGATTTTGAGGATCCTTCAGTCTCAAATTAAATTATTTAAAAAAATATTTTGAATGGTAGATTTCGTTAATTACCCCTCTATTTTTACAACCAAATATATATTTAACTATGTCCTTTAAATAAATAATTATCGAAATTCCTTTCATTTCTACTCATTTTGAAAGTACTTTTAATAATCGAGACACGTATTATCAAACAAAATTATAACAAAATTATAACAAATTTTGCGAAAATGTCTCATAGTTTGCCTTTTGATTTCAAAAAATTACAAAGGGGCATGTCAACGATTAAATTAGGGCTCCGCCATAATATGCTCCGGCACAATTGCTCCGGGTTTCTTTTTATCAAAGATGTTGGTTTAGGGTTAAATAGAATGTTGACCTCTGGGAAAGATGACAAATAATTTGTGAGCTTTCTCATTCCTGTTATGTCAGTTTGGAAGAACATCATAATTATTAGAGCTGTCCTTTAAAAAAGATTGCTCTTCAAATGCCCTCATATTCGAAATATGACGGGAACTAGCTAAAGTGTTTAGGGCGAAAATTCATGCCATGGGGTGTGAGTGCAGTCCCATACACCCATTTCTGTGTGCAGTACATGTGCTTTTCAGCGAGATTGAGTCAATTTCATGTCAGTTTGATCATCCCAAAACCTCACAGTATACACCAATTCTTATGTAGACATGATCAACTATTCCCAATTGCTTTGAGACAGTTTCTTTCGCAATGTAATCGCATGACCAGAACTCAACTTTATATTTAAGGTTGCAATTGGTTTTTAGGTTAGGGTTAAGGTTAGGGTTAGAGTCAGGTATAATGCTTGGTTTAGTTTAGTATTCGATTAGATAATTGTCGCTAAAGCACGTGTCGTGCAACCCGGCACATCCATTTCTGCCAAGGATGCTCAAAACGTGGATTCGCTGAAGACGAGGCTAGAAAAATGTTGTGCCACCCATGATCCTCTCGTATTTATGGGAATATGAATTTGAGATTAGTGGACTTGGGAGTGACACCCGATACGTCGTGTGTGTCTTACGGGCTTGGCGTAATGCACACGGATTATACATGTCCAAACTAATTATGTCGTCGAGAAAGAAGACCGTTGTTGAGACTTCCATTGTAGTAGAAAGAAGAGAAGAAGACCAAGAAGAGTCAGGGGGGGGGGGGTAAAATAAGAGTGAAAACAGGAAGATAGAGAGAGAGGGGGGGGGGGATAACGAGCGAGATAGGTATACTAGTAATATAAATTCTTCATTACACGATGTTATAATAATGGATATATATTTCAGAAAATCCTTCGTTTCTGGTTCCCATTTATTACACCTGGGTTAAGAGTGGCAGAAATACCTCCTTGACAATCGTGCAAAACCAAAAGATGAGGAGAGATAGAAGCATATGAGACAAAGAACATGTATGAGAGAAAGAAAGAGGGAGAGTTAGAGAGGGGAAGAAATTGAGAGGATATGAGACAAACAGATACAGAGAAAGAAAGAAATAAAAAGGGATAGACAAGAGAAAGAGAGATGTTCAAAATGAGACAGAATAAGAGACAGCGTGGAAAAAATACAGAGATAGAGACGACGAAATTAGACAGACATTCAGTCAGGCCAAATGATTCTTGGGTTGCAAGTGTTTGTTTCTTTGTCGAAAATGCTCGCCTCCTTTTCCCCCTAAATGTCCAGCAAATTGGAAATCATTAGACAAATTGAGTTATGAGTGATTGTAATTGCTAACTGACGTAGAGCGATCGGGAAGCTACGTGAGATGGGGATGTCTAAGAAATGACCAGCGGTTATTTGGGCGTTAGTGAAAGTTGAATCTTACCCAGTCTGGTCAGATAGGTATAGATTCTGACGTACTTCTCTTCATTTCCAGGTTATTTTTTTATTACAAACAAACATGTCCGTATTAGTCAAAAAGTCGAAAGAAATCAGTTTACTAAACACAGCGGAAATTATCCGGCATGTCCGTCATATCCGAATAAAGATGGTCGCTTTTGATTGCTCCTTTTTTAATCAGAAAGTTTGAAGTTCCTTCTCTGAAACAGGCCTGTCTGCGAACCTCCAGAATGTCCTTGATATGTCCGGCTAACGGGTCTAGGTTCAGAGTGCAGCAGAGTCCACGGTATACGTGGTGAAAATGATGCGCCATTAGCATGCTCTTCCCGGCAAATGTCATACCGTTGGGAATTGACAAGGAACTCTTGATGAGACCAGATAATGCCCGAAGGTGTTAATCAGTGTGTTCATTATACCTAACTCGAAATGTCAAATTTGATCTCCGATGATACGTCTATAAATTTCAAATCTTTTGCATTCGTCTTGTTTCTCCGTCCATAGGGCATGGATGATGATCCTTATATCGATATGATTATTCCCTTTTCATTTGTTTAGTGACGTCTGTTTAGATGAATTATGATAGAGTGTCTTTATGACTCCTTAACCTTGGTATAAATACGTCCACAAAAGAGACTTACGTTATATTTAAGACTTTTATTTGACATCATAATTACATTCGTAGTTGAAAGAAAGAGACGTTACCTGGTTGACATATATATAACATGCCCTTGAAGATTAAATTTTCCACGTTACATTATTTTTTTTTGAAAACCAATTCTCGGCTCAATGAGTATAACATTCAAGGTAGAGAAAATGAATGATTCATTATTATGTATAAAAAAATTGAAATGTCTCTGGATTATTGAGATTGATATATAAAATGGAAACTGTAGTTTTACGTCACTGGACTCTTAAAAACATTATCTTCATTCGATTTTATTTTCTAAGTGATATAACTGAGAGAAAACTTTTTGTTTCTTGTCCAGTATTAAGGACGCATTAACTATCAGTTCAAATAGCATATAATGTCGAAAATGATCAATGAATACTTTTTTTATAAAACTGGGATTAGGGAAACGCTCGGAAGAGTGCCTGAACAATGCACAACTCTTTTCCGTCTTACAAGTTTCCGTGACGATTATCTGTCTGTTCGCTTCTATCTATCACTTTCTTTTTATTTCTTTCTCTCTCTCTCTCTCTCTTCTTCTCTGTGCTACTTTTTTTTTCTTTGCAGAAACATCTTTATTAGATACTGCTCTTGACTTTGCAATATACATTATAACAAAACATATACATATACATAATATAAACAATAGAATAAACAAAAAATATAATTCTGATTATACAGGACATAGTGATAAAATATGTTTACAGCAAAACAATATTTTTCCATCTGTTATCAAATGATATAAAGTTGTTATTTTTAATACAAATGTAATGTTCAAGAGAGCGATAATATCTTAACATGCATTTAAAAGAGTTGATTGATAATACGTTATTTTTGCATTTGCTGGAAAATATATAGTATTTGGCATATAAAATAATGAAATTAAATTGAATTCCAGCACTTCCATAAAATCCAAACAAGAGGTTGATTTTACTCAAGGTAACTTTGTCGTCCAAAATAAAATGTTGGACGTCCATAATAAACCTTCTGGTGATTGGACAATCCCAAAATAAATGTGCTATACTTTCCTCAGCTCTGTAACAAAATGAACATAAATCTGATTTCATGATATTTAATGTTTTAAGATACTTGTTTACACCAAGTATGCGATGTATTAACTTAATTTGGAAATAACGGATATGTGTAGATAAACATGCCCTGATAGGAACTAAGCAGATTTTTGCCCAGTCTAAGTTTGATGTATTTAACAAAGAATTCCATTTATCTATCTCTGTGCTACTCACTAAAGCCCGGCGCACACTAAACGATCCGACTGCGACCCGATTTTCCAACAAATTGCAGTTTGCATTAAATGTGAAAGTTTAAAAAAGTGAAATTATCTCATTTGAAGTTCGGAATAATGATACGAATACTAATATCGAAATTTTGGTTAACTGCAATTCTTCTGGTTAGAGTAAAGGCCAAATCGGCTTCAAATCTTAGTCGATCGCAAGATTGGTATGACGTCATTACGATTTGGAATTGAATTCGATTTTACTCCTACACGGGGGCTCGCAGTAGCCTGGGCGTTAATCGTGACGTAACTCTATTCATCATGGGGGGGGGGGGGGACGACACAATAGCCGTCCCCCCATGATGAATAGAGTTACGTAACGATTAACGCCCATGCTCGCAGTAGCCCGGAATTTCGATTTTAGTATTCATACTACTATTCGGAACTTTGATCACGAAGATTTTACTTATTTGAAGGTTCACATCAAATGTTATAACAACTTTTCCCCAAATCGCATCGTAGTCAGATCGTGCAGTGTGCGCCGGGCTTAAGACATCGTTTTGACAGTTACATACAATTGCAAACTAAGAAAATGCTAACCTCGCCCATAGGTCTATGATATTTACGGCAACTTTAGGGACATGAGGGCGTATGGAATATTAAGTTACTGATCGTGTAATTCCCATGATGATAAATGTGCGAAACAAGAAACAACTAACAACTCTCTCTCTCTTTCTTGAGTGTAACGACAAAATGTTTTACCCATTCTTTTCATATCATACATTATTTTGCTTTATATAAATTGATCAACTTCAGCCCTGAAGCTGCATGTTTGATGTGTTTTTATGGCAAAAACGTACCCGGTACAATGAATTAGATTGCAGTGAAAATGCGCATAAGCCATTATTGTCGTTGTTAAAAGCAAGTAATGTTTTAATTCAATTCTCCACTGGACCATTCGAAATGCAAGGAAATAGTTACAAACTTCTGACGTAGAACTATGGGTTGAATAAACCTCATGAGAGATTACATTATATTCATTTCATCATCTTTTATTCAAAACCAATGCATTTAGCTCCGTCATGTCATTGTTGTCTCGTAGTATGCTCTTAGAAAAGAAAAAAATTCTATATATTTTCAACACAAAGTGATAATTTTCTAATGACATTAAAGGAGAATGAAACTGTGATAATCATGCAGCCTGTTCAAAATATCTTGAAAATACTCTGAATTACTCAGTAAGGAGAACAGTCTCTCTAAAGTTTGCAGATTTCTTGCTAGATATTATCCCATCTGTCATAAAAAACTGTGAAACATGTCCATTTAATTAAGATGTTGCATAATGATATTTGTACAACTACAATGCAAAATGGCAGCCATCTTGGTATTGTCTCGCACAGCTAAGAGCGTGTATTTTGTCACTTCTTTGAAGAATTGGTCAGAAAGCAACTTACAAGTGCATGCCAAATCCTGCTTATGAACCAAATATCTTGACACAAATAGGTTATATGACAGGAAAAAGTATCTTCATTTGAATGTACATGACTACAAAAATGGTCAGCCAGTGTCATGCATTCAAGCTGATCATGTCATGTTGTCAGAACATGCATAAAACAGCCCTGACATAATGATGCAAATGATAATTAGGAGTGATATTTGTAATAGGCTGACAATTATCTACGTGATTATAGGCTAATGTTTGTTGCCTTTTATTCTTTAATTACAAAGTGTAATTCATTCAGCCACTTCTAATTTCTGTTCGAACATGCATAAAACCCCTAGATGAAATGATTTTGATAAGCACATAATTATACGGATCTGTTCTCGTTGTACATTTTTCTCGTCACGAAAAGTTGACAAATGTGTCACGTGGTGCAGAGAGTGGGTAGACACTCCTCGGGCACATTAACAGCTCTAACACCCTCGAACATGTTTGTGATGAACGGGTACCCCTCTCCGTTCATCTGTAAACGACTTCATATTCGAAATCGTGAGATAAACCATATCTAAAACAAGAAACTGTTGACTAGCCCTAACCGTGTCCGCTTTTGATATTTTCTCCCCTCTCTCCGTGTCCGTCCGATGGAAGCCGTCGCATCCGGCGATGATTTGACAGTTATCACGGTCATTGACGACCACTTGCTGTCATCCTGCCGCCGGCTCACCCTCGAGATGGCGCTTCGACGATACGCGTTGCCAACAATCAAGCGCGGGAAAAAAACTCCCACATCTAGCCGAAAGCTAGATGGCTGGCAGACGGCGCAGTGTGTGTTGTGAAATAAAAAGAATAACACAGAAGGATGTCATGTGTTGTGACATTGTCCGAATTGCTAATCAAAGAGCCGTAACCAGTGGATAATCGTGATTTCAGGTTGTTGTTTTTTACCGTAGGCTTATGATTCTACGAATCTTTCATGCAATCCTGTTGAAATGTCCAACTGACATGGAAAATCAGGTTTTTCTTTCTTTCAAATCTTAAGAGGACCTCTTTTTGTCTTTATTAATATATATTTTGTCCTATTTCTACATATCTATGAAAACTTAGGATTAGCTATTCACTAAAGTCATAGAAAGGAGATCTTGGTGACACCTATTTCTGAAATTAGAAATTGTAAAAAAACATTGAAACATTCGTTTTGCTTACCGAGTGACAAAAACCTTTAATCCAGTGACAGGGGTACACTAAAACTGTAGGTGTTTTAATCGGTTACGTTGTAACTGGTAAAGCGCTTTATAAGAAAGAGTGATGAATATTATTATCAATTATCATTGAAACGTCTAGACAAACAAAAACCTCGATCAATAAGAAGATATTCCTCGTAAACCGAATTTTGTCGTTATTTGGCATATTCGGCATGAAACCCATGCAGTTGTATTTTCATTTAAGACACAATGTATAAGTTATTCTGCCAAAATACATTTCATGCTGCTGTCAAGAGCGTTGAAAATCATTAAGCTCACCCACTAAAGGGTTTTATATAACTCGCGCGTTTGAGTTTGAAAAAAAGATAATTTTTTTTTTATAGTCAAGATGGTGACGAGTCAGTCGGGCATTGTTGGGTTCGCGTAGAAATGTGAGGTAATTAAAGATACAAACTGGGAAATTGTATTGCTAGTTTTCTTTCTTTCAATAGAATTTTCTCACTATCACACTTATCAATAACATGCCTGACGTAAGCATGGTAAGCTTATGCTTGAGACGTGATTCGCACAACGTGCATTTCGCGCTGTAAACGTTATGGTACTTCGCTGGACAATAATTGTTGCCTTTGCAATGACGCCCAAATTGGGAAAAGAGATTAATGCTTTCAAAAGTAGTTTATAATTATTTGTAAAGTAATTTGTTTGTGTCAGTCCAGCTGACTCTCAACAAAGAAACTAATTCTTCTGAATTAACAGCATGTACACTGAACTAACATTATGTTATTGCCTTGTTGAGACCACGGTACGCGCGCATGGTGCGCAGCGTCTGTCGCTGGTCGATAATGTTTGACATGAATTTTGTGTACGCCGAGTGACGCAGACAATAAAGGCATGCGTTTGGGCGCTGTCAAAAATAAAGAAACTTCGCACCAAACGTGATTTGGTTTTGGACCCTGCTATCCAGAATAAGGATGCGAATGGTGTATAATATTGATCAAGCTTTTTCGCGCTTTCTAGGCAACTTGGTTGTGGTGTAACATGGTAATCTCTCGCGTCCTCGAGACCAGTGCATTATCGACTTTGTTACACTGCCTTGCAAGCCAGAGCGGTAAGCAGGAGGCGAAAGCAGGGCGCCAACTGAAAGCATAGCAATGTCACTGAATCAATTGGAAAACCACCCTAACCATACATCCTTGGAGACTGGGACACCTCGCTCTATAAAAGCATAATTTATTTTCCAGTCCGTGGTGTCAGTTAAACAGTTAGCTTGACATTCAGATAGAATGGTAAATCCAGAACTATTGATTGATAGTTTCTGAAGGTCCTATGGATGAAGCAAAATATGGATGATTAAAAATATCGTCCAAGAGTCCTAGATATGCCATATTTTAACCTCCATTTCAATTGTTATCATTTACGTCTTCAATTCTCATTACAATAATAGATTCTAGCCTTGCTTATCGATAAACCGAATTCAAACACCATAGACATAATAGACGAAGACCTATGCCAAAAACGTGTGGGGTCTGCGATGGATCTAGCAGGTTGGTCTTATCGAAAAAGAAAAAAAATGGAGAAAGCCGAAATATTGTAACGATCTACGGCGTTTTCAATTCGGAATATATCAGCAACTTGACCATTCCCGAAAGTGTGAGGGACATTAAATATGAATCATAAACTCGAACATAATTTAAGATAGACGGTTTAAGTTTACTTGCGGTTTGATGGAGAGTAGAAAGCACAGAGTATAGAAACGACAGAGAGACGTGGCGATGGGAAGAACAGGACACAGGTCGAGGGAAGGAGTCTGTAGAGGGGGAAATGAGGGTGAATAAATGCATCCACGTCGCCCTTGTGAAGCTCAAATCCGGAAAAATTGACTCTGACGGCTTTTGGATCGGTCCGTCTGACGTGAAAAATGCAGCGCGATGGAGATGGAGAAGAAGAGCGGGCGAAGGGAAGATGACCAGGCAGCCGCGCTTTTCCCCACCATCGACTGGTTTTTGTATGGCCGTTCAAAAAATGGAAATTAATAGTCAGCTCAAATTGAATGATCTCGCTGGCATTTTTGTAGGGGGAGTAGTTAGGACGTTGAACCGCTCCGTCCCGACGTCATAGCCTCTGCTGAAAATGTAGTCTGGATGTTTCAGACATCATTTTCCATTGTCCAGTCTAACCGCAAGTCGTGTGCAAATGCGCAAAAATCGCCCGAAATGGACCCTCTTCCTGCACCCAGTCAGCTGTATCGCATGGTCATATTTAAAGTTATGTTCCTCAATAAATATTAATGCTGTGCTCATTAGACTTTCTGCAAAAAATAAATGAATAGTTTAGCAACACAGGGATATTTTGTTTAAGTCAGAATTTTAGAAATAAGTTGTTTAAAATAACTGATGAAATAGTCATATAAAACCCTTTTTTCACAAGATTTCAAGTTGTTAAAAGACATATAAAAAGTATATGAGCCGCCATCAAGACACATATGTATGGAAGCGCTGGAATCTCACCTTTTTCATCGTTACATTTAAAATATCCATAAATTTATGACAGAGTCAGGATCCAGCAATATTCAGCCGCAGATTATCCGTTGTCAAGACCATGGTCAAGACCATAGAATCTTAGCCCTGTGATTGGCAAGCCAGCCATCTGTAACCAAGTGCGCGTTGAATGAAACAATGCGCAACCTGTTGCTTCATCCTGGCGCAAACATGCGCATAGCTGTTGCCTGGCTGTGAGAAAACCTCTTGCGTGGTGGTAACCAATCAGAATGCTGGAATTGACTTTTTTAAAGACAAAGTGTGTACATTGGTTACATATTGCTGGATCCTGAAAGTACAGAAAATGCCCTTTACGCTCATGTCAAATTTGCCCTGGCTCACAATAAAACTGGTAGTTTTGGCCAGATTTATATTTCATTTCATTTCCATATTTTTTCATGAAAGGAACACCATTTTTTACCAATTTCGTTTTTTATATTGAACACAATAAAAGCATGTCACAAATCTCTGTTCCCTCTTCTTTTATTTGATGTATAACTCTTGACAATTGGTGAATGATAAGTAGTCTATTCAATAGTTTGCAAATGAGATGTTCCTGGCTGTTCTTGCTCTTTATGTATTCATAGTCAGGCAGAACTGGAAATAAAATAGCGCTTTTTTAGGGGACCTGCGGATTGGTTGGTCTTCCTCATGATTCGCCTTTTAACAAAAATATTTTAAAAACACATAATTTGTTTTCAGGCATTTTCAACTGTACCAAGATTGTGAATTTTATTTTAATCTGATTCTTAATAACTTTCTTTATCTTCACTTTCCTTATATTTATGAATATAATATTAAAGAAGGGGCGATCCAACCTTCAAATTATACTCACACATACTGAACGAAAAGGCAGAATCCATGTCATTTCATGTAAACAGCCTCTCATCTCAACTGTAAAAATGTTGCTATGATATTTCGCTGGTCATCATTTTCTTTTACAGAGAACGCGTGTTCATATCTCGCACCGACACCGACCCTGCGACGTCTGATCGTCAGCGAAATCAACACGTTTTCTTGTCAAAATGGCGAACGAGTTTTTAATTAAGAATTCTAACCGTTGGGTGTCATATCTGTCACTGATACTTTTGCCCAGCATGCTAATGACAAGCCGTTCAGAGCTGCCCGGAAGATAAGTTTCTGGCAGAGCACACAGAGACTATCTCCTTATTGGTTATGAACTGAGGTATGGTAGGTATATTTCGAGGAAAAAGGATGGATTATATATACTTGTGATTTGATGAACAGGGGAGCATTTCATCAAGCATTTTGTCAGTGATTTTTACCGACAAATTTGCTCTCAGCCAATCAGATGCAAGGATTTCAGTAGCTTATAACAGTTGTCGGTAAAAATCACCGACAAAACGCTTGATGAAACGTTCCCCAGGACTGTCGAGGAATGTGCCCTGTTATTGTCTTGAAATATTAATACAAGGCAAACAAAACAATTATCAAGATGACATGGATGTGGCGAAGGTAGGACAATAATATATCACTACAATAATTATTCCTTTTAAAAGGTTCTTGAATAACTTTGTGACTTGAAATACTTTAATTTTGATTGCAAAAGTTTTAGTGGTTTTTTTTTATAAGGATGCGTTACTAGAAGCATAACGTCGAAATATAATGCTCAAATTCAATATATATATATATATATACACACACACACACACACCCTCACATATATATATATATATATATGTATACCCTAATGGGTACATTAGGAGGACAGTTTTTGTCTCATTTCTATAGACAACTGTCGACCTAATGACACCAACTGTCTACCTAATGTAGGGGTCGCTATTATGACGGAATAAACCGCATTGTTAGGTGTCGACCTAATGTACCCTTTAGTAAAATATACATAAGACGCCATTGAAATAAACATAATTTTCACTGATTTAATTCCATGTTCTGCACCCAAAGATCAAAGATTATACTGTCTTAAAATCTCAGCGGGATTATTGGAATGATCAGAAGAGATTGGTCAATGCCCACGCGTATTATTCATGTCCTCATGCATTTTCGCATGTGGCACATTTAGAGGAGGAAAAGATGGAAAAGATGGATAAAGGAGGGAGTCTTACTGCTCGTTTAGTCCTTTCAGACTCTTGAAGTGCTACCTACCCCTCCCCTCTAGTTTGCTCCCAGTCGGTCACTGCTCGCAAAGTTATTACCACCGTGATATTTGTTCATTTGGATGCGGTGTTAAACATTCATTGACATGCGAGTAACATGATGGAGAGTTGGTAAAAAAATTGTGATGTCGAAGGAGGAGGAAATGATGATGGGAGAAAGTTGAAATGAAGGATAAAGCTGAGGTATGAGCTCTTTGTGGGTTATGAGTATGAAAGGGGGCGTCTGTTGTATTTGTTGGAAGCTGTCGTGTGGATGTTGAAGCGAAAGCGAGAGAAGGTGATAGTATAACTGAAGGAGAGAAAGCTAGGAAAATAAAGAGACGAGGAGATGGGAAGCGAATGAAAAACTCTTCGGAAAGAAATTCAAACGTAGTTTTATGGCAAATAGTTTAAAGCAGAACAAAGGGGAGATAATAAGCTGGAAGACCATGACAAAATGGAAAGAAAAAATACAGCTGGTCAGAACCAAAAATAAAGTTGGATAAGAAAGAGTGAGAGGTTGAGAGCAAGAAAGGGGAGAAAGAAATATTACAATCAACTAAAACTCTATCCTGAAAACGGTCAGTGATCGATGAAATGCACTGGGATGTCTTCCACCCAACTCGATTTGTTTCTCTTGTACCAACCTCTGAAGGATGAAAAATGAGTGTATTGATTTTCCAGCTCAAAAAACACTCCTCAATGATACGACACCAATAGGTGTACGGTGATATCACGTCCAGTTGTGGAGGAATGATATTGTGAATCTATTCTTTCCTCTCCTCATCACTCTCTCTTTCTCCGTCTCTCCATCTCTCACTGCGATTGTCCCTCTCTTTCTTTCTCTCTCTTTCTCTTTCTATCTCTATTTCCCCCTTTCATTTTGCTCTTTATCGCGTCCATTGTAGTTCACTATCCCGAATTTTGCCTTTCTCATCTTCCCATCTTCTCTCCCACAAAGAATTATTCATCATATTCTGGAATATTTGGAATTCAACAGGGAAAATTGATGTTTGAAGTAGATTCGATAACTCTCAGGATTGTTTTATATTATTATCATATGTTTTGAAAAAAAGGGGGGGTCACCTTTGAACAGCACTGCTTTTGGTTGACGGCTCCCTTTCTTCTTCATTACGCTACATGCCTAAGAATTAGGGAAATCACCAGGAAGTGATATGGTTCAGTGGATAGAGCGATGGGCCTTGAGACGGGGTGCCCGGGTTCAAGTCCAAGTCCAAGTCAAAGTCCAATACGCTGTTGTGATTGGGCATTTCGTCTTCACATATTCCCTCGAAATATTAGTATTGCATGTCCTACAGAGCTTTCTGACAAGTTAACCCATTGCCTACGGGAATCGGATAGTCCCTGCACTGTAAAAAATATTTGTATTTTTACAGGGGAAAAAATACAGATTTGTTCTGTTTATTATAAATACAGCAGTTGTGATGTTATTTTTACATTTTTCCCGTAAAAGTACCTCATTTGTAATTGCGAAACTGAGTTACATCAGAAACTTGTGATTTTAAGGCAAAATAGGGTTTTTATACATTTTTTGGTGTAATTTAATTTTTTTACCTTAATGTATTGTAGGACTCGGGTTCCAACACAATTACATAAGAACCTGTTATCTGAATTACAGATCTGAAATGTATGCTAAAATTACATACAGCATGTATTTTTACAGCAAATTTCTGGTGACTCTGCTGACATCAGATTTCTGTAATTTTACAGTACTTTTTTTTAAGTGTGCGTTAAGCCTATACGGGAATTAGAGTATTCAGTTGTATTCAACGGGTTAACATTCAAGAAAACAACCAAACCTGATCCTAGAACCGCATTTCAACAGGATACTGAGTAGGCCCTGCCATGCTCATTGTGCAATGAAGTTACCAAACCCTGTCGACCCACTCTTATGGTACGACGTACCGTAGGTAAGGACCGCAGTCAGAGCATTCCCCTCGCCGACTAGGGTTTCGATGACTAGATTATCCTTCTCTGATCATCCAAAGCACCTCCTCCCAAACCCCGAAAGGAAAGTCATCGAAGCTCGAGCTCAATTTATCGGTTCCTTGCTGAGCTGGAAGAACAGTTGCTTCCACCTACTTACCACCCCCACCAAACTCTTACAAAACACTCGTGATGCCTGCGAGGAGAAGTCATCAAACTTTCAACTGCATCATGCAATGCTGGCATTTATACATCCCTTAGCTTGTGTGCGCATCACTTGGGATGCGCTCACACATGGCTTTATATTTCCGCAGAATTCTTCTTCTACAACACTGCAAAATTTAGCCTTTTAGTTCGCCAACTAAGACCGTTATTTATGATGAATTTCGACTCGTGATGCAATAAATTAATATCTGAACATTTTTTTCTCGAGGAGAACTACACATTCAGTCCTTAATTTAAAGCGCTCTCTATTTTGATGGAATTCTGAATTGGTATTTTATTTTCTATATAAATTTTGTAAGCAGTTTTATGAAATATCCAACTTGCATGAAAATCTACGAGAGCTACATCATGTACTTGCCATCCTGGTCTAAAGTTCATTAGGTATACCATTGTGTTACTCATTCAACATTTGCGGTTTTGTGATATTTCTAAATGTAGACATACAGCTATACATTTAATAACACTTCATAACATTTTCCTGTTTATGGCTAAGGTAAGGTCTGGGCAAAAATCTATTGAGGACAAAGTTTTCTGAATTAACTATGCTATGAAAGTGTTATTAGAAATCATTATTCTGTGCAAAGCTATTCTTTAACTTTTCTCTAGAGAATTATTTATTGAGACCAGCACATGCGTGAACCGCGCACGTTTAGGATGGAGGGGGGGGGGGGGGGGCGGCACGATAAGAAAGAAAACTCGTCTCAAAAGTGATAAATAGGCTATCAACAGCTTTTCATAAGAAATTCGAGAAGAAGATGCTTGACATAAATGAGATAAATATATATCCACTATCTATTGTTGAACGATGGTGCTTGTCAAACGAACAGCACGCCTTGAAACCGATGACGCAGACGCGTGTTTCCCGAGTGCAAATCTGTTGTCGACGTCTATCTACCCGTCTTAATTTAATGCGTTATACTATTTATCATTCCTTCTCATCGCCAAAATAATTGATAGAGGGAATTACTGTCGCTTTATTGTTGAAGATCAAGATGGGCATTCTCTCGTTTTCCCCACTCTCTTCTCCTTTTTTTTGTCCACATGGGATCGTGTTTTCTTGATACTTCTAGTTTTGAATACAAGCATTTGTCGGATGGTGCACTTTTATCTTGTTTAAAGAAAATCATTCTATGGTAGCGTGGGCAATTTTTTTTTCCTCACTAAGCATATACAAGATGCATCATATAAACCACCGGGCTTCTCTTTGACATCCCTCCTTTTAAAACAGAATCAGCTCATAAAAACGTATCGGAAATTTAAAAAAAGAAAGCAAGAAGTTATAGCCAACAAGATGTTCAGTTTAGAATGGGACGCTAAACAATGAAAAAATAGCTGATATAGTTTTGACAGTTCCGCGTATATTCTTCATTTGAATTTCTCTCTTTGAATCTACATGTATATCACATCTATTACAATCGTCTCCCATTTGTTAGTTTAGTGATCCCAATTACGATGCATATTTCCTGTAAGATCGCATTCGCACATCCGTCCTCCTGGCCACATTGGTATTTTTGTTTTTCTGGCTTGACACCCTGCATTCACATAATTCTTTAAATCATGCTGAACTGTTATTTTAAAGACATAAGGTCTAATAAGAATATATTCGATAATTATGTATTTTCCTTTTCTTCATCTTATTTAAAAGGATAAGACAAGCTTTAATATAGTTCGGAAGAGGAAAACCACTATGCGGTAAGTATAATATTAGAGGTAAACCTCAATCCTGCCACGGATCACCGATAGAAACAAAATATTCGTATTTAATGAAGCCATTTTTCATACAAAGACGCGTGTGCGGTGGGGGGGGGGGGGGGGGTGTGCCCGCGCGCGCGAATTTGTGTATCATTTATTTTTAAATAGAACTGTAAATTGCGAAGTATGAAACAATAAAAAGAAAATGTCCAATGAATTTCCGATATTAATGATGAACCACAAACATTTTGTACAGCTGCTATGATCCAAGCATTCGCACTATTTTCCATTGCTTGAAGCCTACTGGAAATATTTTCACCATATCTTACCAAGAAGCTTGTATTCTGGAATAAGTGCTTAAACAAAATCAGTAGTGAGCTTTCTCCGTATTTTTATGTCAGTTTGAAAGAATATCATTAATGTGTCCTGAAAAGGACTACTCTTTAAATACTCCCGTACTCGAAATTTTCAGAGAAATAGCTCAAGAATTCGGACCAATTCATGAGAAGAATTCATGCCACATGTGTGTATGGTCCTACATACCCATGTATGTAGGCCTATGCAAAGAAACAGCTATTCAACGACATTGAGTCAATTTCTTATCATTCTGGTGATTTAAAAACCTGATAGTATACACCGAATTTCTCTTTGCTTCGAGAGAGTTTCTTGTACAGTGTAATGACATAACCCAAACTCAACTTTTATCTTTAAGGAAGACAGGAGCTGTTGGCCACCATTATGAAAATACACGATGAAGCCACACATATTCACCACAGCCGGTGACGTTTAAAAGTTGAAATAATTATGAGCTGAGCAGGTGAAGTATTTTGGACGGCTTTCAGTTTATTTGAAGAATATGGCAAATATTTTAATGAAGCTGATATTATAACGTTTGTGTGTTTTAACCTCAGATCTTAAATATGCACCGTGAGCAATACGTTTCTGCAAAATCCATTCATATCTAAAGTTGTTATTTATAGGTCTTGCTGTTAAAGGTGAATGCACTTGATACTTCAAGTGCCTGCCCTTTTTTATATATAATCACCACGAATATGAGTAAAACCAGGACGTTGAAGACGATAATAACACGAACCATCACATTCCTAAGGTATCATCGACTATCAAACACGAACTTGGAAGGTTAGTCGGAAGTGCATTCACTTTTATCGTCATTAATTGGACGCTGAACGTGTTGCGATTGCTCAATTACCAACTCGTACGGAGATTTGTATTCCTCCATCCTCCTCCTATACAAAAGAGAATGGGTAAATGCGTCTTTTTTATTTCTCAAGTGGAAGCCCAGAAGGTGGAAAAAAGCAATAAAAAAGAGTGAAGAAAGTGCAGATGCGTATAAGACTTTAAACGTGTGTAGAGATAGATGCAGCAGAAAGGGATGGGGAAAGAAAAGGAGAAAGAGAAATACGAGTTTCTCTTTTTTCTTTTCACCGTGGATGTTTAAAAAGAAATGCTGCACAGGGCGTCTTTTTGGAGTTCAAATGAACTTTCTGTTCGTCTGATGGCCCCCGTGATGCCGTCGAGCGACGCATCATTGCTTGATTAATTCCGGGGTAAATTTAGCATGCGTAAAATCACAATTACCTGTCGATTGCCGTGGACTCGATCATTCACACGAGCCTGGCTGGAGTCGAAGCAAGAAGAATCGGTGAAGGAACATACGTATTCCCCCTTATTGTATATACATGATATCAGAATCATGGCGAGGGCAGTGTCGGGGCCTGTCAACCCTCCATTGCCCTGCTTCGTCAACTTTCGAAATTGCACGTCTTTTCAGTTTCAGCTCAACTCTCTCTCTCTCTCTCTCTCCCTCTCTCCCCACTCTCAATCTCTCTCTCTCTCTTCGCTCTTCTCCCTCTCCTTTCTCTCTATATAATCTCTCATCTCGCTTTATTTTATAGGTATGCCAGGTTTTCACCCCCTTTCTCTCTTGCTATCTCTCTGTCTTTTTCCCCCTCTGAATTTTTATCTAGAAATACGTTTCGTTTTCGCTCGATCTTTATCTGTCTTCTACTTATTCTGACATTCGTTTCTCCCTGCTACATTTTGAAACTACATTTTCAAACACCTCTCACAATGTCACATCATTCTTCACGGCGGGCTCGTGAAAGAATAATTAAAAACAAAACAAAATGCATTATCTAAAAAGTAAGTTAATCTGTGTTGAAACAGTATATATGCTTTTGAAGTCATGCATTTTCCTATTTCCCTCATCACCCCTTTATTTCTCACACCGGTAATGGTTGTAATTATCTCTTTTCATTATTAAACATGAGTATCATTACATGCAATCAGAATCAAGATACCAGCTGTAAATTTTCGAAAGATTGATCATACGGGACCATGTTTGATTGTAGATGAATGTCGCTTCAAATGTCCCCATAGTTCTGCTTTATCTTCACACTTCAGACACTGGAATTGTTCCCCTAAGAGACTTTTAAGCGCGCATTATCTCGTTAATGTTTAGATGTACATTTTGGAACTTTTGGAGTCATCTATTGCCGTTGGATTCCCTCGAGCGTGTTTTGTTTGATGTTTTCATTTCTACTACTACCCAGTGCCTCAGAAGGATGTTTTCGGTCCTGTTAACAAAATGAGTTGAAAGAAATTGAAAGGTTTGTTTTATTTAACGTGAGGTAATGTCTCCGTTCCGATGGCACTGTTGTATACGTGTAAAAATATTTTGGTTTACCAATAATTATGAGCAATGTTCTCCCAAGCCAACAGCCAGTGTTTGATATCGCAGTCATTACCCGGTCGAGGGAAATGCAACTACAGCTGTGACTCCTCCTCTATTGTAATGATGCATTCACAAGGGTATCGCTAGTTGAAGGGGGAGGGCTGTTGCAAAGTTTTCGGCTAATTTTCTCAAAAAATTTGAACCATTCAAATGATCTGGCGACGCCCTTGCTCATCAGTCGCAGAAGTGATGGGAGGATGACGCGTGAGTGAAACAGTGACATCGGGATAAATGAAATGAAAAAAGAAAGAATTACTGGAACTGCAGCGGTACCCTTTCGGTTCTCAACAAACGAACACACCCTTGTTCATTATTTTACTCTTTGTTTGTTGTTTTTTTTTCTTATATTTGTTAACATCTGTCTTATTTGAAGGCACACCGCCATAGGGTGTGCCCTGAATATCTCTTCATTACAAGTCCTTACTTCAACTCGGCGATAAGGCGATCGTTCAATAAGTAGCATTTTTTTCCTTCGGAATCGAGCTCAATTACCGTCACCATGACATATTTTTCTATCCATTTAATATTCATAAATAGTCCAGCGCAGTGTCAGGTATTCGAAAAACCTAATCGATTTCGAAACAGGTCGGTAACTGCAAGCGAGTGCGTGCAAATCCCAGAGTCTTCCAGAAATGTATGGGGATTGGGACCCTCGCCTCCTTCCACCATGTTTTTTGACAATGTACATTCCATTTATCTGTTTGGTTATTAGAAGGAAATAAATGTGTTTTTAATCTGGATCTGAATATGAATAACTCTTCCTAAACCCCCGTCGTCTGCACTTATTTTCATATTTGCCCTGGTCTCTTTCAGGTATAATTTTACTTATGCTATTTTGGTAAATCATTTTTGCGGCAGAGGATTCGTCCATCGATTCATCAAATATCATCTTGTTGAACACATAGCTTTGTCTGCCTTTAATTCATTAATTCATTCGTTCTTTCATTATAAACGTTTTTATTCTTAACTTTCTTTCTAACTGTGATTGAATTCTCGGGATTAACGAGGTAGTTTTGTAAAGTCGGATAATCTTGAAATATTTGTGCCCTCAGCTCAATATTTCATGAATGAATTTATTACATTAGGTTTGCAGATACACAAAGTTAACTTTATTGTACTGTGCGTTAATAATCGGGTCATCTTATCCGGGATATATGAACTATTTCTGTCAGATTGATGACGCTGACTGAATGAAATTATGTATCAATATTGCAAGAAAGGCAATTTTGCTTTCCTTATAATGTTCTTCTTCCAATTAACTATACTCTTATACTTGGGATTATCTATTTCTAGGACTTATTTGTTTTCGAAGTTCCTTTGGGCTATTATGAGCCCATGCGTCCATGCAATACCAATATTATAGTAAATCGAATAATTCTGATTTGCGTTATTCCTTTTTTCAAGTGGGTGAGGTCCAGTTGAGCAGTCTAATGAATGTGTGCCAACTCGTTTTCAGGATGTCAATGAAACCGGAGGACCACCAGACAGAGTAATTCGGTCTCGTGAACATTCTAATCGGTTGTCGGAAGGTCCATGAGACTAAAACGTGTTATCCTCCGGAACTTCGATCTCGTTGCCCTTCGGTCACGTGGATTTTCGACCTCGTGAGCCTTAGACTTCCCTTTTAAAAGAGGGATGATACACGTCCCTCCCTGTCATAGATATCTGTTTGTAGTCTCGTGTATGCTATGAGATTTGCTTAAAATAATTGTTATAGCTATTACGACACAATAATAGATTTTAGATGAAACTCTGATTGTGCATGAATGCTTCTCCGTGACACATGAACGGAAATCTCACCCGACTTCCACACTGAGCGTTTTGAGCGGGAAGCTTCGCCATGGAGATTAGGCCTCCCCAACATCAAATCTTCCCGATTCCTCAGCATACAATGACGAAGACGAAATGTGAGAAACATGCATGCATAAAAGAGTGATAATGGTACAAATACGAATGATCCTGAAACAATCATGAGAGCAATATTTGGGCTTGAAATGTTTGTCGATGATGAAAGGCTCCTCGAAACCCCTTCGTCATGTCCGGGTTGTTGATGTGGCTTTTAGAAAGTTTCCGCTTGGATTTTGAACTTGGCGACCGTCTTCCTCTGAGGGAAGACAAGACACGAGCTAACAAAAATGACAAAGAAGGCAATTGATAGTGACTTTCTCCCCTCTCTTGTCTTTTAATCGATGACAGGGGAAGTGTCAGGAAAGCCAGGATCCAACTTGCGAGAATTTGTGATAAACTTGAACTATTATCACTTTGTATACACAAAACGCACAAGTACGCCGAGTGTATAAGAGCAAAAGAATATTGTGTCAGAAGAGGCAATTTCGGATACAGACATTTATTAGATCGGTTTGTCATAATCATGACAAAATATATTGCTTGTAATAGGGAGGATTTTTTTTATAGATTATCCGACGAAAAGATTTTTAAAAATGCAGTTGTTGTTGGTTTTAATGATATCATCTTGGCCACTCTCCATGTTTTGAATATTATTATATTGATTAATATCTTATAATTGATAAACAAACGTTAGATCTGCGTGCTTCGCGCAAAATCCTACGATGATCCCTTATAAGGTACCTTGTATGAATGCCTTAATAATGTTAACATGGAGTAATAGAGTCTGAAAATAGATCCCTTTGAAAAACGACAACGATGTCGCCTTTCAACAAGAGAATGACAGAGATCTGATCATAGAGTCTTTGGCATTATGCATCGTCGTACATCAAAGATCCTCCATTATTGATACCGGGGAAGTAATTCAGCGGCATGCCTCGTTTCACAAAGACATGAATGACAAAAAAGAAAAAAGGTGATCTGTCGTTTAACATTTAAATGATACGGAGAGAGGACGCTGAACTCCAATCGGGAAGTGGGGTTGGTTTATTATGTCAGCATCTTTATTTAGCCAATGTGCTGAAGTCACAACTAGAGACTACACAGACCCATAACCATCATCTTCGCTGTGTTACTGCTATATAAGTTCTTGTGCAAACATTGAGCTGGGGTAAAACACGATATAACTGTAATTTTTGTTACTCATAAAAGCGAAGTCACTTATGTATTAAGATATTATTTAACATTTGAATGACGTATGAAAGTGGTTGAATTGTGCATAAATCTCTTTCAAACTGCTTGGAAAAAGAAGACAAGTTTAAGTTTCATGCAGGCACAAGAATTACCATTAAGTATATTCAAATAGCACATTGCTTCTTCTGATTTCTATGTTTCTTATTGTGATATGTACTTGGAGAGGAAAGTAAAATTTATCTAAAAAATGCAATGCCTGGCGGATAAAAAAATCTGTTACACTTGCCAATTTTTGTCCAATTCCCGAACACTTGGAATTTATTTTTGTAGTTAAAAAATCTTTTGAATTCAAATCCGAATTATACTTAAGATGAAAAACCTTAGAAATCAAGGATTTCAAACTAATCGTTTGAATTAATATGTTTATTATGTAGAAATAACATGAAGAGTTTTCTACAAGAAATACACTATACCTTTAAATATGTGAACTTGGGGAAACAATGCGATCTACTGAAAGCGTAATGATAGGTACCGCTTGAGAAATTGTTTGCAAAACGCGGGCACTGAATATTTTATAGGTGATAGTTGTCGGCAGTTATATTATCCGCAACATGAATAACTAATGTAACATGCTTGTTTGTTTGGCGTATGGTTTACCGTATGGTTTACTCTTGTAGATATATAGTAATGATAATTATCACGCGGTGTAAAACATGCCTGTTTATATACCAGTAAACAGAACACTGAAGACATCAAAGCTTCATAAAAGATGTTGTGGGGAATGCCATATGTTTCATCGCGGTGTTTTAATCTGTGATTCAAACTTGCAGGAAAATTTCTCGATTTTAGTCTGAAAGCAGTGTTCTTTTGAACCTTCTAGTCTATTCTTGTCTAAATGACACAGTATGCAGTAGTATAGATATGCACCATGTTTACCCACGTGAATAGAAAGAGACGCAAACAAAAACTCATAATACTACCGGTCGATTTATGGAGATAATGTGATGTGATGTACACAGTTATAACAAAATAATATACGTGAGCCTTATATATTTCTTTACAACAGACAGAAACGTTAATGGTATTTCTGATTACATTTTAATGTTAATCTTTTATGTCTTATGCATATATTAACAGAGCCATAGCTGTAGGATGGATAAGCTGAGTGAAATTTCGAGCTTTTGTTAAAAAATGGGAATTAGTCTTGATTGTTTTTTGTACTGGAGTAAGGAGGTGGGTTACGTACGCTTTGACACTACATATTAACTGACTTAACCCCTTATTTCGTCATACACCTACTATTCGGTCATTTTGTGGATGATATTAACTTAGTATATCATATGTTATACATATGTATATTTATGTATATATGGTATGATACCATATTATAAATTTATATTACATATGGCCTTTACTAAATATTACATAGAGAGAAAGAGAGGGAGAGAGAGACACACAGACATACACACACACACACACACACACACCATCACAAAACAGAATGAATCACTCCGTAAGACATAGATGTCCTTTGATACTTTAATGTCCATATTTTGTTAAGATATTTGTGTCTCACGGAATGCTTTATTCTGTTGTGTGTCTTTCTTTTTGTTATCTCCGTGGCAGAATATATATATATATATATATATATATATATATATATATATATATATATATATATATACGTACATATAATTATGTTAATGATAAAGTACTTAGCTGTGATTTTTTTCTTACTCGAGTACCAACCATGACAACAGTGATTAAATCCACTGCCGAGTCCAACCAAAGAATTACAAGCTGTTATCATACCTGGGGAAAGCCCTTCATTCATTTATGCATGGATGATCCGTTCCTCCTCCCCGTTGTTTGAAATCTCTTCCCAGGAGAATAATCACTCGCGGCGGCGCCATTTTCAGCGCGCGAGAGAAAGGTTGCTAATAAGCCAAACCAATTAAACTCTTCAAGTGAAAATAAACGTGACCCTAACCTTTATGGTACGCCAAGCATGGCTTGCATGTTGCACACTTTCAACCATTTAAGGGTAGAAAATCGAAAACGATTTATTTCTGGATGCAATTTTCAATTAATGAAGACTCTGAAAGGATCCGCGCCCAATCCTTAAAGGGTACACCTTCACACCCCTGGGCCAGGTTGTACCCCTCTGCTTGACTAGTGGCGCCGCGGTACATGCTGACAGAGAGAATGGGTTAATCCTAAGGACTGTACTGAGAGAATGTTGTGAATTGAGATGAGTCACGGTAGACGGCTTTTAATGATGGTATTCTAGCCGATTTCTGCACCGTATTTCATCTTTGTGGTTGACGGTGTATTACCTCTCAATAATGCCTTGATGGCGGGCGTGAGAAGGTCACGGAGGTCCCTGACATTGATGACCGTGGAATGACTCCCCTTTACTTAAAGGCACTCCGCCTTCTCTCTCTTCTGTGTCGAAGCACACTTCAATGGCTAATAATATCCTTCTGAAGGAAATCGTACACAAGGAGCATCGGGCTTGCGCGATTTCGTGCAAAATTTCCCGCGAAGTGTCCCTGTTTATCTACATGAACATCTGTTATTACAGCAGTGCGAGTATTCTTTATCAACTGTACTAACCCTGCGGCATCATACGATATCATAAAGCATGTTCAGCCTTTGAAGTTCAGAACTATAAACACATATTACAATTGTAATTTCAAATTGTGTAGACTTGCACATTCCCAGAAAACGACAAGTGAATTACTAGTAAACTACATTAAGTATTTAGAAATAGTATCGGCAAACAAGCCCAATGCCATTTCTAACTACAGTCATGAAACCTGTTCTTGCAAAGTGAAAATTACTATTGATGTCGAAGGGTTGTTGTGCACATATTGTACCACTACAGTGTTCATGCAGGCATTCCATCCGTCTGTAACCGCAGGCTAAAATCATTCCATAAGCTACTGCATACATGCTAATATTCCAGGGTGCCACTATATTTGCGTTCATGGGAGCACGGTGATCACAGTAACAGAAGACAGTCATTGCTTTCATTTCCAGTGACCTCTGACCTTTAGATGATAAATTGATCAATATCTGTTGTCACAGATTTCTTTGTTTCCTTGCCAGTTTATGAACAGATACAGCGATTTGCCCTTCCGTAGTATGTATGTTGCACAAGTATCACGTCTTGTGGAAATGTGGCACTTTGATTAGATCTGGTTATTTCCAGTAGTTAGAAATGACAAAATTGGGTAATAAATTGAATATACATTCCTCACCTAGATAATCAACCCATGAGGTAATTTTTGATTATGATCTTCACAATATTTCGCTGAGGAATAGCTCTGTTAAAACGGAGAAAGAAAGGGATTTCTGAAAACAAAATTTATTTTTGTCCACTATCTCATCTGTTAAATGACGTTTGCATGCTGCCATGTGCCACTTGAAGAGCATATAGTGGTGAACGCACGCAGAAAAAAAGAAGAGCGAACATAGTGTATTGTACGAAGGACACGATAAAGACATGGGACCATAGCCAACATGATTGTAGCTGGGGCTACAAAGAATCCCGGATGTGAAGGATTTTGACCTTTGACATTGCCTGCCCAAAGTTCAAGCTCAATCACAAGAAATTTTATTCGAAGGTCTCAGACTGTGAGCTATATTTTGCCTAGCCTGCGACACCAGAAGTATGTCAAGTATTTCCTCCAAAGAAAATCAATTTCCCCACAAGAAGTTTCAGCATCTAAACAGGATATCATCTCTTCGGGAAATTTTGTTGGCCTTTTTTTCTTCTCCTGATAAAGTATTTTCTTTCATACCTGTTACTTTTAAAACTTCGATGCTGGTCGTCACAATATACGCTTGTTTTCTCCTGCCTTACCTTTCCTCTTCTGTTTTCTTCCCCTAAATTTCTTTCCTGGAGCAGTTTCGCCTATTACATTTCCAGTTGGAATGGTTTTATTTGCAGAAATGATAATTATTGGGTCAGTGGAGTCCAATTTTCGCGGCCGTTTATGCTTTTTACCTAAGGACATAGGATCTCGAAGGGCTGGTTATCAGGAAGTCGATGACTTGTTGATGTGGGCCATTTGTGCTTTATCGGATAGCGTCTTTAACCCTTCATCTCCTTTCCTTCTGATCACAAGGTCTGCAATAGCAAAAGCATGTTCTATTGGTATTTTTTCAGATTTTATTTTTCACTCATGACTTTGTGTTTTCCATACGTGAAGATTTTTAACAATGTACCCTGGGGATGAACGTTAATGTGAAAAGGTGGAGAGAATTGGATTTATGACTAGATTCCCTTTCCTTCTGATCACAAGGTCTGCAATAGCAAAAGCATGTTCTTTTGGTATTTTTTAGAATTTTCTTTTTCACTCATGACTTTGTGTTTTCCATACGTGAAGATTTTTAACAATGTACCCTGGGGATGAACATTAATATGAAAAGGTGGAGAGAATTGGATTTATGACTAGATTCCCTTTCCTTCTGATCACAAGGTCTGCAATAGCAAAAGCATGTTCTTTTGGTATTTTTTAGAATTTTCTTTTTTCACTCATGACTTTGTTTTTTCCATACATGAAGATTTGTAACAATGTACCCTGGGGATGAACATTAGTGTGAAAAAGTGGAAAGAATTGCATTTATGACTAGATTTCCGTGCAAGTCAGGAGGCGGTGTAGAATGGTACAACAAAGGCCAATAACGAGATACTGAATGCGATGACACTTTTTTTTATAGCGTTAATATCTTTCGTTAATCATTGCCATCGTCAAATAGCTGTAATTTAATGGGAACCTGAATTCTCCCTCGTGAATTGTGAACGTTTACGTTTATAACTTCGGCTGGGTTATTCTGAACAAGATATGGATGCATTCTGAAGCATTTAAAATCTAAATGTCTTTACTCTGAATCGATGGATGTTATAGTGTTTTGTTTCATATAACGCAAGAGAATAGTCCTCGTGCAATATTTGGAAAAGCAATATGTGTTTTAAAGTTCTATTTGAAAATATAGAATGTGAATTCAGATTCAATTCGGTTCAGTTCAGTTCAGATTTATGTTAGTTACGGAGAATGTACTGAGGAAGGAATAATTGTGTTGACGATGAAGATGATATCCCTTAAAAATGAGGATCAAGTGACGGTATAATGAAAAAAAAACGACGAGGATGGTGGTGGACGGGAGCTATGATTATGATTACCATAAGGATGATCTCAGGATTAAGGTCTAAATCATTTTGGCACATACCTCTCCGTATAGTACTGGAAAGGGTTTACTTTTTATGAAATGTTTGAATGAAGATGAAAGAGAACTAAATGAACCATTCTTTCATTGTACATTTAATTTTGTTTGAACTCTGATTATTTGTCATTTCACAGTACAATATCATGCACGATAACAGACATGAGTTATAGAGATACCAAATACATGTTGACTAACCTTCTTTTATACACCGATGAACAATATTTTATACTCAGTTTCAGTTGAAATGAAACTTGATAGCAGGTTTTGTTTCGCTGACCAGTAAAATGAATAATATACAAGGATTAATACGCCTTGCATTACAAAACTAAAAGTAATTGTTTTTTAATTCATCTTGTTTGATTTCTTTACTTTAATTGATTTTTATATTTCTGTTCACTCTTTGTTTGGTATAAATTACAGTAGTTTTCAAGCGTAGACCTATTGTATTTACATAATTGTCTGTATTCGACATCGTATGCTGGTGCATGGTTTATGTACAGTCAATTAACATAATGTTATTGCGACAATGTCTTAGAAAACATTTTCGTCACTTTGTCGAAGGGAAATGGAAGAGGGCAGACGTCTACAGCGAGAGAAATGGAATTAAATAGAGAGCGGGAGAGGGAGAGAGTGTACGAAAGAGGGAATGATAGGGGAGATATTGTGTGGGCGAGTATGTGTGTGTGTGTGTGTGTGTGATATAAAGAGAGGGGCAGAGAAAGAGAGGTGCACACAGCGAGTGAGAGAGATAAAGAAACTGAGAGATAAAGAAACTAAGAGAGAGAGAGAGAGAGAGAGAGAGAGAGAATTGAAGGAGGCAGTTACCTCTAAGGTATGAGTAAGAGCGCGCGGGGAAAAACCTGGCTGCTTGGCGCCTTCTCGTCTGCCCGTTCAGTCGATGCACCCACAAGCAGACGTTCTCACCCGCAACTCGCGGGCAGGTGATCCGTGTAAACGACGTGTGATGAGCGCAACCCGAGGCCCCAACGAGTATGTTAACGAACACCAACGCGACCAGATGAAATTACACAATGTGCTTCCTCCTTAAATGTTTAACTTCTTCTCTCTTCCCTTTTCTCATTTTTCTTTCTCTGTCCTCCTGTATTTTTCTTAGTTTGCACAGAATGAGTGGCAGCGCGAGAGGTTATTGTAGGTGAAACGCGTTAAAGAGCGCCTCTCGTTGCAGACGAAAATGATCGTTACCGTTTGTTATAATGACGACAATGATGCTGATGATGATGACGGTGAATGTGATCTTCAATTCCAAGCGTAACTTAAACACCTTTGTCGTGCCTCAAGTATTTTTCAGAGGTGGCTTGGTATCACTAATGATAGGAGATGCTGTGAATTAGAAAGAGAATTTATTGCAGGTGGGTCCGCTGCCAGTTTTGGTTAAACTCCTTGCATACTGATTATCCGACTCATCAGGTTGCATAAACAGCTTTATGTCTTGCGTTTATATTCCTTGTAACAGTAGCCTAGTATCACGATTCCTAGTGTCTCAGACAAAGTGACTACAATGTCTTGGTACACTGTATAAATTGTGATTATGTGATATTTGAGCCATTTCCCAGTGTTTCTTATTTTTCTCATATTCATTATTATGACTATTATTTACTTAAATATAGATCCTTCGAATAGACCGCTTGGGTAATGCATGCAAATTTTATACATACCTTTCAAACAAAGGTTGTTCTTGACAACCTGAAAGCTTGCCGGACATAGCAACAAATAAGGTATGCAAACTGGATTCCAAGCATTGAGGCTCACTATAAAAAGCAGGTTAATGGAATAGCTCGTCACTATAGGTGCTAAGAGAATATAATATGCATAAATTTGTATACTTTACATCTATTCGATAATAGCTATTTCATACTGCTTATCCACCCCTCTCTCTCTGTCTCTCTCTCTCTCTCTCTCTATCTATCTATCTCTCTGTGTCCCCTTTCTTATATTCCTACCTTAATTTTAGCATTTTCTTGTTAATTAATCTATCCCTAATTCTTTTATTCTTGGCTCTATTCCTTTTCTTTGATAAAGGAGGTATTAGGCAAGCTTACCTATAGTACATCCTTAGTTTGGTCGTACCTCTCTCTCTCTCTCTCTCTCTCTCTCTCTCTCTCTCTCTCTCTCTCTCTCTCCCTCTCCCTCTCCCTCCCTGCCCCTCCCCCCTCCATATATCCCTCTCTTTCAGATTCCCTCCTCCCCATATAATATAAACCTTCACTCCCGGCTTCTCAAAGCTGTATTCTCAACGCGCCCCGTGTGCCGCGTTCACATTTCACTTTATCCACCTTCAGGGCAAGTTCTCTCTTCCTCGGGTCCGTCTGTCTACCCCCACCAACAACTAGAATTTGTCTTCATTTCGATAACATCAGACCTAGGTGTTACCTGTCGGACCCCCCTGATCAGGGCAATGATTACCGCGTAATACGACATTCAGCCCCGTCCTCTCGAGGATACAACTTCGTCTCTCTTCACGTTTTTTTTTTTAATTTAGCTTTTTATACTGAGAGAAAAATTATGTCACCGGCTCAGTATTGTGTGTTAACATGGAATACACTTCATATATATTACTATGATCACGGTCTGTTCCCATTGCCGGTGAATTATCGCGTTATACCCTTTTCACAATGTAATGCACATCTCCTAATATGGTCATAACAACTGCCGCAGATTAATGATAAATTTGCTTTAGCCAATCAAATGTGAGGGTTTCAGTAGCTTATAACAATTATTGTAATTTGATATCGATATCAAGTTTTATGAAACAGGGGCCTGGTGAAATATGTAGTAATCTGTGCTTGGTGGCGCTTCACTTGTCTTCAATTATTCTGAAGGTATTCTGAGGTATATACGGGAACGTTGGCACAGACATGGGGTGATAATTATATTAGGTCTATAATTTGTTTTCATAGAAAAACGATAACAATTGGTGATCAAAATGACCCGTGTCAGATGTTTATTTCAATTGTTTAAACTGCTCTTTTATAAATAATGAAGATGGAAAATGCAAATCGATTTTAAAAAAAAATACAGAGAATTTTTTTTTTTTTTTTTAAAGTAAGGTTATTCGAAAGCATCTTTCAAGAAGAAAGACAATGTAACGTTTGACACTCCGGGTTCACTTAATTATGTTTACATTAGCAAGCAACACAAGCGCAACACCAAAATGGGTTATGGACTATCATTATGGTCGTGTAACACTCAGTGGTAACGCGCCTTTGTAGCACACGACGAAGTAATTTGTCGCTGTAAGATGATATTTTCTACATTCAGTGTACATTACACAATCAGTGTCTGATTTCAGCGACTAATCTACGCGTTTTTTCCTCCTTCTTCCTTCATCTTCTTTCGAGACGTTAATTAATATACGGCGATCATTGACCCTTCCAACGACGAGATGGTGACGTAGTGAGTTCCTTCACCGATGTCATCTATATGAGTCAGGGTGGATTATCAAACCACATAATACACACACCCACACATTCACACACACAGAGATCTTGTTGATATTGCATCCCAAAAGCAGCTTGGCGTTGCATATGACAAAATGCTCCGAACCTTTGCTGATCCTGAAATTCATGCGCGTTTTCGGCGCGAGCTTACAGCGGAATTGTATGTGTTATTCATAATCCATGTCTGTCATGTTTCTTTGGCTGGTCTTTCGTGGCGAGCTGTTTTGTTGCGATTCATTTTCACAACGACGGTTTGTATGTCTTGGGTGAAAGGCATATGTTTGTGTTGCTATGTCAACAAAATCTGATGTAAAGTTATCTTTGATATTCAAGTATAAGAAGTGTGCCGCAAATTTACCTGAAATGGTTCTTAATGAAAGCTGATCACCCGAAAAGGACAAGCAAAATTGCCAATCGGGCATTTAATTTGTCTCATAATAATGTCATAAAGTTCAGCTAATTTTAGGTCAAACTCTGTCCCGAGCCGTGTGGTTCTGTGGCAGTAATCTCATTCAAAACATTTCCGAGTATGTAATCCCCAGAATCTGATGAAGAATACGCTATCCCTGAAATTTTAAAAAGAAATAAATACAACAGAAATATGTATATACCCATGATGAAGTGATAGGGTAAAGTGAAATATATGGTTATTTGCATACTTTTTTTATTTGAAAGTTTTCCCTTGTTATTTCTGCTGGCTTCGAACCAGTATTTTGAACACACACTGTTGTGGCTGGTGGCAGCTATAAGTTGGGGGCGCTATACCAGATTTTTGTTCGGGGCGTTCGGACACATGGGAAAGCTTGCAGCCATTGGGCGACTACAAATAAATGATTAAACACGACAATGATAAAGATACGAACAAAAAAGTATCTAGCTCTTTGAGCTGCTTGAAATACTGATTACATAGTAAGTATTTTCAAACCCTTCAGATAAAGAATGATAATCGTAATAGGCCTACAAGTGTGTTTTGTTCTTCTGAGGGTGATGTATTTTATCAGCAAATGTCCATGTCCTTTTTTTTTCTTACGAAATGTAATACGATAAAAAAAAAAAAAAGGGGGGGGGGGTCCTAGCGGATACAGGTTTTGATATTTGTTAGGAAGATGGATGCTTAAACATGATAGCCCACGTCCCCATAATTGGCATCAGGGGACCGGTTTCCTACCGACCCGTGTACAAAATAATGACTTTCACACTGTAATGATACTGCTAAATGGTCTGTGTTTTTGACATACCAAGATTGATGAACATGTTCTGCATGACTGTACGAAGGCATATGACTCTGTGACATGAATTTGAATTCCTATCACCCGCAAACTGGAAAGGCCCCTATCAATAAAAATGACTATGATATTATGGAGGCTAAGTGAAATAAGGCTTAACGCACAAGTTTGACAAGAGAAATGTACTCATTTTTCGTCTGAAACTCTATAGCCTGTTTTATTTTGAGAGATAATTTGTTTGTTTTTGTACAAAAGTTGCTCATTTTAGTCTTGTGGGATTTTTTTTAATATTGACATTGGCCTACATTCTGAGCGATAATCACCACAAAAAGGAGCTAAAATGTCAAGTTTCAAAAGCTGAGAAGAAGAAGAAGAAGAAAACAAAAATTACCGGGAATGTCAGCTGTGATACATAGATGTAATGCACTGTGAAATATGAACTACCTAATTACATTGAAGTTAAAATTACGTGTAGGCCTACCGTTGTCAAATGAAAATATTTTGGCATGTTACCTGTGTAATTGTATGAAATGGAAGGTATCTGTAGCACATCGTTTGGATATCGATTTAATGAATGAAACATGTATTAGATAATAGGTCACAGCCCAACGTTATCTGACACCCCAACCCCAACCCCCCCCCCCCCAAAAAAAGTCATTCTGTCCCAGTGCAGTTTTGTCGTATTCACACTCATGACTGCCACTAGCTCTCTTTCTCTCTCTCTCTCCCCTTCGATTGTAAACAAACCCACGAAAGCCTTCTGTGCGGTCAGTGTGTCCCTAACTGACCCGCAAAGCCTATAATATATTACGTAACACACCCTCGTGCCAGCCAGACAACACGTGCGTACAGTTGCGGTCAGCAACAATACCCTACTGGACACCGTTACAGCTGGTCTTTTAGCGCGAGGGGTGAAATCGGGTCATGGTCATCGGGCTGTGCTTGACCACGTAGATTACAAACAGGAATGTGAAATGACTCATATCGAATATCGGCGCTCTCCGCGACTCGAGCTCCGCCACTCTGCAGGGAAATCTATCACATTCCATTGCCCAATCAAAATTGGACATCCTCCATGCATCGTGTGTGTGTGTAGGGCTAACAAAAACTGACCGTCAATGGAAAGACTACGCTCAGGGGGCTATACCCCGGGAACCAATCAAAACTGCAAGCCGCTTGTCTGCTATCTGATTACGTACATTCATTCGTTAACTGATTAGTGCGCCGTGCAGTGGCGTACACAAATTTCACTCATTACCGCCACCGATATAAACATTGTGTCGTCTGCTCCCCATGGCATGTCGCGTAGTGCATCGCCGGAAAAAAGATCTCCAACTCTGCTCTCCCCCGACCAACTTGCTTCAGTTAGTTGCCTTCCGAGTGTTTAGAGCGCTTGGTTCTACTAGGGGAAATGTGAACCTTCAGCTATCGGTCATCTAAGGGCAATCTGCCAGCAGATTATATTTTCTGTGTGGTGGACAGGTTATCTTTTGTGTATGCTTTCACGCCTGTGGGTCAGACCAGGTGACATAATCAACAGCCGGAAAACGAGACGAGGAACTTACGGCGAAAAAAGGAAAGGAATAGAAAAATACTGACTGTGAGCTCTCATGGTGTGGAGATTTTAGTTGAAAATTATTTTCACTTGAAGTTCGGGATGAATTGTTGAAAACTCCTGTCTTGTCACTGTGATAAAATATTAGTTGCCACATCTCGGAGCGTTCCTGTTCGCCTTAATTTTGCAATATAAAGTCGCCAAGGCTCTATAGCTACATGGTTCTTCTTGGTATGTTTCATTAATATTCAATATATCTTTAAATTTGTGATAAATATTTTTCTAAAAAAATATTGAGTGATCACTGACATGAATCCATCACGGGAGGGGGTGAAAATAGAGTGTAAATCCACTTTTCTTGTTGGAGAGTACTCTAAAATAAATCAATATTAACTCCTAAACAAGTGATCACTGACGAGACTCCTGGGGGAGTAAAAATTCATCTTTTTTCTTTGAGAGAGAGAGAGAGAGAGAGAGAGAGTAAAACATTATTACCACAATGATAATGACTGTATTATATCGTTCTTTAATTACCATGATTATTTTTCTTTTCTTAAATAAGTGTCAATAATTTTCACAATATCACAATGATCGCTGTGACTGTCGATAAATTTACAATGGCAGAAGTAAATTACGCTTTCTTTGAATTTTCTACGTGAAGCATACATCCATTAGCGGAACACAGGAAATAGGTAGCTGTTTGGGTTTTCTTAATGGTAAACGAAAAAAATGACAAAATTAAGGGTGAATAAATAGATGAATAAATCAATAAATCTTCAAAAACACATTCGCAGTTCATTGACGATATAGATTGATCATAATAAATTCAAATCAAGGCGTTTTATAAGTATTAAAAATGATGTAACGCTTCATCAAAAATAATTACGTGAGATTTCATCGCAGTTGTTGAACAGACGGAACTCTCTCGCTGAATCATGAATTTAACAAAATATTATCGTTGACAACCTGACAAAGCAAGACACGTATTTCCTATTGTTTGCACTTTATACGAGACATTTGAAAATGTTGAATGTACAAAGTTGTGGTTATTTTCTTTTCTTACAACTCAAATGTTAATGTTTTTTGTTTTGCTTGCAGTGATTGAAAATGTTTCTGCACTTAGTTTTGTTGTCAAATATTTTTCCATTGTTAACTACACAATTGATAGTTTGAAAAATGAAACTGAAATGAAATGAAATTTTAAAAAAATCTAAATCTAAAACAATCTAATTCTTTTTTAATAACATTTCCTTTTATTTCGTCTGCCAAATTTTCTACTGCGTAACAACACATCTAACTCCGCTGCGTCTTTTGCATATGATGTACCATAATAATGTATTGAATACCGTTTGTTTTAATAATACTAATGCTACGAAATTACGAATAAAAACTTTTAACATGTATCATAATAATGGTGACAATGATGATGTGAAAAGAATAATGATAATAACATAAATAATAATAGGTCAGTATATGAAGAAGCTTAATGGGATGGGAGGAATTTTTAATTTGTAAACAATTTTTATTTTTTTATACGATCTTTAACACTAGGAGTAACGCCTTAAAAATTGTTTACAAATGAAATAATAGGTCATAATGCCAATGATGATGAAAATTATAACAATAACTAGAGTTGAACGTGTACAACTACTCAGGTGGGCTGTGGAACAGTCATGAAATGTGATAGTGTTCTAATAACGAAGTATGAAGTAAGCATGTTCCTACATAAATGTATTGACGAGTGCACATCGCAGTGTCTTAAAATTTCAAAATGGTGTGAAATCAACTTTAGAATTAGTTTATTATTCATATGAAGGGTTTTAAGCAAACCAGAAAAATAGGTGTATGTCATGGTTTGCGAATAAGTACCCGGATGACCGTGCAATATTAAAACTATGTCATGGTTTGTGAAAAAGTACCCGGATGACCGTGCAATATATCTCATGGTTTAGGATGCGCGCGACTTGTAAAAATGTGAATACGCGTTTACATAAGGAAGGTAAAAAAGTTAAAGTAAAAGTTTTCCACCTGTAATAATAACACTGAATGGCTTTTCTTTCGTTGGACACAAGGGTACATCGCATTCGCTTGGAAAATATTTCACTCGTCGTACCGACTCGTGAAATATGCTCATCAGCTCGTGCGATATACCCACTCAAGGCCATTCAATATTGTATAAATAACTGAATAAGAGCATTTCTTACGTGCTCTCGCGCATGCGCTTAATTTCGCGCAATTATATTTTCACGCCTACACTTGAAATTATTGAAAACGATAAACACATGAAAAGTCAACCCTAAAGCATTTCATACATTATTACACTTGTGACCTTACTAGAGGGAGTCATGCACACTTCAGTGTTCAACCAGTAACTGTTAACTTTCCCACGGTTCAACAGTGGCCTATAATTTTGGAAATGTTTAAAATGGCCTAAAACATGTCCAAAATTGATTCGAGACCATTTTGAGCATTTCTAAATTTTTGGCGCGCTCAAATTCACCGAGGCGGTCGTACACAGACGCACCCTAAATTCCATTTATGTCTTATGTAATTAACTTGCATCATGCCAAATATGGTTATATTATGACCTTTGATTGAGGAGATATAGCATGAGTTGGAATTTTTAAAAAATGGCGCCTAGATGAGGTCACGATGCATTGACTAAAAAAATCGCTGAGACAATAACCATATCTACCATTGTATCAAATTTGAATAAATTTGAACTTGGCGTTTTGGAGATTATCGTGGGTAGAAATATAAAAAATAAAAAAAGAAAAATTTGTACAAAAACAGAAAGTGGTCTGTACTTAAAGTACAGCACACCTAATAATAATAAGGATGATAACAGAGAAACAAAATTCGGACGAAAATAAGAGGTTCACTGTACTTGAAATACAGCTCTCCTGATACTAATGATAATAATAATGATACTACTACTAATAATGATAATTGATAACTGTAATATAGTATTATTTGTAGTAGTTTTCAGTTTTATTGTCGTTATTGTTATTATTATTATTATCATCATCATCATCATTCTTACTTCTGCTACTTCTTTTATCTATTTATTTCACCAATGATAAAAAGTACAGAGAACATGTAAAAGGAGTGGAAGCAACAATTATTCTACTACTACAACTACTGTTTGTATTACTTCTGCTAAAATTACTACTACTACTACTACTACTACTACCATTGGCGTACCCAGGATTTTTTTTAAAAGGGGTGTTTTTTTTTACTCCAAAATTCTCTGACAAGCAACCCCCCCCCCCCAAAAAAAAAGTTTATTAGTATTTCTGGGGCGTCTTTTTACTCAAAAATTATCTGACAAGCAAAAAAAAAGAAAAAAGAAAAAGGTAATCAGCACTGCTAAAGGGGGGGGGGGTGTTTGAACACGCAAGAACCCCCACCCCTCGGTACGCGCATGACCACTACTACTACTACTACTACTACTATTACTATTATTACTACTACTACTACTACTACTACTACTACTACTATTGATAATACTACCAATAATGATAAACAGTTCAGGTAATGGTATCGAAAAAAGCAGTATATCAATGAAAATTTCTCATTGCGACATATGATAGTAACGTATACAGGAGTGGTCAAGAAGGTACCGAACTGACATTATCGTGATTTTCAATATTTATGACTTTTTTATAGTAAAAGCTACAGTTAATGAAATGCATCTAAGGAAAGTTTCAGCACATGAAAATCTCTGAATTCCACTTCAAAGAGTGAAAATTGAATATATGACCAAATTGCATGTATCACGGAGACTAATATACTGAAGAAATTGATGTTAATGTCAGCAAAAAGTGACATCCAGTAATAATTGTCAGAGTAATTGGAGTTTTATAATGCTTCGTTAATGTGGTGGTAGAGAACAAAACATGACATCAAAAAGGAGAAAATACATTCTGCTTACAGAAAATGTGGGTCATGTCCTCATGTTGTACATATCCTCATATTCAGACACAGTATATTTTACCTCCTTAATTTTTTCTTTTAAAAACCAATGACGATGTTTGAACTGTTGATGCCTTTGCCCAAAATACAGACAGTATAATGGACAGTTTAAATATGTAGCAAGAAGAAAAAAGACAAATATACAAGTAGAATTGATCTAGAAGCAAAGTTTTTCCTGGAAATTAAGAGCATATGAAGCTTTCGAGGTAGACTACCCGTCTCCGAAGATTGACCCCGCGCTGCATAAAACTTACCATTGAAATTATAATTTCATTCAAATTTAGCTCAAGGTCAAAAATTGCTTATGATCGATTTTTTATGCGGGGAAGTCAGGTTCTCTGATTGCATGAAACAAAATTTAACGTACCAACATTTTTGTGAGCTGTCTGTTCTTGCATTACGGGTTAGGATCGATGATGGATGAATATGTAAACGGCAATGAATCGAGATAAAATCACGTGGCGATGTTAAAGTGAAAAAATTGAGGAAGTGCAAAACGATGTTAACATTTCCACGATGTTGCATGCACTCAGATGCTTAGATAATAACATGTTTTTATGGCTAACAATTTGAAGCTAATAATTCCCCCCCCCCTGCCTGCTGTGAGTGCTGTAATGGATGAGTACAATGAAACACTTCCATTTATGAGCAGTATTGCACATACCCGAAAAATACCACTTAAATAACCAATGATTTCATGTTTTTCACACTTTTGAGTAGTCTAAAATTGAATTTAATTGAATTTTAGTGTCGTAAATTTTATTTTAATATTTGATATAAAATAATGACGCAAGTCTTTTTTGATTATCCTGAGTAACTAAATGTCCCATGAAATTTGTGACAGATATAATTAGTAATTGTTTCGTGTTTGAATTGACACGTTTTTACATGTAACTGAAATGAAGGAGATTTGTAGACACGTCTATGAATAATTAAACTATTTCCTCTAAAATCTTCACTTGCACGAGAAAATAATGGAATTAGCACATTTCCAAATGTCTTCTTGAGAGGACGTATTTGTTTTGGGGTGTTTTTTTTTTTGGGGGGGGGGATGCGATTGACTTACCATCATTTAAACTATGCTGCCCTCTACAGTCATAGTGTATTTTAACATATTTTAAAGAGACACATGACAATTAATACAAATTGATCGTTCAAAAAGGAAGGTTGAATAAATGTTACAAAAACCAGGAGCCCACCTTACATATTCCATAACAAAATATGATCGTGCATTATTGCACTACTGAATTATCATTGTCAGTTTTTATTACTGTTTGATAATGATAATAATAACCGATTCGTCTACTATTTTGTAATTTATTGAAACTGTCTGGCTTTGATACAACCAAGAATTGACTGAAAGTGTGCAAATACTTGATATGTTCCTGGCCATCACTTCACGATACTTCACAATGACCGTTTGAGGTTCATGACCGATACTCAAGTCGATACCACTTTTCAGATATGATACCTTGTCAGTATGGTCCCTTGACTAAATCGAAAGTAAAATATTCAATTTTGTGGAAACGATCACTATTTGAAGATAGCATGTTATAAATAACGGGGACTTGCGGCTAGGGCATTTTATAAATTATTAAGTTTATTATTATCATTTGTAGCAGTACTAGCAGTCGTGGTAGATTTTAATTAATGTATGATTTTTTTTCATTCGTTCATTTATTTCTATATAATAGTATCTGAGACTTGTGAGAAAATATTCCAATCAAACTGCAATCAATTCGCAGACACATGTTCATCCTCCATAGTAATTATAAACATAAATAATATGATGTATATAATAGCTAGGGCTAGTAATTATAACACATGCATGACACGGCGACTTGAAGCTTGCGTTTGTGTCGTGTATTTGCAGAGGCAATCGTAATTGAAAACTACTTTCTTGCATTCACCGATTCCTTGATTTTTTACTCAAAATAAAGTTTGTTACATATTTAGTTATTATTATGAGATCCCGTTCGCTGGGACGTCCTCTCTTATCCTAGTGGAAAGAATTGAAGATTTTGATTTTCCAAAGGGGAGACGAAAGTTAAACAGCACAGCACCCTTCGAATACCATCGGTGACCCGTGGGGATAAGGGCTTTGCGATTCAAGGCAGACATCGTCTCCAGTATCTGCATCATTCGATCGAAGAAAAAAAAAGTGCGCTATATACGCTTTCAGTGTATTGTTGTCAAATTTTGACATATCTATCGCCTGCAACGGGATAGTATTATGAACAACTTCAACGTTTGCCTGTTTGCTGAAATCGAGTTGCTTCCCTTCGTTCCGTATATTCATCACCCCACTTCTTATTTTCCAATCTCAAACTTCAAAAAGCAAGTTTCTGAATAATTATGTTGACTGGAAAGTGACGTTAAGATGAAGCAAATATACCTGTATGTAGAATATGCAGTTCTAGCCGGGTTATTATTTCAAATGACGTACTGGTTGAGTGGAACATAACATATATTATATGACGCCAATCATAATATTATTCAAAGTAAGGTTTGGATGATTATTGACAATACAGTAATTGGCGATTGGATTTCCTTAAAATGGGGAAGAAATTTGTTAGGTTTTCAACACCGTGAGCCCTCAGGAAGCAATGTAGAAGGTCAAGGAAGGTAGGTTTTGCAGCAGGGGAATCATTGCATCATTGGGAAAGATGCAACACATTCTTCATGATCTTCTCCGTCGTTTCCTATTTTCACCATTCACTATGGAAAGAATCAAGTTTGAAAATAATCGAACCGAATTCAATACACCATTGGTCATCAATGTAGGAAATTATGACGTCGGGAAATCCCTTCTAGACAAATAAAATCACAGGCAAACTTGGAAGCTGTTTTGCACGAGCGTAATATATACGACTAATATCCTTCCTCTACCATTTATATTGCATTACGATATCCTCTGAGCAGTTAAAATCTCATGTTTTCATCCATAATTTGACGTTATACGATGAGAGCACAGGAAACCTGAGCTATCTCGGTGTGGAGATTTTAAGCACATCGTAGTTTTGGAAGATAAGATGAGAGTTGGGGATGGGAAACCAAACTCCGACTCGTCCTGTTGGTCGGTGTCCCATTGCAAAACCCCAGCTCTGGCGTCTAAACTAACGAAAAGAGAGACATGTCCAAAAAGGCTTACCCTCTCCTTGCGCTATGGGACCGCCAAATCGGCATTACCGAATTTACATGAAAAAAAAATTGAAGGCCATTTTCTTTCCGATACACGTTCAGATGGTAAGCCGAAGGCGCAGAGGGAAACCAACAGGCTTATCACAAAGTCGGGACGACTCAAAAAGCAACAAATTTTATTCACTGATTTAGGGGAAATAATGATGTCCGTACGATTGTTTTACATTTATTTTTAGCCTGGCTATCTCTCGACAACCGTGGTTTGGAGAAGCATGTGGACGATAGTTTCATCCTCGTAGGTTTTTACATTATCCAGACAGAACATACTTTGTCACAGAGCAAAAAATGTCTTTAATTTGTGTAATACACGTACATGCTTATCCAATATGAGTTCAGAATAAAGTAGCACACACAAAATAAGAAGACTTTTCTTATATTCATGATAAAAATATGTTCGGGTGGCACCTGTGCATATTGCATTAATTTTCTTTTTATATTAAACCATCAATACAATTTACAATATCAATTGTAGTTCGTGAGAGCTAACTTGACAGGCAGGTGGTTTTCAAAGGTACCGGCTACTTTCCTAAAGGCTTTCCTTTTAGGTTCATGGAAACTGAAGGCGTTTTTTTTTTTCCATGTCACCACAAGTACTAGTGCCTACAATACTACAGAACAATGTATAAGTATAAGTTTGAACTTTTCCCTATCTACAATGACTGAATGTTATTGAATCTGTGATAAAGGTAGATTATGTTGTCGGCATCGGTCCAAAGGTGTCGATCATCCTCCCGGATGAAAGATAGCAATTTTAAACAGAATCCCAAAAACAGAGTGAAAGGAAATCAAGCTCTTGTATGTAGGCCTACATGTAACTTGTTACGTGCAATGACGACACACGCGTTGGTTGTGCCAAGGAGTTATCACAGACCTGTGATAAGTCCTTGGTTGTGCATTGTTTGTGCAGGTTTAGACCAGTAAGACGGTCTGAAACACTGCGTCCGTGCACAAACAGAGAGTTACTTCAGGGTTATTTTTTCAATAAAAGTTTAGGAGAGACGCATGGACATGGAAAATCGTAAAATAGATTTTAGAGGACTCCTGTTGAAATGAAAGTTTGGCATGCTGCATGTACACCTGTCATATCAGGAGGAACAAAATAGGTAGACACTAAATGCTATAATATTGTTTAGTGCATGGTAACATGAAAATGACAGGAAATTAGAACTTGAATAGTAAGGAGGGCCTCACGAGTCAATGGCAGACTGTCACCTACAGGTTCCTCACATAATCATATTGTAAGATTACATCTTACTTTATATGCATGCGTATTTACAGGATCTCTGAAAGTCTGACCATGGCCAGACATGGAGAAGTTCAACTTCAATAAAGAAGATAGGCATAATAGGACCGACCCTACGTGAATTTAGTTATAATCAAGTGTTGGGGAGCACTGGAAGCAGTTAACTTATCTTGGTTTTTTTTTAAAGTAGATGAAATGTATCTTCGTGCTATATTTGGTCCAATTGTTGTCGATATGTAAAGAGGAAGGAATAGGTCATCGAAAGTGTGAATGTAGGTCGCTTCGTCTTCCGACTTGCCCCTTATTTCCTCCTAATAAATGACAGGCCTATGTCGGCGGTAGGGTGGAGGGGAATTCAACGAATCCAAACAACAAGCGTCGGCCCTGAAAAGGGATGGGGTTTTATAAACTAATCCTCCACGACCTTCTGGTAGGCAGGCACTCCGTAATCCTTCAGTGCGTCTGGTATTTCATGTTTGATGTTGCAAGCAGGATGCAAGGGGCGGGGTTGCGGAGATGGCATGAGGGGCGTTTCCCCCGGTTTTTCTTTTTAGGGGCAGGACTGGAGGAAGTGTTCTAAATATTATCATTCTGCATATTTGTGGTTGCTGTGAGAAAGCTATTTGGTTTTAAAAAATTAAGACCTGAAAAGGATACATCTGAGGTGATGGTAGGGTCGCCGGAAAATATGTAGGCCCAACTCTTTGGTTTTCAATAGTAGCAATAATATCTTTGAATTTGAATGATTGGCCTTTTGTGAATGATAACCCGTGATCATTTCCTTAAAACAAACAAAATATATTTAATTGCTCCGTTTCCGTGTCAAGTTGATGGCAAGGTCTTTTGGGCTTGTAATTAAAATACTTCTCTGAATTTGTTGAATTTGAATGATGTGCTTTTGAAGAAGAAAAGCATGAAAGAATGAAAAACAAAAAGGACAAAACCTGGAACCAACTGAAGTAATTCTCATGAATGTCATACGTTTATCAGCTGTCTTTTATAGATATGTTCACTTCCTATAAAATTAATCAGGTTAGTGGATAAAATATAACCTGCTACCACTAATTGTTAGAGGGTGATAGGTTGGATAGATTAAGTTCTTTCGAAACCGCTTTTTCCATGTGTGCAAATGAAATGGGTGTTTGGATCAAGTTAAGTACATGTATAATAAATCAAAATAAATTCATGTCACCCAGAATAATTTTCTGTTGGCTTTGTTAACAATATATATAAACCTGTTTGACTGCTTAAACACTCGGAAAAAAGGACGCATAACACTTTTCTCCTTGATATGGGAAGACAAAACCATTTACAGCGGCATCATTGTAGAAGGATTGAAAATACATAGGCTATGAATCGTAAATGAGGACGATAGCTTTATTTCAATTCGAACTCATAAATGAATCTGATCAGAAGCAGTGAATAGGATTTTCAGTATCCATATATCTTTATCCAGAAAAGTAATTATGAATTGATTTGGAACAAAAACAGATTGGACAGGGAGGCGACCTCATTTTTTTCCTTGTGGCAGAATGCGAATGCCATACTAGTATTCCACACTAGTTGTGAACTTGTCACCTTTCTGTATGACGATACTCATGTATCTCCCTATAAGAACGCTTACCCCTACTGCAGGGTTTGCTTTTGAACTCCTAGTAATGGTTACGAGGTCTCTATTTGAAACAACTGAATAAACAATCAGACGTTTGGACAAACCGTGGTGTGAATGTCAGAGGGAGTTTACAGCAACTATTAATAAACTACAACAGTTTTTGGAACACATACATGTACATGCAAACTCTGGTCCTGATAGAGGCAGAAAAATCAGAGAAACGGAATGGAAAAAATTGGACAAAATTAGTACGAAAGTGATGATTGATTTTTTCATGATTTTGATATCACTATCTATTGGAGGTAAATTGGCAGCTAGGTCATTAGTCTGTTACGACGTCATTCCCTACCCATTCACCAATATTTTTGAAAATTTTTATTACTTTCCGAGTTTACCCTCAAGATAATGATTTCATGCCTCAACTCAAGCTATTATACCGCTTCTGAATTAATGCATTTTTAATACCATATATCATGTTCTTTATAAAACATGAAAACAGTGACTTTTAAAATGTTCATACTTTTTTCACGTGTTTTGTTACTAAAATAATTCATAAAGATTTTCCTGAAACCATTTTTATTTTTTTGCTCTGATTTTCTGCAATTAAATAAACTAAATTATTTGGGGCCGGACTTTTTCCTTTAAACTGTGTTCTCCTTTAAATATGACCTGATCGTTAGTTGTACAATTTACAATGTCCAAGGTTCTAAGATAGTTCATGTGAGAAAATAAATGTCTGCTTTTCACGACTGCCGTGTCAAATTGAATAAATTCAAGTCTCGTCCACCCTGAAAACACAAGATCTTCCATAGTATAGTACCAAGGGAAATTGACTATGTTTCATTGCAATCTCGACAACTTTGTTTCCTGCTCGTCGCACCGATGTAGATTCAAAGCAAAAAAAAAAAGCCACCCACTGAACATTTACTGATGGATTTGTGTCACAGTAAAGATTCCTAAATTTATTCAGTGCAGCATTTCCCCGTGTGTTTTTTTTTTGTACATTGCTTTTCCCTCTATCAGTATCACCTATTATAAGATAAACTTATTGTCATTATACCTTCATATATATATTTTTTCAATTTATATATTTTATTGGATTTTCAAAATCAGCACATTATTTTCATACAAAATACCTAGCACAAGCTGAATTGGAACGGGTGCTTTGTGTTCAAAAGAATTAGTCTGCGCCTGTGATACAGTGATGTCAAGCAGGCGGCCCACACGAGCTCATAACCTGGGCATTATTTGATCTAGATAAAGATGCACTTGAACTTGGGTCTTGAGAATATTACGGGGGTCTGTGCCGAATGTCATAATGGATCACGGGGTGTGTTTACTGAGGAGTCAAAGATCAACCCTTATCCAGGGTCCGAGACCTATGCACAATCAAATCAAAGTTCTCGAGCAAAGCAATCTGGACAACACAGTGATATGATTAAAAGTTCAACCATAAGGCTATTTACTAGCGTACCTCATTAGCAGAAAGTGAAATAGCAGTTGATTTAGACATGATTGTTACATTGCCGATGTGCCTATAAAACTTATTTCTTGGAAGCAGCATTATTCAACATTCTGACATATTCATATATTTATGTTATTTCACCTTTTTTCATTGTGCGATCGTGTCGATTTGTTTTCTTTAAAGTCAGATGAATGAAATTTCTGATGTTGTGCAGGGTGATCATTAATATTGAAGTGATATTTAGTTGGAACATTAGTTTATTTTTCTAAAAGTCGCTAGTAGCTTTGCAATTGCCATATATATGTATATATAAATATTACTTCTACGAACTTTATCAATTAGAATGAAATATCTAACATCTGCACTAAAATAAGAGGGAAACTTCGCTTAAAATGTTTTTTTTAAATCTCACTTCGAGTTCCTTTATCCACAAGCATGTACTATTCTAATACATTGTTATCAATTAATTTTTTTTCCGATGTGACAGCTCAGTAAAAGAATTCAACAAAACATTAATTACGATCTCCGAAGATTCGTATAGTCGGAAAAATAAGTCGGTAAAAGGAAAAGAGCTTATCTGTTAGCAATCACATACATGTACAACCGAGTGTGCTATAGTATGATTGGTTGAAATACTACCCGAAGTTCTACGTCACTTTAAGAGTAAATACTTACTCCTCGACCAATCAGCGAGCTCTGTTTCCAAGTGAGTGTTTTTTTCACCGCAGCGCCCGTAAGAAATCCTACAGTAAGCTTTCCATCTAAACATCAGTCACCAATATACCCCATGAACTTAGCTGACACCGCCTGCCATATAAGGCAGTGGGTGTCATGGAAACGATGCAGTTTGAGCGGCAAGTGTCAAAGTTCACATACACAGACAAGAGCTCACGCCCCCGTTTAGCTGCGATTACTCCGCTCTGCTGAGCAGGCGAGTCACACGGGGCGCACTGCTTCACCTCTATCGCGCTTCAGGTTGCCAGTCGGAGGTTAGATGTTAGAGCATCAGGTCGTGCCATCGCACCCCGCTAGGTGAGCCGACCCTGCCCTTCAGGTTGACCCGCGAAGACGAAAACTGCTTAGGAAAATCCAAACAACGCGTTACGGCAGTCCATCGCGCGCGGGAGCTTGTCAATATCACCGTGTATCAATATTACTGTCTACCACCTTAGGAGTTGTAAAGTTATGTGGTTAAATGTTGTGGTGCGCAGGTCAGCGAGTTAACCCTGTTTTCTCTCTTTTCTTCTCTGTCTTGTTGACTTTTTCTACCAGCCGGTGATCGATTCCCTCAACGCCATCGCAGTATGTCGATGGCAGTCAATTCATGGAGAAATGAGGACCACCTCACGGCTGACAAGCACCATGGACCGCCGCAGCAGACAGGTCTCGAACCTTCACCTCTTGATTCCTGCCCGCCCGACACGGATCATTATGCGGACACCGGGCCACTGCGGTTGCCACCACCTCCACCACAGACACAGCCCCCTCATTCGGTGGCCGGACCTCCACCACCTCAGCCACAACCTCCACCACCCCAGCCACAACCTCCACAAGCCCCCATCGGACCCCCACCGCCATCAGGGGCATTACAGGCGGCCACGCCGCAGCAAACACCAGCCACACCGACACAGACAGGGCCAGGCAGCCAGGGTGGCGGGGGAGCCGCTCAGAACGGCCCGCAGTCGGGATCGGACTCTGGCACCATCGTCACTTCCAATAACAATAACAACTCACAGCATATCGAGTGTGTAGTATGTCATGATAAGAGCAGTGGCAAGCATTATGGTCAGTTCACTTGCGAAGGATGCAAAAGTTTCTTCAAGAGGAGCGTCCGTCGGAACCTCACCTACTCATGTCGTGCTAATCGGAATTGTCCTATTGATCAACACCACCGGAATCAATGCCAGTACTGCAGACTTAAAAAGTGCCTCAAGATGGGCATGAGAAGAGAAGGTAAGAACTAACAATATTATTATTTCAATATATACTTGTGAACTATATGTACCTGTATTTCACATCCATTCATAATATTGATAGTAATACCAAGGAGGTACGTCCGCTTCGGTATCACCAAATGGGCCTCCAACTACAAGAACATAATGAAGAAATTGCTTACCACGACGCTGATCTGGAAAAGATAAGGAAGGGTAGTTAGTGATAACAGTAAATTCTGGAAATTCTCAATATTGAATTTCTAAAGTGCCATCTAATATGAATTATTTTCAAAGTAGCTGTATAATCTATAAACAGTGATAATGATTAATAGGGTGGGGAATCCGTGGAGTTAATTGAGCAGCATTTGGGTGGATGGTGGGAAGAAAAATGGCAATGAACCCTGGCTGGATGAAGGCATGAAGGTGTAGAATCTAGGCGTAGTCAGAATTCCAGCTCAAACACACCTGTGTGGAGTAAAGTTTACACACAGTCGGTGACAGTGGTATCGGCTGAGCCTAACCTGGGATCTGCCTGCACCTACATAAAAACCATACCACACTTTTCAATTCAGAAATTCACGAGGGCACAAATTGGTACACGTCAAATATCATCATAGTCTGTAAATATGTATAGCCGGGGCGGTAGGCTACACAGTGTTAGCTGTAGGGGGTTATTTTATTTCATTCCGCCGCCGCCCCCCCCCCCCCCCCCCGTCTCTATCTATCTCTCTCTCTCTCTCTCCTCCTCCCTTCCTCTCGTACCATTTCTTCATTTGTAGCTGAGTCATTTATTTCCCTTCTTTCTGTAGCTTTCTCTTTCTGCCCTCCCTCTCTCTCTCCTGTCCACGACATTATGGTACTCCAAACACCCGCTCTAGTTTTTTGTAAATCTGTAAATGCGGCATGTCTGTTGTTCTGTCCTGATTTCTGTGATTTGCTCTCTTTTATTGACAGTACTTCTTTTTCACCACATTTTTTTTTTCGAGAAGAATTGTAATGTAAGGTTCAAGGGCACGGACTCTGTATACTCAACAGTACATTGACATCCCTTGCCAAATACTACCGACTCTCACGGAAAATATATCTGTAGTAGTGTAGCGCAGGTTGCTGAAACAATTTTAAAGGCCCATATCAGAATATTTGATAACATTTTCAGGAGTAGAACTCTATTTAGTTTGTGCAACCCCCCCCCCCCCCATTTCATTGCAAGCTATGTAACATTATGTTTCCATGATTGACATGAATATGAACATGATTTAAAATATTAAAAGCGTATTTTCGTAAGCATGTTAACCTAGATTAATTAGCCAAGGGTAACTTAAACTACAGGAGAATACTCTTCCATTCCTTTACTGTGCTATATATTGTCAGTTTTTAAAAGTAGTACTTATATTGTATTTCATTATGGTTATGAAATGAAAACAATTACTTGAAATGAAATATTTCAAGTACAACACAATGTTATCAGATGCTCTTAATATGTTTAGAATTTGGATAATATTTATAGTAGTCCGGTCAGTCCCACATAAGGTAATAGATAATAGTCATGATATCTTCTACACTGTTGGGAACTGTGTTGATATGTATCATCATAACCTATTCAAAGATAGAATAATTTGATTCGCCCCCTTAAAAGAGCAACAAATAAAAACGGTTTGAAAGAGACATTAGATAATGCATTACGACGATTCCCCAAAAGGCATATAAAAATCTCTATTTTTTTATAATTAGGCCTATTTTTCAAAAATTAAATGAAAGAAATCCAGTATTGTTTATTGTACAGTATTATTTTTAGAAGAAAAAAATCATACTTCTGTTGCTACATTGGACTCCTTATATGAGTGATAGATATCCATGTATTTTTTTTAATTTCAAGATACGATTTTTCTTCTTTTTTTCTTCTTTCAAAGCACCCATAATCATGATGTAATTCAAATTCGTATTTCAAATTCGTATTTATTTCATTTCCAACAGAAAGAAGAGACAATGGCATTACACATATTGTTACAGAAAATATGAAAAATATGTGTACAAATTCAATTACCTTGATAAGTGTAGAAGTACACTGTACATATAAATAAATTATTATAATGAATTATTAATAGAAATTCTTAATTTCTGAGGAAATTCGAAGCCTGTGAATAATGAGTATCATATATAATCGAAATATAAGACTCGATCACCTTATTCTTAATTCCTATTTTTGACAGTATTTTAAGTTGATTTCGGGTGATTTCTCACTGTCCCACATACATGCGTCCATGCTCAAACGCATTGACTATGACGTCATTTTCATGCTATTAAAATTATACTTTACTTTCAGCTCATATGATGCGAATTGCGGAGTCCGCATTTTTTTACCATCAGGGATTTTATGATTGAAACTATAATTCAGATGTAAATGATGGGTCGGATTAGTGTTGTCACCCCTACAATGTACACCGCGGATATTTCATTTTATGCAGATTTAGCTGAGTTTTTTAGCTCTCTTCAGTTTTACTCTTTTATTAGAATGCAGCGTATGTAGTAGTTTTGGATAATTTTCACATTTGTAACCTACTATGTCTTTATCTGCATTGGCATTAAACATAACCCAAACACACCTTTCACATGTAGCCTTGAAAGAACCGTATGTTATAATGACTTGCAAACATCGGTTTAATATTGTAGATATCTCTGTGATGTTCCGTTTCTCGTCAAATCTTAAATCTACTTAGAAATCTTATACAAAAAAAATTCAGAAATGAGACTTATTTAAATTTTATCTAGATGTAGAGGATTGAATTAGGTATCCTTTTGTTTTGTTGTAAGAAACGTAAGGGACCAACGAAAAGATTGAGACGTATATGTACTTCGCTTTGAAGATAAACATACTCTATTTTGTTTTTGAAATGATATTATTGTATTTCATGTTATGACCCAAACGGCCAAACAATGTAGGCACACAGTCATGATTTTTTTTATAAATTAATTAATGCCAAGTTGATCATTTGATCACCAGGTATAATTACAATCCCTGTTGAACAAATTTTGAGATTCTTTTAATTATCTTAGGCTTATTGGAAAACCTATTGCTAAATTGTCCGGAAAATTTTATCAGAGACCCCTCCCCTCTTCCTTGAGATCCGTCACCGCCTCTTCCTCCAAATAGCCACACCCTATTCCAATCATCATTTTATACCATCAGCCTCCACATAAAATCGTGTCCTAATGGAAACCACAGTGACGAAATAGAAGGCGTTCACATGATTTCTTACGGAGCTTCGAATACCATTCCCATGACAGTCTATTTAAAGGTAGGATATGATTTTACAGAAATACACGTAGCTGCAGCTACCTGGACAGTATAATATTACAGAAAGCATTGTGAAAGATAATGCGTCTAGTATATCCATAATGTGCACTACTTGCAGGTAATACAATGGATGCTTCTTTATCGCAAGCCTGATCACAAGTAAAAGTCGTATCATTTAGTTTACTGGCGAAAATTTGGTTAAAAATTGCATTGAAATGAGGTTGAATACATTTACATTTTACAACATAAAAACTTGTCTCTAAACTCAAACTGCCTTTTAATAACTTCTCTTGATATGTACCTAGCCAACAAACCTTACTTGAATATTTTATATGGTTTTCATAATTCTTCATCGTTATATATCCCATCTTAATTTTTTTTTCATAAGTCGTATTCATTGACTTCCCATCAAAAAGGATTGAGAAATATTGCGCATTATACATAGTAAAAACTTAAAGAAATTTCAATGACATAATGAGTAAATTTGTCTCAATGTGTCGAACGAAATGAGTAGGAATATAAAAATTTATGGTGAACCATAGCTTGTGTTCATCATAGCTGCATTAAAGAAAGATTTTATAATCATACAATCGCGTAATGTATTGTCATTTTTTGTTAAAGTCTTCTTTATTATCCCATTATAGTTACGGAGAATAGTATCCATTCAGAGTTATGATAATTTACAACGTGGTTCGCACCCAGTCAACATCAATCTGATACGTGCTGACCCTCCACTTGGTCAGCTATCCACTCGGAGAATTTTTTGTTGCTGCATATTACACGTTATCCGATCCTTAAAACGTAGATATAAGAGCAAAGAGACAGTTGAACATTTCAAGATGTTTCGACAATTTACAAAATCATTTCCGACAGTTTTCTGCCTGGGTGACAAGCGGTTTATTTTCAGCAGCATTTTTTTATTTATATATTTTTTTTTGTAAAGGTGGAAGGTTAAGGGGGATCAAACAGTTTCGGAAGGAAATACTTCCATGAAAACACATTCTAACTTTTGGCCTGTCAGTTTAACACACCAAGAAAGGATGAGGAAAATGAGAAAATAGAAAATTTTTAAAGTTTACTTTCAAGTCTCTCCTGTTTCTTGTTTTCATATGGTGATTCTTTTACCGGGGATGCTGAGAAGGCAGAAACACTGTATCCAATCACCCATGGGACCTTCATCTTAACCTCCCATCCGAGGGACAAGGTATGTGAATTAATACCTTGCCCCATTTCATAGTAGTTTATAACATTCATTGGATTCACCCAGGAAGGTGAGAGGGGATCATTAACATGAATTTATTATTTATCTAACGGGTGATCTGACTGATCTCCATTTAAATATTGATATATATTTATTCATTGTTTTGTAGATTGGGCTTGGTGAATTTATAAAACACATTTCACCGCATTATAATAATCTTGGACGTAAACGCAAGTCAATAATTTTGGATAGCTGAGCGCGCGAAATATGGACTTCTTAATTTAAATCCGCAACACAAACACCAGTATTTGACGAATTGTATTAGAAAAGATGTAATACGGTAGTACAGATTAGATAAATGAATCGCAACGGACAGTTCATACAAGAATACTTAGAGGGCAAAATGTTCAGTAAATTACATGTATGATAACATTAGTAGCAGAAATAACAAGGATCGTAATCTCCATAAAATGAATAGATGTTCTACGAAAAGGTCACAGTTAAAATTACACGTAAGTGTTAAATTGCTCATAATGTATTGGTTATTATTTAAGATAAGATTTCTTTTGCATGGTGCTCAATTTTGCAATAGTTTTCGGCAGTTGCCTTGGTGTCTTTCGTGTTTCGCACGAGCGGCCAATGCATTTTTTACTCATGGAGTCACTCTTTCACAGTACACATTGCGCCGTCGACATGGTATGCACACTTTTTGTTCCTCTCAGCTCTCTGTTCCTCATCCTTCTAAAGTGCACGTCACATCGCACAAACAAACTTGACAAGTTGATACCAGACCCATTTTGATGGTCAACAGGCTGTGGTGGAGGTACCCCTACCTACCAGGGAACACAATCCCTGCAAAAGCCCCTTTCGTATTAACACGCTCCTATATCTATGTCTCTAGGTGAGCAATGTTTATTTGAAGTTTCGTCACATTGCACTTTAGCTGTTGGAGCAACCATTTCTCTTTATGAAGGTTTCGCTCGTTGAAATTCCCTTGAGGCAGGGAGCAAGGGACGGTCCCATTATCATACATATTCCAATAGCAATATTGTCTTATTCGAAACCAAGGTATAAGCAATTCCCTGTTAAAACCTAAGTGTTACACCGAAAGTAATATAACATAAAAGACCTATAGTGTCGGTAGAATTCAAAGAATACACTACGGACACAAACGCAAGAGAGCGTTTCTGAACACCGTATAGCCTTTGATTAATTTTAGATCAAAAGACACAATAAATCGAAAGAACCATATATTTTAAAGTCAAATACGCTGTATCGGATGTAAAGGCAGTACACGGGTCAGGTAGTTCCTCCCTTCCTTTCAATTTAATATTCATCGTATCCGAAATGTATTTTTCTAATGCCTATTCCACGTTGGTCACATCTCTTTCTATCCCAAACCTTAGTGGAAAGTTCTTGCGATAATCCTGTACAATCCCTCCTGAAGTAGTCTTCCCCTTGAAGTGACGTGGTTTCCATCGTATTGTGACATGTTCACCTGTTCCACGCCACAGTTGGTAAAAAATAACCAAGGTCAGCAATTATGGTTCCTGTAACCATGGACCTTACAAAGCCCCTCGTCGCCGAATAATCCGTAATCTGTGGTAGAACGAGGAAGAAAATGGCAGAATTTTGAGTTTACGGCTTACATAATACGGGTACAGAGAAGTTATGGCAACCACAACTGGCACTAAAAAGCGAAGGGGAAAAGACAGGGGGAAAGAGAAGGACATTGTGTTATTTTTAAAATTAAAATTGCAGGGATGCGATGTTCACTCTTTTTCTTTTCTTCTACATACCAGCCATTTACATTTTCGTGAATATGATTTTAGAAGGTATAAGGTTTGTATGGAGGCTTTTGATTGTGAACACCCCGAATGACACCTCCCTGGGGAGCGTTTCATCAAGCGTTTTGTCAGTGAATTTTACCGACAACTGTTATAAGCTACTGAAATCCTTGCATCTGATTGGCCGAGATGAAATTTGTCAGTAAAAATCACTGACAAAACGCTTGATGAAACGCTCCCCTGGTTGTTTGTCGAAACGCCATATACAGATACCATAAAAACAAAAATTATATGTACTTCAGGACGCAAATGCCTACACACGGGACCATGTGCAAGAACTTAATTATAATGACCTATAATATGATTTTAGAAGGTATAAGGTTTGTATGGAGGCTTTTGATTGTGAACACCCCGAATGACACCTCCCTGGGGAGCGTTTCATCAAGCGTTTTGTCAGTGAATTTTACCGACAACTGTTATAAGCTACTGAAATCCTTGCATCTGATTGGCCGAGATGAAATTTGTCAGTAAAAATCACTGACAAAACGCTTGATGAAACGCTCCCCTGGTTGTTTGTCGAAACGCCATATACAGATACCATAAAAACAAAAATTATATGTACTTCAGGACGCAAATGCCTACACACGGGACCATGTGCAAGAACTTAATTATAATGACCTATATATTGTAAGCCCAGCTTTTACCCGAATTCAAATCACGGGTCGCCGGGTACCATAGTACACAAACGAACGGAAAAATTAGCCAGACAGGGCTCAGTAATTGTCCGCATTAAATAAATCACGTGGAAATGCACAAACAAGCATCATGTAAATGCCAATTATAGGTCAGGTGTGCTATCTGGGACACGTATCAATTCAGCTGCATTTCTAGGCTGGCCCAGACAATTGAAACCCTCTTTATCTAGCCTAATTCGCATCCAGGCATAATATAAGAAAGTTAGTCAAAGAGATAACTATAGAAGATGGGCTGGGAATTGGGAACCATAATGTATATTCATGAAGCTTCATGGTATATTGTACTGGAGCAGTATGACATCGATGGAGCATTGTGGTCTTGACCCACTTTTCATTTATGTGGTATAATTCAGAGTGCAGAAGATCTTGATCTTTGTCACTCATAATTTATTGACAGAAAGCAGGGAGAAAGAAAAAGCGATAATAGGCTTGCCAAAATGTGGGACAATGATTATGAATTGTACTTTAGACGCGGTAGACATCGCTCGGGTAACACCGCACATGAGGAATGGGAAGAAAGGAGAATGAAAATGGAGAGACATGGTGACTAACAGATAAGGTTGAAATTTGATTCGGCTTAATGTTGAAAATACTTTAAATGAAACGACATTGTAGGTGCTGTTAACCCGTAGTAGAGTGGTTTAGACATGTGAAATGCTAATGTAAATAAATGTTGCTAGTTGCTATAGGGTACATCAGGGGAGCATTTCATCAAGTGTTTTGTCAGTGATTTTTACAGACAAATTTGCTCTCAGCCAATCAGATGCAGGGATTTCAGTAGCTTATAACGGTTATCAGTGAAATCACTGACAAAACGCTCCCCTGTATTCAGATATTTGAAGGAACCCTTGGTCAATGGCAAATGCTTCATCCGTCAGCTACTTGCTTTTGCTACTGCAATAGTGTCTGTATATGTTGCTGTTATTCATTCGACATTGATCGCTATCGAACCGATTGGAAGAGAAGATAACTTTTAGCTATCTTGCAGGTTTTTTTTGTTTGCCTGAATCTCTTCGTGATGTGCAAAATTCTTTTCATCTGTAGGCTAGTTGAAATATTATTTGAGTAAAGCCAGGGACCTACTACCACTACTGCTGCTACTACTACCACTACTACTACTACTACTATAACTACAGTAAAGCTTACTAGGGTGACATTTTCAGCAATTGTGTGTCCCCCTCACCAAATAACTTTTGGGTTTTACGTCACCCCTTATTGTTGAAATATGTGAAAGTCTGTATAGGTATAGGCCTAGACGTGTTCCTGAGCAGGTTTGTAATTTTAGGCTTAGTGCTTTTCGTGATCAGAATATGAAATCAGTAATATTTTAGGATATTTTCGGCGAGTATAAGTTTAGAAAGACCTTCAGGTAATATCATACAAAAGCCCGAGCAACCTAAAAGGGTTAGGGCTGTATACACCGGAATATAAAAAAGGGTTTAAATTCAGTAAGGGATTCCCGTGGAGATGGAAAATTGATATTATGGCCCCATGTATACCAATAAAACGGTTTTACTCCAATATTTGGTATATTGCAGAACAACCGTACACCTTTAACCTGCATAGCGAGGGTAAGCCACTACAATTATTTATCGAGAGTGCATGAATCATTTTGACAAGGTGACATCGGCAGGGAAAGAAAGGGGAATTGTAAGGTCACTCTGAGGTCAATTGCAGTCTGGTGACCTTAGGTCAGTTTACAGGAACATCGAGTGTTATGACTGCCATCAGCAAGAGGAGGGGTCTTTGGTGAGGTGGCCTACATTATTTGGGACACGGTGTCAGTCCGATGATGACTTTTGTCAAACAAATTTCATCTCATATTACCGACCAAGATGCAGGGTGGAGGATATTGATTGTGGAAATACAGTTTTAGCAAATACAACAAAACGTAGATTTACTTACCATCTGTTAGAGTTAATATTGAGTGTGACGTAATTGGGAGATGGCAAAATGCATCATAATCAATTGATCTGCCCACAGAAATATAGCAATTCTCTGATTTGCCAAAACAAATATTTGGGAATAACCATAGGTCAAGATGGAATCTACTGCAGTTTTGTCTTTCGGGCTGCACAACATAGCTGCGACAAACTGGCCTTAAATGTACTACACTGACATCACGAACACAGAAAGTTCTATACACAATAAATTACTCATTTAATTATTCATATTATTGAAACAATTTGTTTACATGTTCTGTTATGTTTCTTTCAATTGAACAGTTTTTAAACACAAAAACAACCTCGTATGTCATATTTACGAGAGTGTTAGCTTTTATATCAATATAAAATAAAAGGGGTTGTATATGTCATTTCTCTGCTAACTTTGATCTGCTCCCCAATCTAGAAAAAAAGACATCATAGCACGCTGCGTTGCAAAATCAGCTCCTTTTTTCGCTTCTAAATGGCGCAAACACTAAGCATAAAATCTTCTCGTATCTGCGATGTAATCGGTTGTCCTTATGGTTTACGGCTTCCCTAGTTTGTAGCGATGAAAAAAAAATGTCTAGCCAACTCCTTTTTTCTCACAGGCTGCCGTGTGCTGACCTAGCGATTTTCCTTTACATGTAACCGTGATCTTAGCAGGTCCTACATAAACGAGAAGTCCGTCTGTTCTGTGCTCTGATAGAAAACCCAGATGTACAGAACTAGAAACACCTCGCATGGGCGTCGATGAAAGAGAAAATAGAATGGTAGAAGTACGAGTGTAGAGATATGAATCGGGAGAAGTGTGGAATATACTACATGCTAAAAGTGTCGACGATATTGTAACACGATGCAATGACCCTAGATTTATTATAGAAGGTGTGTGGCAATGTTAGGAGGCCCAAAAGTGTCGACACTAGTATTGGGGTGTTGCAAGAAAGTTGCAATCAATTGCAAATTGTAAAGCAAATTAGAACAACCATTCTGAATGGTTCAGGGTCTGCCCATTCATGAAGTTGCGTTTGCAAAAATGATTTTGATTGGTCAGTACCGATCAGTTGCAACTTGCAATCAATCGCAACTTTCTTGCAACACCCCATATGGGTATTAGTTGACATCGTATTCGCAAAAAAATGTTTCGGTATTTATTAGTGGTAGAACTTCAAAGGATTGTATATGTTGGGTACTTGTACTTCACGTAGAAATGCCGTTTCGTAAAAGCTAGGCGCCTCGACAACATTTTCTATGATTCTTGTCTTCTGTTTTAAAACATAATTTATGTTTTAATTATAACGATCATAATATCAAAGCAGTGCTAATTCTTGGTTTTAATGTCTATATTAATAATAGCAAGCTTAGAAATATGTTTATTCATAAATACCACATAAATATTGCGAATGGAAAATGAGAATAGCTTGATTTCATGCAATGATGGGGTTTTTTGTCAGGAGCATGCGTGGTCATCTGGTTCAATTGAACATTAATCCTACTGTATTAATTTTATTTTCGATGTATAGAATTCGTGTAGCACTGTAGGCCTACATAAGATTGTCATTGATTGTGTATCTTATCGTCAAAACATTTTAGCCGTTTTAGACGTTTATTGATGAAATATAGCTACCGCAAATATACAATACCATCATGCACGTTTTATTATTGGAGTCGTCCTGTTTGATTCAATCGTTCATTTTCCTGGGAAAGTTTAAGAGACATGACCCGTTTGCTTATAATTATATTTAGCCATTATTTTGTAACAAACTTCAAAACGGTTATTTTCACCCTTATTGATCCATGGCATGGGGTCAATTACGTCGGTTAGTAATTGAATCGGGAGGAGAGAATATCGGTTCAGCCCATATGATTTACATTTCATCAGCAGTAATATATTGCATTACATGCTAGGAAAGGAATTAATCTTTGCATCTTACCATGGAGCTGTAGCTTCATAGTCTTACTAAACTGGGGTACAGTTTGAGGACGCCCGCTGTGACTCGATGCAATTAAGAGCACAATAAGTTTGAAAAATGACAAATCAGAAACGGAGACGTTTCTCTAAGAAATCGTATGTGCATGTAGTAATGTACATCTATCTTTGACTCATAAGAACGGATGAATTGGAGACAACAAGAAATGTTAGTCGGGCACAATATGCAGAACTTTTGTTTGTATGCTTTGTGATTTCTTTTTTTCGCGACAGGCAGATTCTCACAGTCTGTACATTGTTAAGGCCTTAGGATATGAGTGCCAAACCTCGACCAAACATAACTTCAGAGAATTGGAAATAAACATTATGTTTCAAAATCCAATATTGTTAGTTCTAGCCACGTTTTTATCACGCGTATAAAGAGTTGCGATGACAATTTTTTGTAAGACCAAGGAGTTATCACAGAACACTCCTTGGTAAGACGAGGTCCTGATCTGCGTTCAAGGTCAGTGATTCCATTGCCTCATTAAACATCACTGGATCATATACAAATCGTTATAAGAAACAGTTGATTTTAGATTTGAATATACCGTTTTTTCTGTATTCTTGTTGTCCTAGCTGTTCAGAGGGGTCGCATGCCACCGACCCAACCTGGCCCTGGTCACTACCTGGATGGCCGCTTCGAAGGACACACATTCCTCTCGGGTTACATCTCGCTACTGCTTCGAGCTGAGCCCTACCCGACGTCGCGTTACGCCCAGTGCATGCAGACCAACTCGGTGATGGGCATCGACAACATCTGCGAGCTTGCCGCCCGCCTCCTATTCAGCGCCGTCGAGTGGGCACGGAACATCCCTTTCTTCCCCGACCTCCAAGTCACCGATCAGGTGGCCCTCCTCAGGATGTGCTGGAGTGAGCTCTTCGTCCTCAACGCGTCGCAGTGTTCGATGCCCCTCCACGTAGCGCCGCTCCTCGCCGCGTCGGGACTCCACGCCAGCCCGATGTCGGCCGACCGCGTGGTCGCTTTCATGGACCATATCCGTATTTTCCAGGAACAAGTTGAAAAACTGAAAGCGTTACACGTGGACTCAGCAGAGTATAGCTGTATAAAGGCAATTGTACTCTTCACGTCAGGTAAGTTGACACTGTGCTTCTGGATGTCTCCTCGAAGTTTGATGTTCGTATTTTGCATAATTTATGTGGGTTTTTTTTTTCATCCTTTGTGTGCTCTGTTATTGTAATAACCGCTTCTTTGTTTTCAAACAAAACTCGCAAAAATAAACTAATCCTTAAATAATGTTGTGTCTGTGCTTTTCGTCATGATAATAAAATTGAAAAGGGCTTTCAAGAGGTGTAGCATGTTCAAAACCTGAAAGAAACATCCAGTGAGAGACATTTTGCCTGTTCCCTACCAATCCGAGCTGAAATAATTGCACCGCTGCAAATAGGCCTCCACCTTTCCACAGATCTAGACTTATCAGTGATAGTGAGTACATAACCTTAACCTTGACGCTGATCCAGTAAATTGAAGGTCAGCCGAAATGTCACAAGTCATACCATGGTGCTGATTAATATTCTTATGTGGTAATTATAAGCTCTTATTTAGCCCGGGAGTTAATTGCCTATCAGGTACTTAAAATTATGGGACATGGTCTATATATTGCCTGCAATTGGTAATATACATTTAAAAAGTGCATTTTTGTACAGGAAATCTCTGAAAAGAGGAGGAAAGACAAAATAAATCTCACGATAAAGTATACTTTTATGACACCGAGAGACAGGTTGATATTAATTTGCCTCCAATATGGAAAATCTAAACAAAATATATAATTTCTTATTTGTAATAATGATAATTGAAAATGCCCCCTCCCCTACGAACCCATACTATGCCCCCCTCTTTCTCTCCTTCTCTCACTCACACACCCACACACCCACATACACTTTCTCACTCTAGACTAAATCTGTCTCTCACCCAACCACCCCCCTCCTCCTCCACCTGCATCTCTCTCTCTCTCTCTATCTCTTTCATATCAATTTTTCCTATATCAATCCCATTTTTGTTAAGGCATCATAGGCTTGGTATTGTATTTACTTTGTCCATTTGTATACATATTGCTAATACTCCATCCCCCTCTCATTAACTAGCTATTCCTCCCACCCAACTCCCCTCCTTCAATGTCCTCCCTTAATCTCTACCTGTATTTTACTTCATCTCCTCATCTCCGGTCGGGAATGGTTGGCAATCGAAGTTGAATTAAAACTGATAAATGACCCCGATGCGCGAAATGTCAGTCGGATAATTCACACAGGTAGCAAATAATGTCAGCGGTGGATGGCTGTTAAAGGAGGGGACAATTTTGTTAGCCATACAATAAATCATTTTGATAGGAACCGCTGATTGCATAGACTTAAATATATGAAAATCCACCCTTCTCCGCTTTCGCTCAATATACATTGATCTACAGGAGCGACTGCGTAATCGAAGAGCCACGGTGATTGCCCGCTTGTGAGTGATAGAGATGTCTATATTTCCCCAAGTCTTCTCGGGGATCCCGACCCGGCCGACTGAAATTAAGGATTGTGTAATCAGGATATTCTAAGCAGGCAGAATTTTTATTTTGATCACTCCTGCCTGCTCCTCTCCATCTCGTCATCTCTCTCTTCCACCTCCTCCTCATCTCTCTCCTCCACTCCCCATATTGCTTGTCGATGGGGTAAGCGAGATGCGATTGACGGTGTCGCGGGGGCAATGGCCTGGCTTGAACCCCGACGAACTGGGATGCACTCGGGGCATACAGCCACTTCTCCCGAGCTCTTCAAGTGCAGGCCGACTGAAACATAATAAAGTAACATGAACAAGACCGTGAGCTGAATAGAACGGAGAAGAAAATGAAAGATCAAGGCGAGACGAGGATAACGAGAGGGTATACAATCAAGATTTTTTTTTTTTAACTGCAGCAGTTTCCCACAAGCTGAAAGGTCGAGTTGAGTAATCACGTTAACCATTGAGAGTAAGGAAGGGAGAGAAAAGGAGGAGAGGGGATAAAATCCAAGTGCAATGAAATGGTAGAAAACACTTCACGTTGGAACCGTATTGCTTTCTTTTCTCGTCCCAGCAATGACCTTTAAAACGTCTCCTGACACCGCCTGTCATACTTCAGCCCCAAGCATGCATTCTCGCGTGGTGTGCAAGATTCGATTAGTTCACCGACGCGGCTGATGAGATAAATGAAAATAACTAATTACGCTCAATTATGAATATAAATATTAATGTTTACGCATCCAAACTAGAACCATTCCGTTATTACAGTGCTTACGTAGGAAATAAGTCAAAATAAACAAATTATGACAGGGTCGTTTCGGGTAGTTTGATGTGTAGTTTTCTACCCGAATCGTATAGCCGAAATATTTTTCTGTGTTTTGTTTCCCCTCTTACAAAATGTGTATGTCATATGTTGATGATGATTCCTGCATGTTAAAAAAGACGTTTGACCGTATTGAAAATTATAGATCCATATCAAACTCTTCTCTTCACCTTCAAATGGGGGGAGGGGCGTACGGCGGCTTCCTACTACTACTATGCTGGACGCGCCACTGAAGAGTTTATATAATAACTAAGTATGCATGGATGATAAAAGAGAATAATTGAGCCTTTGTTTAAACAACATTATTATAACTACTCCCGCTGGTGTTGCCACTGTTTATATGAGTCATGACCCTTTTGATAACTAAGTGCTTAGTGTCCGCATGTGATTTATGCGACTGTCTAAAAAAAGGCTACAGATAATATAAAATTCACACCTACAAAATGGCGGCCAGGTATTCGGACCTTGCTGATTCTGCTAATGAACGAATGATGGCACAGTAATTCTGATCATCGCGCTTTTGACCATTTCCTGATGTTTCTCATTTCCTCTCTGTTCCTTTATTTTTCTCCCTTTCTTGAGGGAGTGGGGTGGGGGTGGTGGCAGGGTTTGCAAATCCTTGAGGTATTGTGTAGGAGTATTTGTGTAATTTCAAGCATTTTTTTTTCATTTTTTTTTCTTTTTTTCTCCTTTATAGTATAGCCGTGAACACTCCTGCATTTACATTTACATTTACAACCTTGTAAAAATACTTGGAAAGTTTGATGTCCCTGTTCGGACGACATAATGAAGATGTCTTATTTTTTTGAGTGAATCCCCTCTTTATCGTAGTGATAACTGATAATTAGTTTGGCCCTAGAATACAGTAAAATATAAAGATACACTTCGGTTTTGAAATATTCCACAGGCTGCATGGAAAGGGTCTACTGTGGCTCAACTCATAAAACATGTTTAGTGCAACAAGTGTAGCAATGCTTTGGTTTGGCGAATAGTCGTCCTCTTTACATACTGAAAATAAAGTGTTCAATTCAATTGCAGGTTCAGATCTTCTTTCATATCTAATCATGCTAATATAATATTTGGATAAGAAGTTATCAAATTCCCCTGTGTTCAAACTGACAAGAAACATCACTTTTAAAATGAGCACCTACTTCATGCATACTCTGCCTAATTCATACAATTAAGACACTTCTATTTAAGCTCTTAATTTCAACCTTTAAACAGGTTGGAATTTCGATGTGAAGTGAACTGCCAAATAGATTTGTTCGATCAAATTTCATAATTCAGTCCTTGACACGTTTTCTCAGGCGCAACAAGAGGGAGGGAGAGGGAGAATGGAAGAGAGAGAGAGATAGAGTTGAAATTCTGAAAACCATCAGCTTACCTCACTCTTGTAATCCCGTCGTGCAACTTGTTAGATCTGAGGAATTAACCCTTGGTCGCGGCCCGGGCACGTAGGGGTCGAGGGCCCCTACCCCTCAAACACTTGTATAGAAACCACCTGCCGACGGTATACGTGACGGCACGACACCAAAGCTGTGAAACAGGAAAGCCAGTCAGAAAGCAATGGGTATGGAATTTAGGGATAGACAAGAGAGAGAAGAGAGAGAAGTGTAATACACACGACAGCAGGTAGATGACTACAGCTGACTAGATGGGTTGTTGCATGGACCTGCTACGTACATAGGGATAGGTCCATGTTTGTTACAATGTATAGTCTCCAACACTTCAATTTTTAGTTAGTTTAATCAGGACTGAAATATATATTTAGACATTAGTTCAGATGCAATATATAGATCTGCTTAAAGATGTTCCCTCACATGACATATGGGCAGCCCTCCAGCCTTTAATTCCATATAGGCTTTAGTCGATGGAAGAGTTATTTGTGGGTACCCCTCCAGCAAATAAGTGGTAAAACTATATCGTACAAAGGAATACGATATTGATAAAGAAGAGTTACATTTTACAAAAAGAAGAGAGTGCCACCGTGATTCTAAATTAGATGTGAAATAAATTCAAGATCATAATCTGCTCCTACACCACATCCGGGTCATGGGGGTAATGAATAAGGCCGTGTCACCCTTTGTGGTATTCTTGTGCCATTTTATGACTTTCAAGGAGTTTCCTTGGTATGTCCATCATTATAACAGCGCAACTGTTTACATCAATGCTGTAAACAGAATGCTTCGCCTGTATACAGTTACCTGTTAAATCCATGTACTTCAGAAAAAGCAGGAGTACCCGAAACTTGAAACGAGACGAGACGAAAGTGGTTTGGCTATGCCTGTACCCATGCTTTATACTGTATACCACTGGTATTCTGGTAGTGTTCTAACCTTAGGAATTAGGTCACCTGTACATGGGATGGGAGGAAGGAGCAGTAATGGCCGACGGGTATAAACAGTGGTGGTGGAGGGAGAGAAGGAAACCTTGCCTGAGTTGGATGATGGTGGTAGTAGAACAAAGACGACGTTCTTCTTCCATCAATCAACGATGAACTTGACGCAACTGGGCGAGGGAGAATTTGGTAGAAATAGGAGCCAGGAGCGTCAAACGAGAGGCCCCACCCAGGCTGAGCAAAGTTAGTTTTGGCAGATTGGCAAGGGAGAAAAGTTTTGCTATTACCTCCTTGATTGAACTAATTTTACACAACGAAAGAAAGTTATTGCGGTTTTCTTCACAGGTAGAGGGGAAACTAAAACTAAAAGTTAACCAAAAGTCAAGGTTTGACTAAAGAGTAATGGATGAAATATTCTGGATTTAGATCCGAAATACTGTAGTGTGTTAAATATAAATCGTGATACTGGATTCATGTCTCCACCATATTTTCCCTAGTATATTGGGCCTAATTTCCAGGGCTTCTTGATAACAGTCTAGTTAACGTTCATTGTTATTGGCTTCACACTCGATAGTATGTTATGGATTCTATAGCCAGCAGACAATGTTTTCTCCATTTATAGTCCACCCACTGGCAATTAAAAATACCTGATAATACAGAGAATGAAGAAGTAGCCTTACTCGACTTCAAAGTATGCGCGCTTATCGAAATTGAAACAGGAGTTATGCTGAAATGGGCATTATGATGTTTTTTGCCACAAAGTGGAGTACAGAAATATCTTAATACTAGTAAACTGCGGCCAGGTTTCATGCAAAATACACGGGAATTACCCAGAAGGGATTTATGCTTTCCCATGAAGTGTTGCGCACTTCCGGGTACCCTAGAAAGCAATAATCCATCGCAATGTTTTTCTTCTTGTTAAGTCCTCACAAGATGTTTGAAAGGTTACTATCTTGCGTATTCATTCCAAGACTCCTGCATTGTACAAGGCTTGTCTGTGCATTACAGCAATGAAGATTTTAGGCCTGTAGGATTAGGAGATATATGAGACCCGTTGTAAGTAATAGTGGCATTTGATTTTTACTTCAGCTGTGTATCCCAGGATCCTGGTTCTGTGATATTCACATCTCCCTCCCTCCCTCCCTCCTCTTTCCCCCTGCCTCTCCAATTCTCGAACATACACTTGAGCATTATGATGTTCGAATTTATTTGCAAATAACTAAATGGTGTGTTCAGGCCAGGTTGTGACCATCAAGGTGTATTAGACCGTATTCCCGTTTTGTTGGTACAGTGCTTTCATGAACTTCGTATACCTCTGGCCTCTTCGAAATGCACGGCTTATTTACCAGCTACTGGCTTTATTGCATATTGTAGTTAAATTTCTATTTAATGAAATCTCTCGTTTAATCTCCATTGAAAAATTGTGACTTGTTGTCACAGATCTCGGGGGTCGATGCCTTTGTTGTCACTTTATATTGACTGGTGTTTTGTCTCGTTTTGAGCAGTAGAGCTATTTAGAAAAGAAAAGGCAATTCCTCATTTTGTCGACAGTGGATGAAAGGGTGGGTACAAAAGTCATACCCAGATGAATAGCGAATACTACATCATGTACATACAGAAATCCACTCGTATGGCTTGCTGTTGAACTTCAGCGAGTCGGTGGGAAAGGGAGCGATTTTTAACTAAACCGACTTTCAGACCCCCATATCAGTATTCCATGCTAAATATATCATGATTTTTGAAACCTGTGCGTCTATCCCGTAGTCGCCGAATGTACACGTTTTGAAAGCAAGGTGCCAAATTGAATATTTTTATCTTTCTGCTACGAAGACATTTTATAGTGTGACAAACTCATGTTAAAATAAATACGTGTGACTCCATTGTGGCAATATGACCCAGATAGCCAACCTAGTTTTAGATTGAATTGTTCAAAGTTTCTCGCGGGAAGGGGATTCCGCGAACAGACTACTCGGGGCTTGTCTGAGAAGGCTCTTGAAATGCAGAGGTCAGATTATGTGACCTCAGCTATTGAGGCAAAATAGCGAAACGAACAACAAGCCCTGTCGCTACGATTCCAAATTGGATGTAGCAGGTCAAAGGTCATGCGCTCTGAACAAACAGCTCCGAGTCCGAAGTGGAAGGCGATGAATAGAACGCAGAATTGCTAGAAATATTAGTGGGATAATTTGGTTGTTAACTTATCATCTTCTTCGTAAGCTAGTTCGTTATACTACCCTTTTGTAGTATATTATAGCCTATTTCTATACTTACATTTTTGCAGAAAAAAGGCAATGGAGTTGTAGTTTGAACTTTGGACAGACTTTGCTTGATCCCTACAAAAGAAGGTCAGACATTCAACAACAAAAAAGCAGTCATTCTCCATAATCATCGTCAGAAGTTGTAAATACATGTACTTATTCTAGGTCATAGTATTCAATCTCTGTATTAGCTATCTGTGCAAAACACAAGAATTTTGAAGCTGCAGTCATACTGGCTTATACAGTGCTGGGTGAGAGTCTGTTTCATGGAATGACACTATTAGTACTGACCATACTTTACTCTTGAGTGAGTACTGGTTAATTTTGTGAAACTCGCCAAAATTAGTTTGAGCAATAATGCTTCGGTCTTGAATTTGATCAAGCAATAACTGCATGTTCTCGCTTAATTATCAATAATTGATTTGAACAGTCATTCGATCGTTAACCCTATACCTAGTAGTGCACACCCACAAAGGTGTATCCAGAAATTCATAAAGGGGAGGGGCGGGGGGCTCCCAAGATAGGGGTTAAATGTCGGCCTATCTGGACAGCTCCGTTCTTGTACAAGCATCAGAGCATAGTAAGTTGTACTGAATTTTTACTGGGCCTTCAAGGAGAAGCTACACCAGCTTCACCGTTGGCTGGATACGCCACTGCCCCCACAACCGCTATCACCATTGCAGGTGGTGTCTTTCCAGCACAAATCATCTGCATCAATACCCATTTTTTCCTGGAGATTGTTGGAAAGATTGAAATTTGAATGTAATAACGGAAGGAGAACCCTAACATTTACATATTTTCTTATTCAAATTTCTTATTCCTCTTAAAAGTAACAAAACCCCATAAAATCGTCTTTTATAACGAATACAATTTTAAAGAGGAGCAAATTTATTGATTAAAATAATGTTTTAACATTCCTTCAAATAAACATGTATACATGTAAAAGAATGATCAGCATGCAGTACAGTGCATCCTTTCGATATGCTCTAGACAGTGACGCATCCTCACCTTGTTGGAAGATATGGGGCAAAGAAAGGAACTAAATCTGTTCAAAATCAGATATTTTTTTCTCCCTCCCTTCTTGAAAATGGAACATTTTAGGTCCATCTTCCTGTAATGCATTGCAATTTGCATCCTTTCGACATGCTCCAGTCAAAAGTGCAAATTACGTGCAGAAATACATAATCTGCGATGATTTGGGTAGGGCGTTCAAGAGTGTATGTTGGGGGAGGGGTGGGAGTGTGCGGATAGGTATAGGATTAAGGATTAAATGATTGTTCAAATCAATTATTAATACTTAACAGAGAACATGAAATTACTGGCACAGCCTCATGGGCACTTTGATCAAATTCAAGACTGAGGTATTTTTGAGCAAACCAATTTTTGCGAGTTTTAGCAGCCAGTGCTTACTCAAGCGTAAAATATTGTCTGTACTCATCCGATGGAACAGACCCTCATCCATAATCGCATAAGAAAAAAAACATATCGATATTGTGAAATTATGATTTTGGAGGATATTTTCAAAGTGTGTACTTGTAGACATACACATTTGGAAATACATTAGGAAAAATCAGTCAATGGGAAACAGTTTCATGGGTGGTAACAGTAGAATGGAATATTTTCTTAATACTGTAAATTAGGCCTACTTAAAGCTATTATGATGTTAGAGTGGTTCGTACCGCGGTACGAAAAAATTATTATTCTTTACTGAAAATCAAATCAAATTTTCAGTTACGCGCGAAACTGTCTTACTGCTTTTTCGAAAACTTTTAGTAGGCCTATGTTTTTCTTACGTCAAAAAACAAATCAGTTTAAAATAACTTTTAACTTTTAACTTTTCTACGTCTCTCATGACATTTCCCAAATGTTGAACAGTCCTTCATTCAAGCTTGTGACACGTAAGTTTGTATAGTCATAATAAGAATATGCATGATTATAAATGATCTGTAATTGCCCATGTGCTCTTTACTTTTCTCTATATCTATAGGAATCTCTGTTTTACATACATCAGAGCATACTGATCAAAACGTCGAGAAACAGAGAGCTCTTAGCGGAGCTCACCATCCCTTTTCAGGGCTCTTATACCTTGAAAGATTACATGGTGTAACCTAAGAAACTAAAACTATAATACATACATGTGGTTTGCCAAGCTATTCGTGAACACAAAATAATTGTTAAACGCTAGCTATGAAAATATTAACAAAGAGAATATATAATTCAAACCTTTGGTTTTGGAAGAGCTAAATAAAAACGTATAAGATAAAAATAATCTGTTTGCTTTACAAACCTATTATTACTATCTTCAAACTCATGTCTGCACTTCAAACTGCACTATTGCGTTGTAATAAGTTATGCAGATAGTCCGCTCAAATTGACTGCATTACATTCTTGACCGAATCAGGTGAAATTACTATAAAAAGTGCCAGGACGCCAGTCAGTCTTGGTTTAATTCAAAAAAAGTGTACCGAACCTTTAGTACACTACACAGACACATATTACTGCCCTTGTGTACTAAAAACAAGTCATATAAAATTCACACTCGTTATTATACGGTATCATTTCTGCAAGTTTTTAAGCTAGGAGTTGTCCGTCGCAGTATATATCTATTCTTTCAAACTCGTTTTTCAACGTTTTTGATGAGTGTCCGTTGTAAAGCAAGCATAAAAAAGGACAAATACAGTGCACTTGCACTATTCGCTTTTCCATCTCCCGCGCATTGGAATATTTTTGTCCTAGGAGAATGCAAAGAACATTCATCGATTTTGTTTTTATTTTCTCGTCCCTTGTTTCACACCATGTGATTTTTACGACTGGTTCACGATAAAAGGTTAGATCAGCATGAAAGAGTGAACTTGGAGAAAAAAAAAACTGGTGGTTTTTTAACTTTTAACTGAAGCTGTATACATAGGCCATCAAAAATGAGCCTCTATACTAATCGGTGGAGCATGCGAACGAATGGATTCATCGAAAAGAGGCGACAATTTTTTTTTTCTCCTGTGGAGTGGGAACTCAGTGTTTTGTTGTTAATATACAAACAGTATACACCCTAGTGTATTGGAATAAAAAATTGTCATGCTGTGAATTTTTTAGTAGAATATGCGAGGGCTTTTTTCAATGAAACATGAAAAATGTAAAGCAGCTCAGTCATTCATAGAGAGTTTATGAAGCGAGTGTAATCGTAGGATATGCGGTGATTGCCCGAACCAAGCGTCTGAGTGGAATAATTATGAACGAGCCTGCTTCTTGCGCGCGCGAAGTACTCTCCTCCATAGCAGCAGCAACCGCGCAACGAGCTTTGCCGTGTTATGTCGGAGAGGAGTGGGCCCTCCTGCCTGGGAAAGTTCATCATCACATTCAAGATGAAGTCGCCTCGAAAAGATGTCATGAATGATGTTAATGACCTGATGCTGGCGGAGGAATGGTTGATGAGTGAACAACATTTATCTTGGCGACTGCATCAACGCACTGAGCACTTTTGAAAAGTGCGCGCAGGGTTCGCCGTGAGTCAGTAGGTTGCGTGTCGAATCGACGCGTGATGACTCGGACTTATCATTCCAAGAGCAAAATAAGAAGAAGAGACAAAAATAAAACAAAGCATGCATAAGAAAATTACCTTTGAATTATGCATTTCTTGTTGCCGCTCTCTATCACATCCCTTTTTTAAATAGCCATATTGCGTTATCGTAGCTTATTCTTCTATAATTTCTTTCATAATTATACACACCGCTTCCCATCTTCCTCCTGTGTGCCACGCCGAATAATCCTTTCTCGCAGTATAACCACAAAACCAGGTAGCGGTTTTGACATTGGAAAAAGGAAGAAATTGTTCTTTGATTTCAAATGATTGCTTGTCGTTTTATCACGGTTTGCCAGAGAATGTGCAAGAGACTTCCAAGGGAGCGTTTCATCAAGCGTTTTGTCAGTGATTTTTACTGAGAAATTTGCTCTCAGCCAATCAGATGCAAGGATGTCAGTAGCTTATAACAGTTGTTGGTAAAATCACTGACAAAACGCTTGATGAAACCATGGACCTACTGTAGTAGGTCCATGATGAAATGCTCTCCAGATTGAAAGAGAGAAAACCTAGGATGGGGTGAAGAAGTAGAATAAGGAAAAAAGAGGGGGGCAAAAGAAGAAAAAGATGAGGGGAAGAGGTAGGAGAAGAAAAATCAGAAAAGGAAAAGAAGGAAGAGATGACGAAGGAAGCGATGGCGAAAAGAAGGAGACGAGAAGAAAGGGGAATGTAACTTCTGTAGAAGAAATTGTCGAATCGATATTCTAATGGCATGTATGATGACTATAGATGTCGTTTTTAGGCGTACATGGCCATGTGTAGCCAATATGTCATTCGATAAAAGCCAACCTGATGTTGCAGACATTCATTTTTTTTCTAGTAACGGTATGATGAGTGTAACTGAATATTTACATAGCTATACTGTACTAGCCACCAACTATTAAATTAGATTCATATTTAGAGGCTGCCTTGAATAGTTCACTACAAAATAAATCCTCCAATATGATTTAAGAAGAAGCATCAATGTAGGCATTTTATGAAGATTTCCAAGTTGATCTGGTGTTCAGAGTATTCGGGTTTTAGGCTTAAAGTTCAATTTTAAAAGAATTGAAGTAGGATGTTTATAATTATTATTCCAATATATTTCTCCTTTTTCGTTTACGTATTGTATTGTATTGTTTGATTTTGTTATCTCTCTCACTGTCATATCTACCGCCTTGGTATGACATTATTACTTTAGATAATATTCATAGTTAAATAAAACTTATTTTTACATGGCAAAATTTAAAGTACCGTATACAACGTCCTTGTACCACGAATTGCTAAAAGCTTCGTCGCTTCCTTGCCAAAGTGACAAATGTTTTGATTAAGGTGTATATGTTGCCACAACATTTCTCCTCGCTTCGGAATGACCATTATGAAAATTGTTCTTGTTGAAGCTTATGTCTTTTTATCGATTTTGATTTTTAAAATAGGTAATTCAGAGTCAACTATATGACATGTTTATCATCGATAACGCCAGACGCTTTTATGAATGTCAGATCGCCTATAAAATGGACTAAAATTATACGCTATTCTGAGTCAGTAAGCCAGTTCGTAATTAGTTTATGGTATAAATGATCCTGAAATGATCCCAATTGGTACGCGAAAGCGCATCTGTTTAACATGAAAAATCTATACTGGTGCGCGCGTCGTGGTGGTACAAAATGACAGCGTTTAAAGGTCAATTGTGCCCGGTACTAATGACCTTTATCTGCACATGCGCAGATTGTAATGACTAAATACGAACTGGCTTGTTGCCGCAACTTTTACCAATGGGATTTCTCCATACACATACAATGTGCTTACCTGTAGGCTGCGTATGGTATGTGCACTGGTAGAGAGAGTTTCACCTGAATTTCGTGATGGAATCTGTGAAAAAGACAATCTTGTACGTTAGGTGGCGCTATTCCAGAATATAGACCTATCGTGGCTAACGCTTTCTTCAAAAGTGTCATAAAGCATATGCAGCATTTCTTGCAATGAACACTTATTTTAAAATAGTATGTTATATCAAACTATTTCAATAATAATAATGACACATTTTTAAATAGCGCATAACACATAATTGCATGTCTCTATGCACTTTTGAATAGAAAACGAGCAGATTATACAAGAAAAGAAAAAAAACACTGGGTTCATGTTTCTGACAACTCGGTGGTAAAAAAAAAACGTTTTCAAGGTACTGATGAAAGTGTCATAGGTTCCTATAGTTTTGAGTTGTTCTGGCAATTTGTTCCACAAAAAAGTGAATTCAATCAGGAAGCACGTGGGACATTCTTCTCTCGGTGATCTGTAATCACTTTCGTGTCTCAATTTTTGTCCTGTTCTTAAAAAATCTATTTAAATATTATCAAACCATCTCTTCAAAATTGTGTATTAACGTTTTGTTACTTTCATCGTTTCCAGACATTCTCGGACATATCCAAGTGCCTTTGTATAAATCATGGATTAATACCGCAAAATTCCATCCAATCTTCTAAAATGGGCTTGAGCAAATCAAAAGCTTAGAGAAATAGAGGTCGTGATAACTGAATTCCAGCGCTTACAATTATTATTGCGAAACCTAGGCTTTCAAAATGTGGGTTAGGACTATTTGGATTGAATTGATAGGAGGCGGACAGGGTAATCGCATATGATTGTTAGTCTCGTTGGAGAAGGAGGAAAAACGATTTCAACTGTCAAATTTTAGTCCCTTCTTCTTGTGTTTTCATCTCGTATATTCCCATTGAATTCCATTGGGGATTTGTGGCCGCTTGTTTGAGAGCAAACAGCGATCGTCTGAATAGTATTTAGAGAAAGAAAAGTGAATTGTAGGGAGGAATAAGGGGAAGAAAGGCGTGCAATCATTGATTATGGAGTCAATATTGAACGAGAAAAACCGGGTTTGGATGAAATGGGTCATCATCTGACTCTAGACCTAATTTGTCGATCTTCCTTTTCCATTTTCTTTTTGGAGGGGAGGGGAACATTGATTCACTCATCATAATTGTCTATGCCATTCTGTAGGCTAGGTAGTTGCTCTGTATATATATATATATACATATTTATATATATATATATATATATATATATATATATATGTGTGTGTGTAGACAAATGTGTTCGATTGCGAACATTGAAGGAGATCGAGTTCTGGGAGAGGTGAAAAAATAATTTGTGAGCTTTCTTATTCCTTTTAATGTCAATTTGAAAGAACACCATAGTAGAAAGGTCCCCTGAAAAGGATTGCTCTTCAAATGCCCTCATATTCGAAATATGACAAGAAAAAGCTGAACATTCATGCCACAAAGTATGCAGTCCCATATGGGCCTTTATGTGTGCAGTGCATGTGCTTTTCAGCGAGATCGGGTCAAATTCTTATAATTTTGATGATTACAAAACTTCACTGTATACACAAATTCTTATGTAGACATGACCAAACTTTCCCACTTTCTTTGAGACAGAAAAATGAAATATAAACAGATTCTCGGCAACGTAATAAGACATTGTTTTAATCTTAAATTAGGCTATACACTATTTTCTACTCACTCTAAGACATCTGTGCTAATGCAAATAGGGGATTTATTTTTTTTTAGTACTTAATATCTGTGAAAATCATAAGAATTTACCTTTTGAAGGATCTACACATCTACGCATAAAATTTCCTACGTAGAAGTTTCGTTGAACCTTCCAAATCCGAAACCGCCCGTTACTGACCTCGTAATAACGAACATCATGTTTGAAGCAAAATGGATGATCATGCATACAACATGAAAAGGACGAATGCATGATAATCTCCTGCTGCTTGTCAAAAGACCTTACAATGATTACGGAAATGTGAAGTGAAGCACTGAAAGATCTCTTTTTCTAACCTTTTCTAACCTAGGTGCCACAGCCCTCGATGCCACATTTCATTTTCATGTGTTCTGTGCATTTATTCGACTGCTGACTACAGTAAATGAAAAGAGTGCCAGAAAATATTATTTGCCAAACAAAGTGAATGAATATTGAGCACTTTATAAAAAAAAGACGGTATTATTACACTGATTTGGCATGACGGAAGGTGAATGATTTCATGATTTGGGAAAGGGTTTTTTTTCTCTTTGCTTCCAATAACAGGATAAAATGGCCTGGCGACTTATCCCTCTTTTCAATCAGGAGAGGGATGGGGGGAAAGCAGTAATGAAACAAGAGAAAGGACCGCGCCGGTCGCTCGCGGCGTCGGATGTCGGGTGATGTGGTGGAGATGAGAATTAGCTCGTGGATACTCATTGATTACATCCACTCTTTCTTTTCTTCCCCCCTCTCTCTCTCTCTTGCTCATACTTTTTCTTCTTCTGATGGTCTTTCCTTTTTCCTCTTGATTTCGTCTTTCTCGGTGCCTCAGTTCGCTATCATGCAGGCAATTGTGTTTTGTGCATCACCGGGAAACCTTGGCACACTCTGAAAATAATATTGCAAAAAAACCTCCCCCTCTCTTTAGCTCAAGTCTCCCTCTCCACCTTTCGTCAATTGTCTCTCATATTCACTCCTTCTCTCCCTCTCCTTAATTTGTATTGGTTTATCGTTCATGGGACCTTGGCCTTGGCAAATGACCGTTAATGAACCCTGCTGGAGTGTAATCTGGTATTAATGCATGGATGCAATTTGCATTTCCTCCTAGAGGGTAGCTTTACTCGTCGTTTGGCTTTCGTGAATGGCAAACATGTTCAGCCTACCATTCGTTTTGCAAATCAAATGCTGGTCTTAGGCACTACGTCTTAGGTCTTGTGACTGTCCCTCCCTTTATTTCATTAAGTAGTGATGAGAGTTAATATCTAGGTTTCAAACATTCAAATTTGTTTTATTGGCATTACTGTAGGCCTAAATCGTGAATAATGTATTATTTTAGGTCTGACAATACCAGTATGGTAGGAAGAGAGAGAGAGAGAGGGGGGGGGGGGGGGGTTATGAATTGATTTATGCAAACTTCTGATTTCGAGAAAGGAGTTGCGGGCAATTTTGATGTAGCATAATCCCGTTAGGTGACGAGTGATGTTTATTCCCAAAAGTGTTTATATTCAGTTGAAGATTTTATTATTACTATGAAAGAAAAAGGAGCAATAATAATAATAATAATAATAATAATAATAATACCTGGCATTTATAACGCGCTTTTCCCATAGTGGCCAAAAGCGCTAGATATATATTATTACCCCGGTCATTGGATTCTGGCATGCCCGCACACAATGTATGCACATTCTCCACTCCCTGGGGAGTATTCCAGCAATGGGCAGTACAGTGACGCTCAGGTTGCTAAGCAAACGACATTAACTTTCGCATCCTATACCGGGTACCCATTTAACACCTGGGTGGAGAGTGGCAAATGTAGATTAACAAACGCTTTATTTTCAAATATCGTGATGATGTTCTTAACTGATGGCTAGCTATTTGACTTTGGCCTGTATTGCCAGTTCAATTTGTTGCGGACCATCAAGGCCAGCTAGGAAACATTCTTCTTATGTTGCCGATGATCTTGAACCATAATTAGTAACAGCGATGTGATCAGCATTTCGTTCCGCTGTCAATTTCATCCACTTTTATTATTCATAAAGCTGTTGAGATGAAGTGACTTTCAACAGAAATACTATATATTTTATAGCTAAATGTACTACGCATGCGACCTTTTAGTGTTATATACGCCTTCCAATTGTTGTATTGTTCTTTTCTCTGTGGCAACAGCTATATCAGATCATTGTTTTGTTGTTCAGAGTCATTACTAAATTGATATGATAGCATCGATCGGACCCGATCTATATCCAAGTATTTAATGAGAGTGTATGATGATGGTGCGGTGGCATTACGCCCTGATTAATATTAGCAGACAAACAAGACCTGTCTAATTAATTTAAATGAATGAGCGAGGTCGTTTTCGCTCAAAAAAGGGATAGAGATAACGACTTCGGTGACACTGGTCGCTTTTCTGTGTCAGCATGAGCAATTATGCATGCAACCGAATACATTGAACCGAGTGCTAGTACATTAAACCACATTTAATTTCATGAGGGTTTTGGAGGAATGCTGTCTTGTGATGTAAACATGCTACTGACCTGCTACCCCAGAACATGTGATTTTGTTGAAAAGAAAGGAAGGAAATTTATTCACATTTGAGTACTTTGTCATTTTTCATAGCTCAAGGAATTTAATATTGCAACAGTGCTCTGTCGATGAAAGAGTTGCGATTAATCCGCTTAAATTTCAGTCCTCTAATCAATTGCAAACTTACAACGTCCTATTGTGATTGGTGTCAAATTTTAAAGTTACGATTTAACTCCAAGAAATCTCACTTCTGAGACACGGCACAGATAATATATATATATCAGACGGTAAATATCAGTCTGTTTGATGCAGTGACGAAAAGTTTCCATGACAAAACCAATTACATATTTCGTGTCCCAAAACTGAGGTTGTCGACCATAAGGCAACGCAGTATAAGTCTCCGTAGTTAATATATGTTAGGCAAAGAGTATTGCATCTATCCACTCAAGACGCTTACTCAAGTGGCGGTTAACGCCGGACGCACTGCGTCTGTATGTTGGGCACAGGGCATTGTATCTATCCACTCAAGATGCCCCATGAAGTGGCGTTTAACGCCGGACGCACAGCGTCTCAAGTGGTATGAGGAACACCCGCAGGAGAAACAGGGCGTCACACCAAAATATAACTTGATACGCATCATTATGTTATGACTTTATGATGAGATGTTTATGCTCTTTTATGCTATGACAAGTCCTAACAACGCTTAAAATGCCTAATGTTAAAACTGTAAAATTTTGCTTCAATATTCAACAAAGTGACTCTTCTCAGTGTTCCGTTTAAAAAAGAAGTACGACTTGAAAATAACCATGTGAGCTCAAAAAAAAAATAGTTGGCGGTAAAGTGATTACAAGAAAGGTGATTGATGCACAACTTTCCTTATTCATAAAATGTGAACAAGCACGCAATGGGGTATTTTTTGCTGGTAGTGATTTTCGGTGTGTTTGTCATGTTCGCTTGGCGGTGGTCCGAATGTGAAAAGTCAGTTCTTTTGGATTCTGGTGCAACTAAATGGAGCGGGCTTTATTGAATGACTTTTAATTACGTCTCCCTCGAGTTTGAGTTTGTTAAGCAAGGCATGAACCGTCATTACATAAAGATGACAAGAAATGCACGTAATGTGCCGGGGAACGCTGGAGACACGAATTTCGCCTTCGGTTCTCGCCAAAAAGTTGGACACAAACCCGAAGTGCAGACGATGTCCCTGCAGGTCCTACTCCGTGCTTAATTACGATCAATCAAGACACGGAAGCGCGCTCTTAAATTGCAGTGTGTAGAACCCAGATACCTAACAGAAATCCAAACCTTGAAATTTGCGCCGAACCCATTTTTTATTTCACGTCCACTTTGCCGGCCGTGTCACGAGAATCTGCCAATTCAACGGGCACGAACTCGACCGGGGGAGAGAAAAGTGCACCCAAAACTCATTTACCCAGTCTTACTAAAGAGTCTGCCTGTTTTTGTGAGATGAAAATTCCCGATCAACCTTGTTTTGATCATTGCCCCATGCTTGCAAGCAGAAAGGTTTAAGGGGGCTAAATGAGCGCGAGATTTAGAAGTCGAATTTGCGGTGTTCGACGTGACTCTGCGCTGCTCGAGATCTTAGCCTGGGCCACGGTCGGTAAACACGGGCGGCCAGGATCGGCTTTCTTATCGTGCAAGGGTAGGATGTGACTGCACTTCTTGCCCGCTACGGAGCGCTGACTGAGAATCGGTAAACAGAAACTCGAGAGAGAAGGGGAGCGGACGGGGCGGCTCTTTCAGTTTCAGTGCTCGCCGACAAGAAGGGAAAATTATAATTCCACATCAACCTACATATTTCACCGTGTTCAAATAGTTATCGGAGATATTACCATTATGTGACGAGGCTACTGCTTCAATCAGGGTGTGACATGGCGTATACTGTATGAAATAAAACCCATGAAATCCTTTAGGAATGTTAGAAATGATTACATGTATATGATATAGTCACACGTGTTCTCAGTAATGGGCTCCCCCCCGTATTCTTAGCAAAAACAAAATAAACAATTCTTGTTGAATAGATTTATTAGTAATCTGAGTTCCAAGAAGTCACGCAGTCCGATGAAAAATATTTAAAAATATATTCTTCCCACCTTTCTTTACAAAGCTATTATACGTTTCCTATTAAAATTATTTGACAAATATCGATTATTTGTTGTATTCTGGATCAGCGAGTGCAAAATTTGTAGAATGCTGTGAGAGTTTCGTCAATGCCAGGACTCACGTTTAAGACCTGCATTTAAAAGAAAGAAGAGCAAGATTCTAATTGCTATGTGACAGTGTCCTTTGGTATCTCCTGGTTATTTGTCATTCCCACTGTGTTACGACATGAAATGATAACAACGTCTCAAGAAAGAGGAGAATAAATGGGAGACAGGTGAAAAGAGACATTTCAGGTGTCAAGATAAAGAGGTCCCCAGTTGGCAGTGTGTTGACGAAGAACTTGAGAGAGCCTCAAGGTCAGACGTGTGCAAGGCTTGGTCACGACTCCAGGGCTTAAATGTTGCAAACATTGACGAAGACATTTGCGCAAACCAAGGACAGTAGAATAAATCAAGACAATGGGGGCTGTAACCCATTTATCTAAACACATTCGAACACTAAAATTTAGACACCTTTAAACAATTGTGCGGATACAAAAGCAAGGGGAGTGATCACCGTTGTCTATGATCGTCTCACTTTTGTCTATGATGATCTCACTACTGTATCATTTTTTTCATGATAATCTTGTGATAATGTGTGACAAGAAGTATTCTTTTATGCCATCTTGTTTATATATATTTGCATTGTAATACTTGTAAATTCAGTCTTCGGATTGTGGTAGTGGAATATATTAGTGTATATGCATATCTATAAATTGAATTAGGAAGACAATGACTAAATACGGCTAACATTAGATATTTAAGAAACAATAAGTACTTCGCACTTGAGGATAAAATCATTCCTGTTAGAATTTGAGAAAAAAATATGGAAATTTGTTCTGTTATTTCAATATGATCAACAGAACTAGGAATTTTTGTAAAGTGATTTTCTCGAATTTAAACGGAATATTTTGGGAAATCAGTTTGATAGAGAAGAAGGCCTTGTACCGTTTCACTTGAACTATATATAACTCAACTGGAAGGCTTTATTCACGTCTTGAAAATTTTCCAGAAGAATCTTTTGAGAGTCCATCTGCATATGATTACCTGTTTATATCCCTGCTTTTAAATAATTCCGAATAACATGTATGTTCAGTCTGCCCGTAGATAAAAACGATACATACGATGGATGTCATAAAAATATGTTTGTGTTAATACTAAAGATTTATCTTGCACTTTACTTTTACTTGAATGTTAATACGAACCAAATCTTGTCATTACTGCATGGGGTGTGGTGAATATAACGCACCTTTTAGTTTGAAGAAGCATAGGATAACCAACATATATATTAGTTTTCTTGCATCTCGTGTAAGTAATATTGAAATAAACATTCCCTTCCTAAGTTAGTAAATCAAAGAAATAGTGTATACTCAACAGATTAAAGGACCGAAAATTGCAAGCATGAAATTTATTGCCCTGATCGGGGGAAATAATTGAATTCGTATATTTTTGGCAATTTGATTTGATTTGATTTGATTTGATTTGATTTATTGATTTCTGCTTCATTTTTAACGTACATTTTCAGGCATGGTACAGATCTCATACAGAGTACATAACTATACTTGTTCAATGCATAAATGAATACTTGAATCCGTTTCTTACACCTCTTTTGCCAGTGCTACATTTTTTATCTTTGAGTATCAATCCTAAAATAATTAACAAGTGGAGGACATGATATGAAACGTGGAAAATAAACCATGGTAGTTTAGGAAATGGACCACACTAAAGTAAAGGCACATCCCTTGGGTGCCCCTGAAGCGGGAGAAAAAAAAATATAAACGCAAATTGTTTCGGATTGATATGGTCTGTAATCATGCATAGAATATTGTTGTCATAGTGCACAACATAATGTCCTTTTTTCTAAATACAGCACCTTTTCTCTGTCTCTCTCAGTCTCTCTCTCTCTCTCTCTGTTCGAATACGTGCAAACAGAACCCACTAAAATACACGATGACGACGAGACATATTTAACCAAGCCCTGTTTGTTCTGCTTCGAGATTGTCTAAGAGAAGAGGGAAAAAAATATGAATCGTAATTTTCTGAAAGGCAAACACTTGAGCGTACATTATCAGGCGAGGGTCAAAGACCAGATCAGTACCCTTTGCTGCACTTTTCCACCCCGCCAGCACGCCCCTCGTAACCTTTTAATTCCAGCAGATAGGGAGGATAACCCATAATATCACTAGGCTCCCATTGTGTATTCAGCGATGGTATGGTAGACATGGATATATCGTCGTAATGCGCCAATTGTCATTCTTTTCTCCCGCTCTTACCCTCCCTCCCTCCCCCCCTCTCTCTCTCTCTCTCTCTCTTTGTCCCTCATATATTCCTTTTTATTTCCCATGTACATTTCCCTAAATACCTTTATACCATTCCTATATCTTAATAATTGATTGTCTCCTTCCTCTCTTTCTCCCTCACGAACACACACACAAGCGCGCCCACACTTGCTCTCTCGCTGTCTCTCTCTCTCTCTTTCTCTTTCTCCCTCCCACCCTTCCACCCTTCCTCCCTCTCAAAATCTTGCTCTTACACGTGTGTATCTCTTTAATGATATACAAATTAAACCTGACATTATGTTTGTGTTACTACATCGCACATCTAGCACTAGTGTGAATTGTGATTACATGTACATATTTGTCACTTTGTAAATCTTTCTCTTGTAGCCCCCCCCCCCCCCCGCTCTCTTTCTCTCACTCTCTCTCTCTCTCTCTCTCCTCTCTTTCATGTAATCTTGTGTTCTATTCTTCAGCATTTTGTTATTATCGTGTTCCAAACAACGCCATGATACCTGAGTAGCGTGGCTCTACTCAATAGATTTAGAGTTTGAATGTCAAGTCTGAATGATGAATAACACCATTATCCATGTCACCATTGATGCTGTGTGTCGAGCGTTTTGCTTGATTACTTTCATAATGCTAATTTTATCAGGTATTCCGGAATATATGTTTTGCATTCGTGAAAATAGGGATACGTACGTCATAATAATTGCAAGTATAGTAGGTGATAATCAAAGTTGTATTGGAAATATATATTTTTTGATAGTTCTGCAGGTATTGTTTAACGATAATTTTTGTTGGGGTTTATTCTAGTGTTAAGAATGCTCAAACATGATAACTCGATAGGTTAAAAGACTGCTCGTATTGCAAGGAAAATTATGGCGTATTTTGCAAGTTTGTAGAATGATGGGCGTGCTCCAAATCTTTAGCATTAACCCCAAATTGTTTTTTTTTTTCTTTTCTTTTCTGCACACAGATGCTTGTGGTTTGTCCGATGCTGCCCACATCGAGGCCCTCCAAGAGAAGTCCCAATGCGCCCTTGAGGAGTACGTCCGCAGTCAGTATCCGAACCAACCCAACCGCTTTGGCAAACTTCTTCTTCGGCTTCCGTCGCTCCGAACCGTCTCGTCCCACGTAATCGAACAATTATTCTTCGTTCGGCTGGTGGGCAAGACTCCCATTGAGACTCTCATTCGCGATATGCTGCTCTCTGGAAGTTCCTTCAGTTGGCCCTACATGACAATGCAATGACAGTGATGGTGAGGCGAGGGCCGGCAAATGCAGTTTTATGTTATAGAGATGATATGTTTATCAATGCCAAAAAATGAGGTCACCTATGTTAAGAACAAGTGAGTAAAATATGCAATGGGCATACTGTATTGTAGTCGCTAACCAGGGCGATACTTTCCAATGTGGAATTCATTCTTCTTTTGATAAGAAGACAGTACTGAACAAAGACTACAGAAAGATGGAGAGAGATGACCTAGAAAATGATGAGGATAAGAAGAGACCTTTAGTTGTGGTGCTACGTTGTTATCCCTAAAAATTGGAGTCGTATAATCATTAGCCATTCGTAATTCTTCAAGGCAGGTTTGCAATGGAATTGAGTCCATTGTCTAAGGTTCTATCAAGACTTACATGGGTAGGATTCCGTCACTGATACAACTTGTCAGCAGGAACTGAAGGATACACATCCTTCTATGCAATGAGAAATATCTCCAGCCGACGAAGAAATCCAACACGAGCCCACAATCTGACTATTTCCTGAGGGAAAGAACCAGCAAGAAGTTTCATTTAAAATTCGCATATGTCCTCTGTTAGCCGTGCATTCCATATCGAGGGCCCCTTTAAAGATCACAGAACCTAAATTCTATCCATTCTTTCTTATGGTTATTGTCTGCAAGTTTTTCTTTCATTTTTCCCCGGTCATAATGAGAATTTCTTTTTCACTGTACCGTTTTCACGAGTGGCACTGATCTTGTCCATATTACGTAATGATCTACCCTTAAACTCCCTCCATGATCAAGGTATTAGCGAAGTTTATAATTATTTCAATGAGAGAGAAATTTGATTTCTCCCTCGATGTAAAAGATGATGATAAGCCCAGTTAAATATTTCTCGTGACTAAGTGGGTGTCGTACCCCGTACCTTCAACAAACATCAGCAAATATCGGTCATTTAGCGTCGACGTATACCTTTACCACAAAAATCTGTTCATGGCCTAACATTAATTATCTTTATTTTTCACCTCATAAAATGTGAGAGACAAAATAATTATTACAAAGATCTAGACTTTAAAATGTCGTATTGGACAGAATGGGCCTTCTTCACCACAAATTCAACAGTATTCCAGAAGTAACAACGACTGGCTGGGACCTTTCATCCAAGGAGGAGGTTGAATATTATAAACTACAAGAATGAAAAGGACCATTGACTGTTTAAAAGCCGATTGTCATTGTCTTCTAAGAGATCTGAAGTGTTGCAGCATTCCATAAAATAGAAGGCATGTATATATATGACCGAGGTTCAGATGCTGAAATTCCCATAGATTGTGCAAGCCAGAATTATTGGTACTTGTTAGGGTAATTGACATTGTGTATCAGTACGTACTTCGTGTTTCAATTGTTTGTATAACTAGTGATACTTTGATTATATTCTATCATTTCTATGTTTACTGGTTCCAAACCGGTGTTGTTTAGAGTCTGACTTAGACGGAACATCTCACCGTAAGTATTCGTAAAGTCGATAGTTTCTAGTGCTATTATTTTGTTTTTAAAGTTTGCCGAATCTAAAGTGAATGGAAGCTCGCATTCATTCAATGTTTGTGGTTGAGGAAATTTTAACGAATGGAAACCGTGATGTCATTTGAATTAGTTTGAGGCGTAATTACTAGTAAATTCAACTGCTCTCTGTCCAAATCTCAAGAACACACTTGGGAGTCTGGTTGCTATCAAGAACGTCATAGTCCTTATTGAAATATCATGAAAAGAATCAGAAGTAACCTTTGTCTGACAATTCATCCACATTTCATTCAAAATGATACACATGATCTATCGATAAAATTGGTGTGAATCGGTTTTTATATGAATTTTTTAATTATTTCAATAAAATTGTGTCACTTTTAAGGGCGTTTTCGGTTTTCTATATAGATGTGTTTTGTTTTTTTCTCGATCACCAAATTCCTTTTATTCCCTTCCCATGTGTAGTCCCATCCATTTAGCTTATTGTAAAGTTCAACCATGCCATTTTGGAATGAAGTAGTTTAAGTGGTAGTTCCTGAAGACATCGCTACCTATATGGTGTTATGAGACCACTCTTTCCCACTTCAAGGTTAAAACACGTATTGTCTGGAACAACGAATGTATTATCCCGGAAATGCATGACCAAATTTTAGTTTTTTTTTTTTTTTTTAAATTTCAGATTTAAACGGATTATGGCCTTCATGTCTTCTTAGTGATTACGAAAGAGATCATCATCTAATATTATTTTTTAAGTAAACTTTCCCGACCATACTATTTCCTCCGCCTATCCTTTGAGGAAATAAAATGAAACAAGTGTCGTGACAAATGTTACATTTTGTCACAAACCATAATCAAAGGGATGAATTTGTCTGCGAGCACCAGTTTTCGTACGAACCTAACAAAAGCAAGGCGCCTGGGTCCCCCATTGATTGAAAAAACATTTTGTATTGATGAGAGGGCGCTAAATTTTTGTAAGAGAGCGTGTATCCCAGAATGCTGCAGTGTGATTTTTTGTATTTTAAGCTTGAAGCTCCGGTATGCGTGATGCGAAAAAAGTTGCTTTTTCAGTATATCTAGTGTCATTTTATATAAATAGATAATCGTATACATTTGCTATATAATTATTCACATAAAAAATGTAACTCAAGTTTTGAGTTACTTATTTGTTACTTGTAAATAGACAATTATTGTCACTTTTGTGTGTACTGAAATATATTAGAAAAATTGAAATACTTAAGATACTTAAAGTTTGTTTGAAGTACTATCTATCTATATATAAAATGTACATCATGCAGTTATAACAGAATCGTTCAAAAAACCGCAAAATGTTGCTGCCATTTTCCATATAGCCTGAAAACTATCTGAATCAACATTCAGATGAAATATAAATTTCCCAAACACAAGACCCATTTGCACGATATAATAACTGTGACTGCCAAAGAAAAACAGTGTCACATAAAACGTTGTTTTCAATATGATGTTGATATTGATTGTGCTTTTTCTCACAATTTGCGTTTTGTAAAGATGCAATGTGTTTGCGTTTATACAAAAATTACTCCACGCTTTCTAATTATGTCTGTTTTTAGACTTTCGATTCTTTAAACGTGCTTTCATTGCTAAGGAAGTTTGTTCTTTCTTCACAAGAAGAACAATAAATATGCCGAAACATTCATTTATTTTCGATAGCCTACGAATACGCACAATCAGGTTTTATTGTTTTAGTTGTGATATCAAATCAAGATAACAAATACTTGTCTTTGACGTCCAAAGCGTTATGGTAATATAGTTAAAATGGATTACTCCAAGAAGATACAATATAAACCACTGATGGTGAAATCAAGATTATTTTGGACTCGAATTCGATATTCATCAGGTCTTCACATTTCGAATGATAAACTCACAGTGATTGAGAAGCAGTGGTATAGAGCGATGTACTTCAAATTAAGGAGCTCCATGTTTCTTTAGACATGGCTATTCTTAACATTTAAGAATGCAATTTGAGCTCAAAATGTACCCAATTTCTGGTTTCTTTGCTGGGACTTTGCATTTTTTTGTGGTAGTGCAAATAATGACGGTGTTCGAAATTATATTTCCATCCATAATGGCCATACAACACGGACATGGATGTCGTCATTCCATTTTGAATGGGGATGTCGTCCAAATTTGAAAAGTTAGTCGAAAATAATTATGCAATCAAGCAAAATCAAAAGGAAAAGTCTTCAAATTGTCATTAATTGCCAAATTTTGAAATTTAACTAGCGGTTCCTAATTTTTTCCAACAAAGTCAAATTAAAAAGAAAATGTCATACATTTTGCAATTTGCCTACAAGCTCTATAAATTCAAAATTCGGCGGTTGGAAATTTGGAGGGTGTTACACCTTCCGCCCGCAATACCTCTAGCTTCTCCACTGAATATGGATGTCAATTTCTCTACCACTCCAAGAGATGACATCCAAATGCTACGTGCAGTTTATGGAGTTCTGCCAACATGATGGTCTAATCACTCCTAACACTGGTTCTACCATTGTGCTAAATCTAAACAACAACACCAGGTTTTCTATTTGTCCCATCTTCATGGTTATGCATTCAACTCTTGTGCTGTATCTAAACGTTCAAAAATAAAAGTCGATTTATTCTGTATTAGTTATCCGTTTTCACTAGTTATTGACATTTGTAATTAGAAATCTAATCATTGCTATTCCAGCTGTAGCTCATTTTTGCTCAGTACTTGCCAAATCGTAAATGCCTGATAAAAAAATAAAGTGCCACTTCTTTTTCAGTGTAATACCGTTTGCAGTTCATGTTGTAATGAGATCCCTCATGTAGGAATTCCTTAAGTACAATGTCCCATTCGTTTACCATCCCACGTAAATATTTGATTGTTTTGACTAAACTAAGCATGCATGGTATTCATTATTTTTCGATGAAATGTTGAGGGAGACAGCTTTTTCTAACTTAGTCCCAGTAAAGATGCATTCTAAAGTAATTGTGGTTTCTTCAATCACCTAATTATATATTTCATTTTTTATTTTGGCTTACGGTAAATTTCTTAGAACATGGGAAACCTTTTTGATTTGTACTGTTAAAGCAAAATCCCCAAATCGTCCTTGTTGTTGTCTTTAGTATTTTATTACTATGATGTTTTATTTTTTTTTTTTAGTATTTCCTTATCTGCAGCTGGTCATTTCATAGCATTCATGCCATTTCTTGCAAATTTGTGTATAAAAGCAACAAAAACGATTGTATTTCGTTCTTATCACAATTCACACATTTATAGTATTTGTACTTAATTTTTCTTGCTTTATATTGCTACTTCTCGTTGATTCCTTATGATGATTGGTGTGACTTATCCTCTTTTGTTTATTTTAGAAGTTGGGTAGTATATCCACGCAAATACCTGGTAAAGCGAGTGACCAATGTGCCAACTTTGGAAAGAGTCTAAAGTAATTTACGTAGTTCTGTTTAGTATGCAGCTCAAAAGGGAGGTTGGTTGATATTCAAAATGTGAAAATTAACTACATTAAAGACACATATGCGATGCTTGTTATTATTAATGTCGATTTGAAGGCTCTATGTCAGTTAAGACCTACACCCCTTCCTCACGATGCAAACGTTGCCATAGTTGCAATATAGATTTGTACTTTTTTTCAAGTATTGTATTAATCCCATCTGGATTATTATTATTCCAATTTAAGTTTGTTTGTTTTCCATTCATTGTAGCTTCTTCAGGAACACCATAGTTCTTGACCACGCCATCGGCTATGCTAGTTATCTGCCAAGTAATCGTAGCCTGAGTGTTAACCTAGTGCGTAGTCTTGTCTTCTTGAAATGTCTTGTGTCCAAGACACGACGTTGTCGACGTAAAAAAAATGTTGAAAAAGTGAGAAAAAATATCTCTGTATTTGTACATGAACGAATAATTTTCGTGTGTTTTGTCAATTCTATAACCGTGTCGTACGTTGACTCGGGTCGGGTCGGATTGATTGGGCGTGCATGGGTGAAATCCGATGCCAGTGCGAGTGTGCGCTCTGCCTATGTGGGTGTGTTCTCGTGTGTATACTGGATAGAAGGACGCGTTGTGTCATTGCGGTCGATCTATGAAACAAACTGAATTTTAATCGTCTTTTCAAATAAATGGGATTTAGATAAAGTTTATTTCGGTCACCATGAGAAGGTTGATGTCAGTGAGAGACAGCGAGGTACAGAGATAGAGGGAGAGAGAGAGATGGGGAGGATGAAAGAAAAAGTGAACAAGGAGTTTGAAAATGAGAAATGAAATTCATTATATTTTGTATCAATGTTACAGATATCTATAAACGAAAGGTGGCATGTCTTTGATTTAAAATTTTAATTATATAAATCAAAACTAAAAAAAGAACTACCTTATACATTGATTCTGTATGAAAGAGAGAAAGCTTTTGCATAATTTCCAGTCATTTGAACTTACAGCATTGTTGCTGCATACGAAAGGAGAAGCCTAGACATGTCTATTTTCGTTTTAAACCAAATAGTATCACCATTGTTATGTTACAACGATATGCATAAAGGTTCGAAATTACATCCAAACAGCAGCACTCCTGAAAATAAAATACAGTGTACAAGATTTAACCTAAAAGGTTTGACTTTTGGACGAAACATTGAGTTAAAAGGGGTCCAACATTAAACCTGTACAAGTGTAAAGTGCATTTACATGGATGCACAGTGTAAAAATTGGGCCCTAAAACGATTCATTTGGTCCCCTCACGGCTCCTACTTACTATATGAAAATAAATATACATAAGTACATAATGAATAATAAATATATTAATATTAATATCAAATATATACAAGTTTGAAAACTTTTTACTTGTGCAGGAACGTTACCCAATTTAATTTCATGTTCATTTTTATTTTGAAAGGAATTCAATGCCACTATGAACTAAAGGGGAACCTTTTCACTCCCAGGAATTAATAAAGCTTTATATCCCACTTACTAAGGATCTTGCTGTTGGATTGGTCAAAAGGTAATCACGTGAAAAAACGTAGTTTTCCCCATTATTAATCCACCCGAGAAGAAAAGTTCGTGACCTTGACGGAATAGTAGTTATGTGTTTCGCTGATCTATGAACAGTCCATTACAGAGTCACAATGCGTTATCAATATTTTGGGTACGTGAAAAATGAAAGTGCGTGACCTTTACGAAAAGTAAAAATGCGTGACCTTTATGAATAGCTCCATAAGCGTACTAAAATAAGCGCACATTGCCCATTAGCGCGCTTAAAACAATAAAACACCATGGCCCGTATTCTGAACTCCGGTTTAACTTAAACCATGGTCTAAATGTGTGGTTTAACTATGGGTAGCCAAAAATGTAAAAAATTTGTTCACATTGTATTTTCCTTATGTTTACTGGATTCTGGTCTCATGCTTTAATGGTCAAGAAAACTATTCTACTATCATTCCCAGAAATTTTGTTTAAATTTTGAGTACCAAAAATGCTGATAAATTGAATATCTACTGTTAGAGATTTGTGTCACATTTGACTACCCATAGTTAAACCACACATTTAGACCATGGTTTAAGTTAAACCGGAGTTCAGAATACGGGCCCATGTCATGTTCGCACCCAGGTAGGGGTACTGTTTACGTAAAGGTTTCAACTTCTTTTGTGAATTCGGGCCTAAATATCTTTTTCGAGAAGTAATAATTGTCTTTCTCGTACCAGTTAAATGCTTCAGATGTGGAATATAAAGCAAATAATCACCTTTTGATTTCAGGCGATGAGACGTACTATCACTTCCTCAGCGATCGGAATGTATACGCTATCTTACCTCAGCTTCGCTTCGGAAAGATAGCTACATCCAGATTGCCTCGGAAGTGATAGTTTGTCCCATCACCTTCACCAACGGTAATTATTTGCTTAATATTCACCAGCTTACCGCCAAAATTGGATTCTAAAAGTTCATCTAGAAATCCACTTAAAAAACATTGCTAGTGCTTAAGAAGATGAACAAAGTTGAATGTAATCAGCAACTTTATAAAAAAAGAAGAAACAAGCATTGAATGCAAAATGACGGGTGGATATTATCAGGATAACAACTGGGATTTAGAGCGGAATGGGGCAGAATTATTTTCGTTGATGTTGTTTTTGGTGAGAAAATGCGCCAAATTTGGAGATCCTGCCATTATTTCCACTATTGAACATTTTTTTTTAAATAGGCTTTATCTCTTAAACTGCCACAAAATTTCTCGGTTTCAATCGATTCATAATTTCACCCCTTCACCCTAATTATGTTAATACCATGTACTATAGAAAATACAATTATACTGTTATAATTTCTTTCACCTTCGAAGTGAACTCAATTAACAATAAGTAGGCAGTCGAACTTGTCCTCAATACATAAATTACATACAACCACAGTCACACTGCCAAACCGACCCCACACCGAATCCAACCATTCTTGGTCATTGGTCTCAATGTCTGTTGTCGGTCCGGCGTCGGTCTTTTTGGCGTGATTGTGGTATATGAACGAACTATTACTAATGCAAATCAGCGCTTAAGATAATTATTCCGCGCATGAATAGATTTTGATTGCCTTAAGAAAATGGGGTAAACACCTTGAAAGAAATTTTGAAGAACTTTTCTGAACCTATCCGATATATCCGATATATAAAAAGCGAAATTTGCTTGGCCGTACTTTAGATGTACACACACACACACACACCCTTGTACATAACGTTGTAAAGTCCACTTATTGGCGTAGTAATAGGAAAATAACTTTATTTGCCAATTTATTTTCGAAACGATCCGCACGTTCCTTCTTCAGGGAAACGGATTACAACGTGTCAATCGTTCCGAAAATTCGGAAATTAGACTTCAATTGGGAATATATCTCCACCTGGTTATACTTATAAACACACACACACACACACACACACACATATATATATATATGAATAAAAATACAAAAATGAAAAACAAGAAATAAAAGATTAAAAAAGAAATAAATAATAGTGATTTATGAATAGTAAATAATCATAATATATATAATATATAATAATAATATATGTATATTATATATATATATATATATATATATATATATATATATATACAGCGAAAGAAATGGACTATGAGTGACCGCCGGTGTTTTGCTCTTGGGAAATTTCTTCCACTTTATATATATATATATATATATATAAACAAATGATTAGAAATTTCATGCTTTTATCCAACTTCTTTATTTCCTCTTTTACTTTGTATTTAACATATATACGCACACACATGCTATATTTATACAGTATATAAAGTCATGTGCCTTCTTTAAAAAAATAAGATGAATATTATTTTTGGCTTTACATAATTGCAACATGCCTATTCATTTTTAGATACCCTTTTTAAAAGGACAATTTCTTTATAGACTAATGGAAGAACGAATTTATCAGCACAAAAACAGTATTTTCAAAGAGAAATTAGTATATGATAAAAAGTCCTTTATATGGATTTATATGGACACTTTTTACAATTATGAAGACATATTTTGCTCCTTTCTCCTTCGTGATATTCAGATATATTCTGGAATGATTCTGTTCCAAAATTGGCTCATATACTTGCGTTCTGCCTTTCAGAACGTTTCTATTTCCTGTGACTAATAGCCAATCACAACGAGTCTGCGTTCGGAGACGTCCTTATTTAAGAGATTCGTTTTCCATTACAACAAAACCTTCCAAATGATATCAGAGATCCTCATCCTCGCCAGGCCCTATTATATTCGTCATAGAATCCCACAATTTTTCCTGCATTAATTTCTCAATTACATTTGATTTGAGACCAGTCGAAAAGGCACTGTAGATCATCTCTACTTGGGACACAGGAGACGAAGAAAAAGTGCGACATTTCAAACCAATACGGAGAAGTTCACAAAAAGTTCACAATAAGCCAGCGAATCTCTGAGAACTATTGCAATGAGAACTTACCAGATAGTTCTATCTTCGGTTCGAGTTAACACCAATTGGTAAAGCAAGTGGAATTTTAGGCAAAGAGGGGCAACCAATCCAAAAATAACAATATAGTGATAATAATATTTGATATTTTTATAGCTCTCATATCCACCACGCGATTTGCTCAAGGCACTGCAATATTTGTTACCCCGGATCTAGTTCGGCTACCGATTTCGGTGCGCACAGCATTTAAGGAATTTCTTCCTATCGGTACGCATTTAACACCTGGGTGGAGAGAGGCAAATGTAGATTAATATCTAGCTACTGGACACTAGCGTCGTAATGAAAGATTCGAGGGATAAACAAAACTTCAGACATTATTCAGTGATGGAAGTAAAATGACTAGTTCACTTTCTTTAAAAAAAATGTATTGACGGATTCCAACTTAAAAACAAGAGGGCAATAGAAGAAGTAGGCAGAAAGCTAGAATCGGGGAGGGGGTGAGCTTATATCAAGTTCACTGTACTACTGGTTTAATTTCAAAAATAATAATCAGGCAATATAATTATATATTGTCGCTCAACGTGACTGGGTTCAGTCCATTTTCACATTGACTACAGTCTGAAATGGTGAATATATAATATTTGATTGATGGCTTGATCTGTAAATTAAGCCTGCAAGAAAACTTTTAATATTTTCAACTGAACATGTACCAGCGGTGTGGTTACAATATGATTATAGGAGGTTAACAATCAGAAAACATTACAAGTAAATTTGAAATCACTTATTTTGCCGACAAATCGTCTTCACAAAGTGACTGATAGAGGACTTGTAGTCATGTACTATAGTGACAATTCGGGTGTATTTTATTTGCTAATAAACAACTGAACAAAACTGTCATTAGAGTAGGTTCTATTTGTTGAACCTCGCTGAGTGGTCTTCGGACCATCTTCGGACGAAAGTGCTTGTTAATGAGAATGATAGGGGAAACGCTTGAAACTGAAGGAGAGCTGGGTTTTTCGAAGAAGCCTGTGCCGACAGACTAACAAAAAGTGAGATAGGACTCCAACCGGGTGATCTATCACATGGCTGCCTATACCAGTTTGCTATCGGAGGAATGCACCAAGCATCTTGGGGTGAGACAGGCCACGACATTAACGCGATAGCGCCCTGAACTCTCCCCTCCGACTCGTCGTTTATACAACGCGCTGTCGTCTGCAGATGGTTTGATGGCGGGAAACAAACAGATAACATTCTGACGTGGAGTGAAACCCGAGAAGCGGGGACGGCGCCAAAAGGGGGTTCCGATGGGCTCAAGTGTTTGATAGAGATGCGCTCCGGTTTTATTGTTTTCTCATTTCCTGGAACGAGTTAAAATTTTCTCTTTTTTTTAACGTAATGCATTGTCTGTCAAATAGAGTGACCTGTTGTTCAACCACCCCGATCATGAAGAAAAAATATGGAATCGTGTGGGATGTCATAACAGGGGCCCGTTGCACAAAACTTGCTTTTGAACGCAACTCAGGAAAATCAAACTCAATGGGCCCCAGGACTTACTGCTTTGAAATGTTTGAAGTTTACACATAAAACCACAGTATATCCCAACTCTTTGAACAGTGCTACAACTAAAAGTGCATCAACGTAAATCAGTGTTATTATATTGACTCTCTGTTCTGACTTCTATACTCACACCTTTACTACTTGCTTATGTACCATTTCCTTGTAATTTACATTTTCTCCTTTTGCTTTTGGGATACGTTCAATGATACAACCAGAGAATATTAGAATAAGACAAATCAAGGCTATTTTGCCACTGTTGTTACCCCAATTTATATTTCAACACTACTAAACCGTATATAAATTTAATGTACATTTACTTTGTTTTCTATCATTGGAATTTCACTTTATAACAATATTGCCTGCAGTAATGATGTCAGCACAACACCACTATCTATATTGACTATTTTTGACTGTAAATAGTAGGCATTAATGAATTGTATTTCTTTTGTTGTTCTTTTTATGTATGTACTATAATATTGAAATTCTAAAGTATCAGCTTTCAGCTGCAATCTTGAATATTCATCAAGGAACCTATATAAATATAAACCTAAAATGTATGATCGGCTTGACAATCATCTCTCGTTTCATATCAAAACAACGTTTATGGTTGTTCATTAGCATGATTATATTAATTCATATACTGTCACATTTGATATAAGGTGTAACTATGTGCCCCTCCCCCACCTTATATACCAACCCCTCCCCCATAACTTCGTCCCACAAGGTCACTGTGTACCACAGTACCACATACTGACATGACTTGTAACATGACCTGGGTAAGATAGATAACACACCGGGAATGAATTTGTCGCTGACATATCGACGACCATGGGGGAGAAAGGAGTGTTCGCAGCGGTGAAGTCACATATCGCCTGATGACGGACTCGAAAAAAAACCCCGCGCGATTAAACTCCCGCCAAAGGTCAAGATGACATTAATCGAGCAACAATAATGAACACTCATTTATTTTATTACGGTTTGAGGAACGAGGATTAGGTGAATGACGACGCAAGCACGTGATGTTATGGCTATCATCAGACTTGAGATAAGTTCATAGCCTCGAAACCAGACCCTAGCTGTGAGGCGCTTTCACTTTCTTGTAATTTTGTTTATCCTAAACATATATTCACTTATCTGAAATTGACCTAGTAATAGTACATTAACCTATCTAGCCCACTATAAGGAAAAGAAACGTTCAAGTTTAAATCTTAAACCATAAAACATGTCCCAACAGCAGTTCCTTATCTGATATGTTTAAGGGTGCAATATACTCAACCCGATTGCGTGAATTTCTTACATTTTTTCACCCTTAATGATGTCCTATTATTTTCCAGTCATTAATATTGTACAATTTTTAATATGGTGCTAGGTTTAGCTTCAATCAAAGTAAAAAATAAAAATTGATAGAAATATGCAAAAGGACATATTTGCTGTTCAGAGTTGAATCTTTCTTAATCTTTCGGCATTATTTCAGATGAACGTTTAGAATTTACCCTTCAGATATAAACAATCTTAGATAATAGAAAAAAGTTTATTCAGTACACTAATTGTTTGGTTTGTTTCTTTCTTTTGTTTGGGGGCATGTTTTCCGAATTATTTATCCTCAGGCTACCCATATTTTCATGATTGTACAAGCATCCAACTTTTTATATTTTGCCCTATCAAAGTTGTTAGTATTACAATCAAGGATATAATCTCAACAACAAATAATTTATGTACATGTATGTCATGATATAAGATACTTTTCACGATAACTTACAAAAGAAGAGAATACTAGAATCACCTTTCTTCAGGTTTTTCAAAAAGGATTCTTATTCTAAGGATACACTTACAGTTTCAGGGCTCGAATCTCTGCCCAGTACGTATATCCGGTCATTTATCAGTACTTTCTTTCGACAATGCACAATGATACCTGACATTACTAAATTCCCTGAAAATGTTGAAATGCATTTATACAAAGAATGTACTTGTCTTGTGTAAGAAGATGTGCATATTCCATTTGCAGAAGTAAGAGACAAGATGCCATATAAGAATACACATATATTTGTCTTCCTTTGACTTCCTTGAAAAGCAGGCTCAGCAAATTTTCTTTTGTTGGTTTGAATGGAACTATCCTACGAAAATTAATAACAATAAATAACAAACCAGAAATTCAAACTTCTGAGAGGAAAGTCTAGAAAAACAACTATGACAACAATAAACTACATGTATACAGTAATTTTTATGACACATCAACCCGGATCTGACTCGTGCACAGGTGTTGTTCATCATTTGTGGCGAAAATTTCATATGGATGTAGGGTTTCATTTCAAAATCGTCCTCTAATGGAATGCCTCCCAAACAGCAGGAATAAACATGAAATATGAATTGTTTACTCTTTACTTTTATGAGACCCTCAATGGTCATAATGTTCAAGAAGTATGACCATGATCGAAAACGCTGAGATGTTTTGTACAACATATTAGCCGTAAATGTCTTAATGTTTGAAAAGATTTGGGGTGAAGTTTCTGTTGATGGCATAAATTCTTTTGTAAAGGCGATATGCAATATGTATTCAATTCTTTTCTTCCGTGTCATTGATTGATGAATAAATTACTTCTGCAATCTGCTGTAGAAAAACAAGATTATTGCAATATTTCAAGCAAACATCTTATTAACGTTTTTTTCAATGAGAAAACTTTTTCTTTCTGTATGGTATAATTTGTTCTCTAATTTCTTACGCTGTACACACGCACCCCCCCCCCCCCACACACACACACTCATGCATGGAAAACGCGTCGTAAAACTAGCTGTAACCAATATGGTATTCAATTGCCCTCCACCTCGCACATTGTTGAGAACTCAGAAGTATTTCAGACTTTTCGGGGTATTTCGTAACACTACTTATTTGCCGTTGGATCATTGCGAAGCAGTTTTGCATACCTGAACAGGCCAACGCTGCAGTATAAAATAAAGAAGACAAAATAAATAAATAATAATAAATAACTAAAATGTACTTTAGGTTTAAGCTCTCTTCAGTAGATAGTGCCCAAAATTAATTCTTCCATTTTATACTGCGTAACATTTCCCGTATATGCACTCCATTGCATCTTACGCGATGGTATAGACTGAATGAATAGCCTAAACGCTGATATTTGATACAATAACCGTATTCAAATTTTGAAAATAGTAAATGTTTATCGGTTTGCTATCATTCATTACACCATACTTACACTGGACATACTCAAGTTTATTTGAATGTCATTATTATTCCTCAACGAGTTGGAATATGTCCTTATAGATATGATTGATTAGTATTTATTAGATATTCTGTTATTTTCAAGGGGCGGGGGTGGGCCAGTTCGTTTAGTTCGGAGATTGATTTATTGAAATGAAAACAGATTTGAACCAGGCTTAGTAATACTGCTGTGTGCAAATCAAGCTTTTTTATGTTATTTTTTGTTCTGCTTCTTGGTGTGGAAGTGATTTGAACTTTATTTTTTTACGAATTCGAATTCATTCGTCGATTTTCTTATCCGATTTGCACAATAACTATTCAACTTTTTAAGATTGACAGCATGCGGGAAAAAAATACCTGGAAGTTATAGCTTTGTGGACACTTCCCACGAGGAGTGACCGTTGATTAATTCAACACCAATTCAAATTACCATTTCCAGAAAGCCAAAGATGAAGAAAGAGAAAACTGGTGAACTTTTGTTCCTGCATCTAAACGGGCGATAATTAATGTCACATATTTGAGCCATACAAATACGACTGCAAGGGGACCCTCCAAACTTCATCATTTACCTGACGGCTTAAGACGGCTGGGAGTAAATTTGAGCTGGGCAAATTCGCGTTTGGGGCTCGCCAACTCTAAACATAGCTTTATGGAGAGGATATGCCGCCGTGCCGACATCCGAGCCTGGCCCGACCCGCTCGCCGAATCTCCCCCGTGCATCGATGACGCTTGTTTGTGCTCGCGGGCGACCTGGAGGATCGCCTTTCCAAGGTCTAGGTCTTGGTCGCGTCCCTGTCTAATGCTAATCGATACGAGGCTGGCTTCCGCTCGGCTTCCGCCTCGGCTCTAGTCTTGCTTTGTCGTCGCCTTCTGCCAGACTGATTGATGCACGCATTTCATTCGGATGGTCAGCTATGCCATGCCGACCAGAGTCGAGAGCGGCGATCTCTTTTGAACAACGATTGGGTGAGACTAAAAATGGGTATAAATTCCGGCAAATGAGCTTACCTTGCTACACGATGTTGCCTATCCCGTGTCAAGAATCGCTAGGGGTGCAGGCGATCGTATGGCGATGTTTCTGGTCAGGTGTTCACTATCTATTTCATGAATTTTACACCTAAGCGAGAGCTTATACGCATGCCAATCGGTCAGGACGTATTTTTGTGTTTTCAGCCCATTTATCAGGAATTATATTATAGGTTCTGTGCATAAGTGTCATTAATGGAACCCAACATGAATCATCTGCTCAGTGGTTCTTTCAAGAAATGGCCCCAAATAACTTTATATTCCAAACACCATCAATATCACCCCCTTCCTCTTTCTTGTTCTACCTCTCTCTCTCTCTCTCTGATCTTTATATTTCTCTATCTTCTCTCTCTCTCTCTCTTTCTCTATCTTTTTCTTTCTCCATTTCCACTCTATATTCTATCTCTCTCTTCTTCTCTATTTTCTTTCTCTCTATTTCTCTCTCATCTTTATATTTTTTCTCTCTCTTTCTCTTTCTTTCTTTCCACTCTTTTTCTATCTCCTATCCCTATTTTTTCTTCTCTAATTTATCTTCTCTCTCTCTCTCTCTCCCTCACTCTCTCTCACCCTCTCCATCTCTTGCTTGTATTTCGTGCTTTATGATTTGTGTCTTATTACCACAATTTTTTCTCTTCTTACATAATTTTTTATACACAAAAAAAAAATCCCCAAGTAATTTTTGAACGGAACTTAACTGCATTTTAACAAGCATTACGAATTCCAAATGGAAACTTAAATATTAGAGTCTGTCCTCGGTTGCTGTAGAAATTAGAAAGTCACAAATAAAATCTGCTATATTTTGGACAGCAATCATTCTACAAAGCCCTTAGATTTACTCGTAAATGTCGAAAAATGGATAACAGCTTTATTAAGCCCTCTTCCCCTTGCCACATCACATTCCTAGGTGTCACATAATGTAATTTCCCCATCATGCCCCATTTCAATTTGTAAAAGGTTAGAATGTATACCTTCACACAATTATCCGCAAGGCCAGGTCAAAAATGAATGTTTGAAATATAAAATTTTCCTATTATTCAAACAATTTGTTTGTCAAAATTCAAAATAAAATGCAATTGATATTCAAATTATATTAATTTAGCAATCACTGTTAGATGGCGCTGTTCGAGTTCTGTCAGTTTAATGCCACTTTAAAAAGATTGGCTCTATACAATAACCCTTTTTTTTTGGCTTATCGAGTAGCCTACACATTCACACAAAATTCCCTATTTTTGCAAAAAACAGGACCATACTCATTCACATGGTTTATTTAAACGCTGTGAAAATATGACTTATTAGTGAAATTTCTTGTCCTTTGAAAAAACAAACACTTTTTTTCAAATCAAAGATTTCAATTTTCGCGAATGTCCTCAAAATTACCCCTAATTATTATGCAAAATGCATTTCTCTCATGCGTATATACAAAAAAGTCAACTTTTATGAGGTTGTACCATCGGGGGTGCCCCTCCCCTTCGAATGGCAAGAAAGGGAGAGAGAGAGGGAAAGAAAGGAATTGCAAAGTTTTAAAAAAAGATGACTGGACCCCTTTGGAAACTGTGGAAGAGCGTTCCACGAGAAAGTACTTCCAAGTAAGTTCCTACAGGGAGGTGGAAGAGCTCTTCTACCTCCCTGGCCTGGTTCCTGTAACATCGCTTAGCTCAATGACTTGCAGTCTTAATGTTTTTCACTGCGTAGCCTCATCATCAAGTTCACACGGCACTCAAATGCAAAGATAATGTCAATAATTATGTCAGTGAGGTTTTTTTTTTCTTCAAATTTTGAAATGAACTTTTGATTTCATTCATATTCAGTGAATGTCATGTGATTCGATGTAGGCCCTACTCCAATCAGCAGGCAAGAATCACCAAAATATATCGCTTTCATCAGATTCTGCAGAAAAATCAATGGAGTGATATTCGGCATGTATTGAAGGAAGTAAATTCAATGAGATCAAATTGGCAAAGCAACTTGACCTCACAGTGATACGTCACACTGCTAATACTAATGAAGGGATCTCCTCCTATTCTTGGTCAGTAATATCCTCAAAGTAACCGTGCACCTTTAGAAGCCGCTAAACGGATTGTAATTGGGTAGAAACAATCCGGTTTTGAAGTAGTGTTGTCACGTAGTGTAACGACCATGACACCGGCTCCAGTCGGGAGATCGTGCCCTTGCAACCCGAAGATATCGATGTCAATTACGATCAATATCGAGTCAAACTTAGTCTCGAATAGACAGACACACATTCATTGTCTAGTTTGATCCGAATCAGAATTAAAATGAGAAGAGCAGGGGATTATCAACAATTATTTTCACCATCATATGGCTAGTAGTGATAGAAAGAATTAGCTCAGCAAAAAACATGCTTTACAAAACACATATGCTGAAACTCACGTGGGCTGTATAATATTACATTAGAAAATGTTGATAGCAGTATAAAAGATCTGTTTTCTTTCTTTTGGGCTTATCATGACAATAACAAAAATAAAAACCAACACTTATCAGCCACACTAATGATTGGAACTACACGTATTATCCAACTACTTTGTCTTTATCTGATCTGAAATGTGATATAATGCACTGAATGCATACGATGTCCCTATTTACGACACCTTGGTTAAGAGTGTAAAATGAAGATTAGCGTCAACCCCCCCCCCCCCCCCCCCCACACACACACAGACAAAGAGAAACTAGGGATTCCATCTAGATCCAATAGATCCGGTAAAATAACCACTAAACATCCAATTTACCATTTTATCACCGACCTTTATTTACCGACGTTATTTCATGTTTGTCCATGTTGTTCAGGATTTGTTCAGGATTTGCAAATGATTTTGGTAAATAAAGTTATCTCTTAAAAAATATCAAATTAATGAACATGATTAAAGACTTAAAAAAAACTTAACTCAAAATTAGATGGCCATAAGCATTTCTGCGAAATTCATTCGTATTACATTCTCGAATCCGGGCTTCAGATATGAAAGCCATTCTGAAAATTCCGAAATAATGTATTCTTCTATTTTTTCAGTTGGTTCTTGCACCCACATCAAACGAATGGATGCCCATGCAAAGACCCTATGCTACTGGGCACTCTCACCTTGAACACACCCACATATAAACCCACGGTGCCTGGCTCCCCCCTTTTTTTAAAAGTAATTATACTAGCAATCGGGTTTGTTTAAACGATTTCCATGACAGTTCTTGTACGACAAAAGACATCTTTTATTTTTATTACGAAACCATAGTATTAACAAATTGTGATTCTAATCAGCATCAATCCGGAGAACAATTCAATGAGTTTTATTTACAGATATATTCTTTACATTTTGTGTACAATATATAGGCCTTTATATACAAGATTACCCCTTTGTATTGTATGAGTGCTGACACTTTAAACGAATTGTATCTTGGTCTACATTTACATGTATTTTGAAGTTCAAGGATTGCTGTTTATTGGCTATAATCGAAGAATTTACCCACGGATGGAATATCGCTCTTTTTTTTCTTTTCTATCTTCATTACCAAGAAACTCGGAAATTAGGAAGAAAATCACATAATCATCAACAAAAACGCCAAGTACATTAATTATGCATGACACTGAGCGATGGTCGTGGACGAAGAACCGTTACATCTGCATACGTCCCCAATGCCCAGACGCAATAACTCAGCTACGAGGTCATTCTCCAGAGTGGGATCTCCTCTCCCTCAAGTTTACCCGATGACACCCCAGAACTTGACCCCTTGACCCCAGCGTCCAGGATCCATCATCTTGGTAACTGTCCAAGGAGTGTGTCCGTATCAGCTATCGCTGCCTGGACTGCTGGTCCGTGTCCGCGACGTCAGCCTGGATGCAAGAAGTTGTTGGAAAATTAAGTGTCAGAATAAGGCCAAGGTGCCCAGCTTGATGTGCTTGTGAAGTGAGAAATTATCTCGATGATTCGCAATTTTGTATTAAAGGAAATTCAGCTGTTTCTTATGTTATCCTATTATTGTGAATATGACCAAACATCATACAGGATTGACACAACAATGTCAACAAATCAAATTCAAATTTAAAGGAAATGAGGCCAGCATTGCATAAACTTTACAGCCCATAATTTTTTAGTGAAAGTTTGTTGAAAAATTTGTCGAATTTCATGAAATTTAGGGCTGCAAATTTTTTTTCAGTGGGTGTCGAAATGGACTCCACCCCCCCCCCCCCCCCACCAAAACCACCAACATCACCTCTATTTTATATTTTGTAAATTCTATTTTAAGCTTTGCCAACATATTTGCAATCAAGGGAAACAAAAAGAGGTATGGGTCAGAAAGGTAAAACATTTTTTTAAATATTGCTAACAATATTATATAAGAGGGGGTACGTGTCACCCCGATACTACATCCCTCCCGCTGGAGACACCCCTGAAGATAGTAAAACAAAAAAGGCATTGGTAGTCTCAGAGGAATAGTGTAGTGAAATCGATACGAAGCGAACGAAAGAATAAAGAGGAAAGATGGTATCAGTTGAATAGTAGGAGAAGTGGAAGACGAACATGAAATCGTCAAACGATGAAGAAATATGGTTGTACTCGGCAAAATTATTTGTAACAACAAACGTGAGAGCTCAAGATATTTATCTCCATGTCATTTCATGATTTACTAAATTTTACCCGGAGGCAAATCTTTTTTACCGTAAGACATATAAACCAAAATCTGCAGTCTACTTAGACTTTAACATGGCTTTAGTCAAGTTGATTTTTAGCACAATATACATCCGACGTGCAGAACTCGAATCGTAGTTCAAGGGAGGCTTTTGTGATTCCGCTTTAAACGCAGCGCTTAGCTGCCCCACTTTTGGAGGTTACGATTTCTAGTAAAAACACATCTGAAAATCCGATAAAAGGCTTTGACGCTTCGCCCCCTGGAAACGTCAGCTAAGGAGAGTCATAGTCCTGTAGAAACAACACTCCATTCGCTGAAAACTGTTGCAATAGTTAAGAAGGGGTGGTGCACAATGGCGGAGGAACTCAAGGACGTGAACAACATAAAATCATATGAGCAAAATATGAAAACAAAATGCAGGGTTCCGTTCAAGGGGTTTGGAAGGATTTTCATCTTCTCCCGACGTACCACATGATGGGGAGAGATTCCGGGAGAGATTGTTTCACTTTGTATGACATTTGAATATTCGACAGAGTGTAGGGGCGTCACTGGAGAAGGGTTTCTGGGATATCATTTTTTTTCCTACAATAATTGCTGTGAGCAATTTTCTACAGCTTGCTGGGATTTATTTTAAGTGGGCAAAATAGTCACTCAAAGAATCTGGTCACAAGCACTGAATGATGTGCCAGAACATTAGAGTATTTGCAGTTGAACTGAGGATTGATTATCGGTAATACTCGTTTTGTTTTTCTCTAGACAACGTTTATTACACATTTCGATGATTATTAAAAATATTTAATGTAAGGGAATTAAAATTAGCTTTCATACCGTCTTTACAGAGCAGATGGGGAACTATTCCAGAAAGATATAAACAAGAATAAAATGCTGCGCTGCCTGCGCAACATCAATGCCATTGCTATCTTCGGATGCCTTATTCCAATGTATACACAGGCTTTTTTATTGCTTGGAACTGTATGAAATTCATATACAAAACCACAATCACCTCATCTTAGAAGGAAAAATATTTCAAGAACAGATGTGTGTGATATTTCCTACCATAGATACTGTCTACTACTCCAGGGAATATGGGTGTATTCTCTCAATCGGTAAGGGTGTCGATTCAACTCAGGATGGATTGGGCGGGGCATTGATTGGAAGGATACAACTCATAATTCGCTACCTTCATTTTTTTTAAAAAGCAAACTGCCCAGAGTGCCCCCCCGATCGACGCCCCACCTATCATACATTATTTGCGTCCACATGCATGCAGGGGTTACACCTACACTGCCATGACGAATATTTTTCGTCCGAGTCCGCCTCCAAACTCCCGATGACTTGAGAAGCTTAAAGGGGGTTTTCTGGCATCGACTCGAATTTAGGTCAAGACAAACAAACTCTCGACAGTGGGCGAAGTACGATGATGAGTTCAAGCTGAGGTTTACAGAAAATTGGAGAACCATACCTACCCAGTATTTCCCATTCCTGTCGAAAAGAAATACGTATAAACTTGCATCTCAGATGCTTTCGAGGACTCAGAATAATTCCGATTTCTGTCGGTTTTTTATTTATTATTTTTCGTTAAATACTACTAAATGATTCACAACTGTTTCCTTAATTTGTTTTAATTTTGGTTTTATTCGTTCCCACAGCTTTATTAGACATATTATAATAATATGAGTTTAGCTTATACGTCAAACCACAATTAGCAAACCAACTGATTTATTGATTTCATTTATTTTGTATATTCACGCACGTGGGTTTTTTCCAAATATATTTGGTTTTTTTTGGTAAAAAATACTGATAATGTGAAATATGAATCAGGAAATAAACTGAATGGGACTGAACTGAAGACACAGTATGCCCATGTTTCTTGTCTGAGGAATGACAAGCCGGCGTGTCCGATGAGTGCTAGCTGTGTTACAATGGGCCATCAAAAATATGGAGGCAATTACTATAATCTTTGTAATTTTTTGAAGTAAATAGCTGTTTTTATTTCCATGTATAACCATGCAAATATGCAATGGCATAAACATCTATTCTCTCTGAAACGGTTACTAACATCTAGAACGTACGGCTGATATAGAAATAAATAAAAATCTGCTTTTTATTCGCAAGACGCCTTTACATATTGGTTAACGTTTCAGAAGGAAATTATACCCTTATTCATTCATAATTGATTTGCTGCCTCAAATTGTGTAGCATTTTCTCTTTCTTCAAAAGGATGATAGAAGGGAAACATTACCTGTTTCAAACATTAACCAAAACTTGAATTAACCAATATGTCAGGACCACTCAACCCTATACTCCCTTTTTTCAAATTACCCCATTTCCTGCGAATCCCAGTAGAATTAGTACCACGGTATCTTGCTGTCCCGCTCGCGATTCATTTCTGATTTCCATCAAATTACTATATCGCACTGCCACCATACCAACAAATCCCCAGTTTTGATGGCAAGAAATAGTGATATTTGCTCAGAGAATCAGCGCGGGAAACTCTGTCAATTCTTGATTTGCGCGGCTCGGTCGTTCCTCGGCGCGTGTTGACCGAATCAAGTAAACGGCGGCTGTTTTGTAGCGTGCACGTCCCGTGTTAAACTCTCATTTGAGACCGACTTTAGAGATGGAGAAAGAGAGTGAGAGAGTGGGCTTCTGTCGCCTTTCAGTTTGCAGCCGACATTACGAGTAAAAAGGTCGAATTCTTCACAAAATATCCGGCTTTTACCCGCTTCTGTAAACATGGCGAGGTATGGGGGAGGAGGGAAAAAAATATGACTGGAAGTATAAAAATAGTACGCCGCTATCCTTTCCCACGTACGGCGGTCCCCAAAAGTATGCACCCCTCCATCCCCATATTAACCTCTTACCCTGGATGATCCTATATCCGTTTCTTTATGTCTCTTGTTTTTGTCTCTGTAATTCTCCCCTCTAATATCTGCTTCTATTTCCCTTTTTTTTTTAAAACTGTATACACAATTCCTCTCTCTCTCTCTCTCCCTTTCTCCTTTCCGCTCCATATTTCATTTTTTCCTGTCAGACATTTTCAAAGAATGTCCATGTCTATATATCTCTCCCTTCTACCCCATCTCTCTCTCTCTCTCTCTCTCTCTATCAGTCAATCTATATCTCTCCATCTCTCTCTCTCACTCTCTCTTTCTCTTTTTAGTGTTTTTCCACCCCCATTTTAAGTCCAGAAATAATGCATTTATCTACACTTAAGGGAATGCATAATTATGTTTTTCCTGTTTTCTTGATCTGATAAATCTATGCAAACTTTCTCCTTTTATTAGTATTTTTGTACTTATTATGAAAATTATGTTCATTGACATTGTACGTCAATATTTTGTTTTACAAAATACAAAGCATATACGTATAAAGAACATTAACAATCATATGAAATATATATGCAGACAATTTGTGATGACACTGGTTCAACAATATACAAAATTGCAAATGGCAGAAAAAATATAATGTGACAAAATCTGACCACACTTAGAATTGGTCTCCTTATCAACAAATTTGCCCTAACCTTAGATTACCATAATTGGCTGTATTTTTTGCCATTTCATAATAATTGTAAAGAACAAAAACGGCAAGAATACTCTACTGACATCTGCAATATACTCGTTTTTAACAAAAATCACGAAATCAAGAATTGACGACTGAGTATTTTTTCTTACATATTGTAACAATAATTGGTAACTATTACAAAAAAATGGAATACCAATAAGGGGGCCGAAGGGCTCGAGCGAATTGTATGTTTGAAATAACTTCACTGTAAAAAATTACTGTAGGAAGTACAGTAAATTACTGGGAACCCGGCTGCACAGTAAAATACTGTATCATTTACAGTTAAATATTTTTTTTACAGTTATATATTGCTTTTTACAGTTTAACTGTAGAATAAACAGTACAATACCGTGAAGAATACAGTAATTTACTGTGCAGTGGGTTGCCAGTAATTTACTGTAAATTACTACAGCAATTTTTTACAGTGAAGTTATTTCAAACATACAATTTGCTCGAGCCCTTCGGCCCCCTTATTGGTATTCCATTTTTTTGTACTAGTTACCAATTATTTTTACAATATTTAAGAAAATATACTCAGTCGTCAATTCTTGATTTCGTGATTTTTGTTAGAAAAGAGTATATTGCAGATGTCAGTAGAGTATTCTTGCCGTTTTTGTTCTTTACAATTATTATGAAATGGCAAAAAATACAGCCAATTATGGTAATCTAAGGTTAGGGCAAATTTGTTGATAATTCATTTCCCCTTTCAGATTATTTCATTGGAATACAATTATTGTATATAAATCAAATGCACTATCATTTATCAATAGAATAGAAAATTTCTGTATATTTTTTGCGCAAATAGTAGATAACAATAAATTTCTTTTCAGAAAAGAAAAAAAAAAAGGGAACAAATGTTAAATTCGACTCCAAATACTACTAAATGATTTTGTCTCAGTCAATTTTAAAAAGTTTTCGTGGTGTCATTATTTTAAATTAAATGATACGATTGAATCAAAAGGGGCTGTCATAACTTTCTCATATAATCTGCGATGTACCTGAATGGTTCAGTGTTTGGAATTCTTTAGGATATTGCTGTTGCTGCGCTTGAAGTCACAAAAATGTAGGATAAGACCAGTATAGGCTAATTAATCTGCTAATGGAGGAGCATCGCTGGTCCAATTTGAACGATTTTGAAGGGTGTGTGTGCGGCCGTGGGCGCGCGCTTGTGTGGGTGTGTGTGTGTATGATTTTTGTCAGAATAAATTTGTCTACAAAGGAAAAATATTACTCAGACTTTCAAATATGCTTACATGGTTAAAACTGGACGATATTGTCCAATTTTGTCCACCAAGAAAAAAAAGTTCATGGAGGGTGGTAGTTATTTTGACAATCCACATCACATCTCGATGTCGTGGTCTAGTGGATATGTCACCTGACTGTGGATCACATGGTTCGCGGTTCAAGTCCCGCCTCGGCACTAATGTCCTTTGGCAAGACATTAATCTACATTTGCCACTCTCCACCCAGGTGTTAAATGGGTACCCGGTAGGATGCGAATGTCACTGTGACTGGAATAGTATATGTGCGCCTGTAAAATGACAGCCAGACTGGAATGCTCCCTTGTGGAGTGGAGAATGTGCACTAGAAGTGCAGAATCGTAATAAGATCCAATAATCGGGGTAATAATACAGCACTGTAAAGCGCTTTGAGCAGTTACTAACTGGAAAGGCGCCATATAAATGCAGATTATTATTATTATTATTATTATTATTATTATTATTATTATTATTATTATTATTATTATTATTATTATTATTATTATCGAGCAAACCCCTGTGTACGTGGGCTTCAGGAAAACAGAGATTCATAAAAAATCCTGATACCTTAAACCTTAACTCTGAGTTCACACAAACACATACAAAGGGTAACTTCTGGTCACATCTTTACTAGCATTATCACTTTGGAAATTTATTTTTTTTTGTAAAGAAAAATCATAGGCCTACACGACAAATCGAGGAAAATTTGATCGATGTATGTAATTTGATACAGAGAAAAAAAATCACTCATGCCATTATTCATGTCATTCGAATTCCCAGTTGTTAGATTGACTGTGTGGACATGCACTTAGCCGAGATGTGACCTTTACCGAGACTTGGATTTCAAAATCACATCTTAAAGGTTATTATGACTTCAGATTACTTAGGTTGCATGCGAAAGATGCTGCGACAGATTCTATAACCCCTGTGAAAATGTGTGTCATGTCTTTAATGTTCAATAATCGTGTGACTCCTTGTTAGTGCCCTAGATTATTTAGACCATGACAGTGTTCAGAACATAAAGGTCGTTTGCATTCATCATCGACTGCAAGAAAGACGGGCGTGATATGAAAAGCCTTCACTATTATCCTCTAGGTGCTACTGGATATGTCTTGAAACTACCACCATGCAGGTAGAAGAAGAAGAAAGGAAGAATATGAGCAAAGCTCAAAATATTGCTAAAAAATCCGGCAAGGCGGTCCACAAAATGCCATTAATCACGATACTCTGAAACCTGAGAGTTTGCCTGCCGAGAACGTCAGCTTTAGCAAACACGACCATAAAATACGCAACCCTTTCCTCCTGCCTTAACGTTTTCTCGACAAAAAGACCGCGCATTTCTCTTCTCCAAAAAATGAAATATGAGAGTTGTGGCAGGCGAGAACACGATCTCCCTCACCAATCGTATCTTTTCAAGAAAGTTGAAGGCCATGCAAATGGTCAAATAGAAATCAGAGAGTCGGGAGGACTGTAGAAGAAAAAAGAGGGAGCTCGGAAAAAGGCAGAGGTTGTTTAAATTAAAGAATTATTTGATCTTGCTCGAGATCTCTTGACATTTTGGTCGGCCATTTTGTTCAAATACTCCTCGGTGTTATGCAGAGGTCAAGCCACTTTCAGGAGCAGACAAATAACTTCAATCAGTCAATCAGCAGAGATGTATGACTGCCATGTATAGCATGTAACAAAATGAAGCTTGTGAGTATTAAAGCGTAATGATCAAAGTAGGAGAGACACCGAGAGGGAGAGGAAGAGAGAGAGGCGAGGAAAGGGTCGAAAAAGAGAGACAGAGATGGTGAGACAGAGAAAGACAGAGAGAGAGAGAGAGAGAGAGCTCTCAAAAGGACGTGATGCAAAGTGAAAGGCATGCTAAGTGAGAGACATGGGGGATAGAAGAGAGATGGAGAGAGAGAAAAAAAAGTAGAAAAAAATAACTCAAGATAATGTAATCATCTGCTAATGGTTTAAATTGCTCATTAGCAAAATTTAGGGTTAAAGGGCGATCCAATCTTTGTAATAATTTGATTTGTGTGAAAGCAGAAAAATCAGAGAATCAGATTGGTGAAAGTTTGAACGAAGTCGGACAAGCAATTATAAGAAAATTATTATTTTTTCAAAGTTGTAATCATATTATGGGAATTTCAAATTTGCCGTATCGGTCATGGGCCGTGGAACCGAGGGTTTCCCACAATTTTGAGTAAAAACCTCGGAAAACCTCGGGAAAAGGGTTCGAAAATTGTCATTAATGAGTGAAATCAAATAAGCCCCCCCCCCCCCCCTTAAAAAAACACTCCGCGGCCACTGTCGGTACGGTCACTGTGATGTAGTGGCGGTCTGCTTTCCCATATAATAATAATAATAAATGTAACTTATATAGCGCCAAATCCACTCTGTGGAGTGCTCATGGAAAAGTTGGGCGCATCTACTCCATACGCCCTGGCGAATCCCGTTTAACACGGGAAATGAACATCGAAAACAGCGATTTTTGATGAAATGACTGTAATTACGTTAAATAAGTCACAAAAATTCGGACGGTTTTTGAAAGTTTAAAATGTTTTGCTTAAAATGATACCAAATTTGCTATTATTCTAATAGAGAAAAGAGTTGCACTTTTGACGTTTGAATTTCAACTTTTTCAGCTTTTCAATGGAGATTGTACCATTTTCCCTATTTTGGCGAGTAGTTGGTACAATCAATGGCCTGCTAAATATCACTGGAGTGTGGTATCAATTTTCTTCGGAGGGTTTCTGAAAATAGATATTTTCAGCTCTATGTTCATGTAACAATGATTTTTATTCGTCGAGAGGAAACGGTTGCACTTTTAGTATCCAATCCGAGCATTGCGCTCACCCCGTCTCACAATATCGAATTGGCGGACTGGTTGACTAGTCACATGCACCCGTCAGCTCGCGATGAGACCGGAGGATTCTCGGTTCGTGTAGCACTTTCCGCACGTTTTAGGGTTTAACTTTTTCATACGCACAAAAATTACTAAAATGTCAATTTTAACTAAGTAGAATCTCTTTCTTCTTGGAGGACGTAAAATAATATGCCATCTACAATATATTTTGAGTCCTGCTCCGGGTGAAAAGGTGCTCATGAGAAAACCGGAATTTAATTATATTTTGGTGTACGACAAATGGGAGAGTTGACCCTGAATACGTCATAATCGATTCACCAAATTGCAAATTTGAGCTTCGTAGAGATGTAGTGATCTCATTTTTCAAACATAAAATTATTATCCTTCGTCCAGGTTCTTTCAAAATGTCACCATCCTGTTCCTCTCATTTTTCTCCTTTAACACAAATCAGCTCTGTACAAAGGTGGGATTGCTCTTTAAAAAGGTCGGACAGACACAATTTATTAGCATTTTTCACCTTTCCCGGTCAAACTGATCTGCATTAGATGGGCTAGGATTGTCTTTACGTTTTTGTCTTTGTTTTTTTCCAAACAAAATATAATACAAGAAAGTAAAGTATTATAACTTTTGAAAATTGATAACATAGTTTTCCAATATAATAATCGTACAAATTAAAATCTTCCCAAAAGCATTGATTGCCCTAAGATTGACGCCCAATATGGGCTTTATCATATTTGATAAGTTTTGTGTTTTTGTTCGCTTTTTGTACGATGTTGATGAAATATATGAACATAATTCTGCTTTAATATTCTGCCCCCCCTTCCCTTATATCAAAAGCATTTTGCAACAAATTTCTTATGTAAAGACCTATATTATAAGCCTACTGATCAGGGATGTTGCCAGAATATTTTGAAAGGTGACCGGGGGGGGGGGGGAGATGTTTATACTATTAAAGTTTGACGACATGTTATTTTTTTAAAAATCCAACCGGCTACCAAACTAACGGTTCTCTGATTTGCCGACAATAGTGTAGCGTAAATTCCTCAGATTTTAATAATCTATGATAGGCCCCCCTAAGTACTAAATTTTGCCAGTTTTAGGCGATAATAATATTAATTTATGATTTTCATACCAATTGACAACAATGATTTACGAGAACATTTTGAGAATTTTCTCCATCTCTATCCCCCTATGACTCCCCATAAGGAACGCCCCCTTGTATTGATATTGGAAACATTATTTTATTAATAGCTGCATCAGGCCGCACGTCTGTAATTAGATCCAGTCATTTGGGGGTGGTAATTCCAAGTCATGATGTCATTGTTGAAAAAAAATTCATATAAAATCAATAATACATAATTCAAAACTTTTTTTATATGTGCATAAAGAGGGATAATTACTGGTGCAGATCAGGCCCATGAGAGCGCAGGATTTGGTCCCAGTGAGACTTTATGGGGACTTTATTAGCAGCCCAAGAAACCACTGTAGCTTAGACCATTTTTGTGGGTAGTCTAACTTGCAGCCACTGTATGGAGAAAACTAGCCCCGGGACGCTGCCACGCTGCCACGAAGTACGATTCGGTGGGTCTCACAATTTACCAATGTTCAAATGACCATTGAAAATATGGCCATGACGATGCCACTTACCTAAACAGACCTTCCGCAAATCAGCTTTTCCTAAAAAATGTGTAGAATCGATGAATGTCACTTTTTAATCTCAATTTTCGAAACCAGTCCCATTCGCCATGTTGTTGAAGCAGAAGCGAAAATAGGCACTTGCGCATGCGCCTATGAATATTTATTACAACGACGGCATATTTTTCATCACAGGAATAATGAATATTCATATATCCACTGTGATCCGGCGATCTCTACTCGCTCGAGCTCCTGCCTGCCACTCGTCTTAATGAATATTCATAATGCTCCATTCTTGTCTTACGCATGCGCATTGCAAGCAAAACACCGACCTTCGGAAGTTTTTACTACAGGCTGTTGGAGATAAATATGCCATTTTTGTATCATCCTCATTGAAAAGAAAGACGACAGTCAATCGTAAAGTATTGTAAGTACCTAAAATAGCCTAAAATCAACTAATGTAATGTTTCATGGCTATCATTTTGACAGACGGCCTTGTAATTAAGAGACATCCAAGCAATCAAAGGACTGCTGATCGCAGCCCGAACACTACGTGTTCGGGCTGCCGCAGTAAGGAGAAAACATGCTATTAAAGAACACCCTTCATATTTTCAGGAAGTCAAGGAAATTGTATGAACTAGTCAAGACACAATTTTGAACGGTGCCATTGCTAGCACTTATGTTTAATGATTTTTTGATATCTCATTATAACACATATGAGCCTATATGGGAAAATAATTACAAGTGTGCGCCCATCAGCGCGCTAGCCTTCCATACTCTACACATCGTAGTTTGCATCTTTGGCTTGCCATAGCACTCCACGAAAGATTACCAAAATTTTGGCTGAATACTGAACTCTGAAGTTCTTCAACAATCTTGTCCACTCCAGCTGTGCTTATAAAATTGTAAGTATTCCTGCGAGAGGAAAAAAGAGGTATATAATGAAATAAATGTCTACTTTAATCATTACTCGGATGTGTGTTTTGAGCGTCCAGCTCTAAGGCAAATCGACGGATTTTTGTATTTAGTCCCACCTGTGTAACTTTGAGTTGGCTTGTATGGAATACACGATTCTCGGCCGCTTGTCGGTCGTGGGGGGGGGGGGGGGGGGGGGGGGGTGTTAACTAGGTAAAGCAAAAACAGAGAAGTAGACAATAAGAAAGAAAGTCTTGTTCGAAATAATGTAAGCGTAGCTAGAATGTATATTTATTGTGTGAGAGGATCAGAGGAAGCAGTTTTCAATGTTTTTTTTTCTTTTTAATTGTATTTATTTAATTGAATCCAGTGAGTAAGTTAGTAGTAGGGATACCAATACACCGAGGGTGCGTTGGCTACGCTTTGCTTCTAATACGCGCTCGCCTTCGCCCTCGGCCTTGGAAAATAATTGATGACTACAAAATTATTTTTCAAAAACCTTTCTTTGATTTCATCACTGAAACAAAGACAATGACACATACAAAAACATCCCTTAAATTACGATCTTTAACAGAACTTACTCGTTTGAGTTACGATGTTGCAGAATTTGGCGGTTTTGAATCCAATAATTTCCATAGCAGCTCACGAAAAACGTACACACATCGCAAATGCGTAACGAAGCCAAAATTCGGGAGGGCGCTGCAAGTTTGATCACTAAAAATGTTCTAACTGGCAACAAGTAGGCACAAAAAATAAGGGTGATAGCTTCAGTCGAAGAACTTTTGATAGTGAATAATTCATGAGATGTCAATGTACGGTACCCTTATAGACTTGAAAATATAAAGAAAATAGAGGATTTGCTCCTTATTTTACACTTTTACTTTATTGACAAAAAGGTATAGATAGAAGATGATTTTTAAGTCAAACGTACTTTGGTTTGAGCTCCATAGCTATAGCCATCTCAAAAATAGAGGGAAAACTGTGAAATATGACGTCATATTTTCGCGCCGACCAGGTCTCTAACTCATGAATAAAGATAATTATTGCAACGTTATTGCGAAATATCTAGTTTATATCGGTGTGGAAACATGAATATTGATGAGCTTCTTACGTGACACGCGAGGGAAATCATGTAGCCTAGTCTCACACGAAGACCCTATTTCTCATATCAGTGCACACAGGCATCAAGATCGTCCATAGAGTGCAATACTAACCCTATGAGTATTAGAAGTGTTCAAAAGGATAATTTAGTAAATATGACTGAATAATAAGTCTACTCATACCCAGTCCTGACCTTTGATAGCCGATTCTTGAACCCGTTGTATAGTGGAAGATTGTGTGTGGCTGGCTGTATACTGTATTCACAACAGTCAGACTGCGCACGTGGATGGAAGCGTAGGCCAGAGAGAGAGAGAGAGATGCATAATGCATGCGCTGCCTGTCCATTCTTCGCCGTCGATCTCTGAACAAAATTATTGTGCAGCACGTACGGATATAATCTGGATGAGCGTAGGGTATTTTGGGAGAGAGAGGAAAAGAGAGACATGTGTTTTGCATTCGCTCTACAAACACGCAGAGGTCAACAAATTTAGGACAGATAAGGTCCATAGAGCTTTCATTGTTTCGAACTCAAGGATGCAACATTCCTTTGCATCAGTTTACACTTTGAAAATGAGCTGCAGAATGCAAGGGACTTTCACATGATTATACCTGTATAATAACTATAACTTTGTGCAGGTCATGCTCTTCCTTTCTTTATGTTTTTTTCCTTTCGTTATATATATTTTTCTTTGATGTATGTTTGATCTTGTTCTGTTCATGCCAATCTTTTGAAACGTTTGTAAATATTGTGATTATATTTTTATTGAATATACACATAAATTAAAAGAAAAACATTTCGTGGCTGCCTTCTTAAATCCCTTTTTTCTTTTTTTTTTCGTCCAACTAATAAATGTTTCATCCTGTTAGCATGTAAAAGCCTATAACTAAAAATGTGAGATATTGATTACGATATAATATAAGAAAATATTAATCAAATGATCTGAGAAAAATAAACCACATTAATTATGTACTTTTCAATTCAATAAATAGTAACTGTTTCGAGTATGTTTAAGAAATTCGGTCTATATGAAATATTAAAAAGACGCAACAGACCACTAAATTATTTCAATCATATGATAAGTTTGAATAAATATCAGTTAATAACAATGAGAAATTGTCTCTTTCCTAAAACATAAATTTACTCAATATATCAAACATGAAACTCCATCAACAAATGATTCTTTACATCAATGATCATTGCAACAATACATGCCGAATTAGAACACTAAAAATTTATAGTAATGTAATTCTTTCATGAAGGACAAAGAACTCAACTATCCTACACTATCATTACAGCATGCACGATCATGACGATGGCACAACTCCATCTTTGTCTACACCTATTAAGTATTATCATATTCTACGAAAAGTATATATATATTCTTACCGAAATGGGCCTTTGTAGCTGTTCCACCACGTCCAAAAATATCCAGGTATATGCTACAGTATGTAACTCAGACCTTTCAGAAAGCGTCATTTCAACAATCATGCATTCCAGAATGACCAGAACATGTAATTTGGGAGAACAAAGAACTCCCTGTTTCCTGACTCGGTTTCCCGCTCGGTTTACATCGTATAATCTTATAATCTCTATAATCTTAGAGTAAAGATGCTGGTAGTCTTTGAACAGACTCTTGAGGTTGTTTCTGATTTTATTGACTATTGTTTTCATTATGATGTGATCAATCTTGTACAAACTTTGTGAAAATAAACGTCAGCTTCTTAGTGGCAAGTCGTCTTTTTTTTTTGTTGAATAACTTTTGACTTTCCTCTTATATTTTTAAACATTAAACAATGAATCATGAAAAAGGGTCCAAGACGGCAACAAGACAATCAATTATGAAATAGACCTCTAGGTCCAAAACGGGGTAGAAAGACCCATTGCCAAAATGCCTTATCCTTGTTACGGGTATGAGGCTTTTTCCTTTTCGGCGTTGCCGGTTTTGCTGACTGCATTCTTTTACCTGGTAATATTATTTTTGTTAATTTAAAAATAAGTTAATAATAAAAGAATTTAAGCAATAATATATATCTATACTTGTGAATATTATTATTTTATACTTCTCTTTTGTCATAAAATATTTTTGAGAATGCTTACAATCATAATTTACCGACCTACATAAAATCGGCAAGACAAGCTGACTCTATCGAGCGAAGCGAAACCGCTAAGTTCAGTGCGTATTGAACTCCGTATCGTGCATACATGTGATCGTGAGCAAGCGCTAGGCAGAGCAAGCGCTAGGCAGAGCTCCACGCACGACGGCAGAGTCAGAGCGTGAATGACAAGAAACCACAGATAAGGCCAGTAAAATTTCAGATCTTTACTAAAAATTTAGGTCTAGTGTCTGATTATTAGAATGTATAGTCTAATTCTTTTTTTCAAAATCGTTCGAGCTCGAAATCTTCCATTTTGTGCTCGGTCTCACAGTACAGAATTTTAAAATACTGTTTACGCATTCTCCAAGACTAGCGACCGAAATTGAGCTCGCTGGGGCGGGGAATTTGAATTTCATATAGGCACCGGTGTGCCTTTGTTATTGTAATCAGCAATGATCAGCTGACTTTTGGCCTTTCTAATTGCCAACGTAACGACTTTAGAGCATGACGTTGCAGTTTTTTCAAGGCGATATTCTCAAGAAGGCGTAGCTGAAGTTCCCAACTTTGCAGCAAAATATCTCTCTTTCAAGACCATTTCTGAGACAGCAAATTGGTGAGTTTGTTTTGTGTTGACACTGCCTTTCATCAGGGATAGTTTTTAAGGGGTAATTATCTTTAATTTAAAAGTCAGATTTTGGTATTAGTGTCCCTATTAGTAGGTATGTGCAAATGCAACGGTACCGCGAGCGCGGCTTTTGCTAAACAGTCGGGTAACGTCGCGTCGCGTTGGTAGAATTTTTCGAACATTTTTCAGGAATTTTATGTATGGTATCTTTTTTTTAGCAGCAAAAAAGAAAAAGAAAAGGAGAGGGAAAAAAAGGTGGCCTGATAGCAGCATGAATTAATTATTTGATTTCTTATGCCATGAATAAATCGATTGTTGGATTAATTAATTATTCAATTAATCACTGTTTTATTGAACTTTGGATTGAAAACACAGAGATGTTTAATAATTTTAATAATTTTAGCTGTGTTTACGTTTTCCGGATTCGTGGAATGGCCTGAGCTGCGCATGGCCTAGCCTAGTTTGCAGGCACAAACCCTGGTCAGTCGTAAAAGAGTGCCTGCACTGTAAGACTACTATAGGCCATGTACTATAGCTGCTCGTTCCGACCAGAAGGTAGCTGAATTATGCTTCTGTCAAGACACAATGATTTTCTGACAAAGTGTCAAATTAGGGTCTGTGCTTGCAGACTAGGCCTAGCCTGCCTATACACATACGGTACGTGTAGGCTAGTCATGCTCTGGTCTACGCTGCATATCTTTTCATGCGTAAAATGCTTTGCACTGTGTCACGATCATCATCATCATCAGACATCATCCGTGAAAGTACAGGCCACCGGGATGGTGTATCATCGTACGATGGCTTCAAGTTCAAGCTCAGCCTCAGCGTCAGGGGAAGATGGTGACAGGTAAACATTATATTAGTCTGTTAGTAATTAATTTACCCTTCTATTCTCTCTTTATAGTTCATGTTTTTCTTTGCATTATCCTTCTATTGTTTTCTTTATTCTCTTGTTTGTCGTTTTTAGCCTGAAAACGGGAAAAATCATACTGAGATGGACTCTTTTTCAATTTGTCCCCTTGAAGACACCTTCCTAAAAAATGTTCGAAAATTTCTACCAACGCGACGCGACGTTACCCGACTGTTTAGCAAAAGCCGAGAGCGCCGAGTACGGCGAGAAGGCTTGTTCACATTCTGTTCGCAAGTGACATCGCCTCTGCATCTATGCTCTGCATACATCCCAATTGAAAATTAGCTCTCTCGAGCTTGCGCAAATCGGCGCAACTTTCTCGAGGCCGTATTTGAGCAGCCCAGATTCTGCACTTTCGATACTGGTAAGTTTCAATGTGGACATCCACCATCCAGAAATTGATATCATCGCTTGAAATTTTAGAAAAGTTTTGGCCGTTTTCATCATCGAATTTCATCAGTAAAATGAGTAAAATATTTATTAAAACAGTGAACATAACTTTTGTTAATTATCAAAGTATGAAATGATTCATTTTGACTAGATTCTAGACAGCTTTCAAATAGGTCACGCAGGAAACTCTTGCACAGCGGGTCTGTCAGAAGCCAGGGTAGGATCTCACAAAAGGGTCCTTTCAGACCATCCCGATCGGGACCATCCCACGGCGGAAGGACTGCCAGTCCCTTCAGGGACCAAACCGTTTCATGAAGATGTGATTGGCATCGACTATAACGACAACGTGCACTATCGATAATATCGGTCATATCTTGTAGCCTTGATCATGAGCTTCACATTTAATCATTAAACGTTGGGATGTAAAAAGGCTAATTTCCCCCTGAAATGATGGGCGTATATTTGTTTCTCTACCACATACGTATCCTCCTTCACACGAAGCTTGGTTTGGAAGAAAAACGGAGTAAAAGGCTCCACGCAATAAAGATAACGATTAGTAAAACTTAGTTTCATTTCTTTTTCCTCCAGAGGCATGATTATGTTTCGAAGGACACCATAGAATGCTATTTATAGCATTCAGACAGTATTTCTAGAAGACCTTACAAATAAATGTTAAAATAGCAGATTTTCATGTATTCATGTGAATAATTTGAACTAGAATTGAAATTTGTATCATAAGAAAATGTAAATCTACCACAATATAACAAATTATGCCATAAGTGTGAAGAAAACAAATGTTACGGAGTGTTTAAAGTCTGGGTATACTAGAATAGTCCCGAAAGTATGAAAAACCGTTGTTAACAAAATTATTTAATTTTTTTATCAGTTTTTGTATCCTATTAGTTGATGCATTATGTTTGTGTGTACGTGCACATAACAGAGATTTGTGGATAGTATTGCTATTATTCTAGAAGCCATAAAATGAGAACAAAACGTGATATTGATAAGCGATCTTACCCATACAGTTAGTACCGATCCGACATAATACACTTAATTAAATTTAAACAAGTAGCGTTCCGTAAATTGTCTATTTCTTCCCTGCCGATGGTGGTGCCCTCTATGTGACGGAGGAAGGACATATCCAGAGGTGTCCCTGGCGGGACCTTACGCATTTTTCCGAAAGGACGTCTTTGAGAAACGGTTAGGTACCTAAAGCTATGCCGATCGGGACCATCCCACAAAGGACATCTTTATGAGACGGGGCCCAGGCCGCCGGGTGCGCCGGGCCAAGGGCTGGCACTCGGTCGATGATACCCCGCCAGTGGTCTGGCTTCTGACAGACCGCTGGACGTGGTGGGCGCGCAGAGATGGTGCATCTGACACTGGTCAAATGTTTTTGTCGTGAATTATGATTTATGAATCAAACATATCCGCATTTCTATGAATTTGACTGTCATTATACTTTCTTTTCAAATATGATTATGTAATTCTTGGGGGAAAAATAAATTTCAACTTTCTCTTCAATCTGAATTCAATTGATTAAAAATCAAATTGATGAATATTTTTATTAATTATTCTAATTTAAAATTTAAAAAAAAATGTTTTTATTATTTTCAGCTTTTATTTTGTGTTTGTTAAATCATTATAAATTAAAAGGCACCCTGAATCATATTACAATTCCTGCCTTTCTTTTTTTTTAACAGGAATTGCTTAGTTTAGTCCATTTCTCAATTTCATGAATTTTTATTCTTCAAATTGTTTGCTTTGATTTTTTTTTACGTCGTTATGGTTTCCATATGAAATGACTTCTCGACGGGTTTATTTTATTGGGAGGGGCTGGGGTGTACATGTACAATGTATGTCTGAACTGGTGACTGTAAATTGTATGTAGTGAAAGTTTAAAAATAAACCACACATGTAGATCTACACACATTTATTGATTTTTAATGATTTTATTCACATTTTTATGTGCAATAATCAAAGAACTTCCAGCTACCAACATGAAGAAGCTGTGATCTGTTTGAGAGGTTTGTTCATTAGCTACAGTACTTACAATTCATAATATTCTTCGTTTTCTACAATTGTAACAAATATTTTTCCATATTTCGCATAATTTATTAAAGTTAATTAGCATAAATCAATATACTTACTGTTAAGAAAGTAACTAATTAGTAGCTGCTCCAGGCTCAATTTCAGCTTTCCATTGATACCTAGATCACTTCAAAAGTCTCAGAAATTGAGAAGTTATGCGTGTGTTAGTGTGACATGAAATTCCCTCCATCAGTAGGCGATATTGGTCACACATTTTTTCATGCCCTCCATTAGTTTTACATTAAGACAGTGGCCGGAAATATGGTTGAAATGACAGGACTTAAATTATCATAACTTTTCAGTTACTTGACCAATTTGAAAGTTGTTAGTGTCATTGTTGGAAAGGTCTCTTAAAGAGCTTTCCTATGATACTATTTGTATCAAGATGGATGCAGTTCAATTTTTTTTGTCACATAGCTACAGTGAGGACCGGACGGTCATTTCAGAGTGTGAGACAATGTCAATAACAATAACAAGAACAACAATTGTCATGGCAAATGCATTTTTTTATGGATTAATGAAATATAGCTTGGTAATTGTTGAAATTACGGTTCTAGGTTTATACATACATTGCATGCACATTTAGTGAACAATGTTATTGTCTTTATTAATATTAGCATAACATTTTTTTTTTCTGATTTAAAACTTCTCGAAACATCATCATCTGAATGTTTTGTTTTCAACAGAGGAGTTTGGGTTATTAAATTGACAAAAATCTTATCAATGAATGAGTCCTTAATTGCATCTGCATGAAAACATACAAATACTCTGCAAGAAAGGAAACCAAATATGGTACTTTGTGGGAATGATGAACAATCTTCATATAGACAAAACAATTTTGGTTTTGTTCTATCTTTATCTGGCTTTTATGTAGAGCATTGCCTTCTACCATGCTACCTATTCTGTAACTTTCCCCCTTTCCTGGCCGCAAACTTTTTTTTCCCACGAACTTTTGTCACTATCGTCCTTGATGCATGCGCAACTTTGAAATAGCCCTACAATGCTTGGAGTTGGATGGGGTTTCAAAGTTTCATCCTACTTTTAGTAATAATAAAAATACAAAACGTTATTTTTGTAATGTTATTTTTGTAATGTTATTTTTGTAACGTCCAAACTGAGAGTCGAACCCACATACCTCAGGTTAAATGTCCGACGGCTAACGCATCTCGCCACAGCAAGGTGCTGGGAGCAACCGTCATTATATCGCTTACGGAATAAACCCTATGATTGCGAAATTGATTTAGATCGGAAAGGATCAGGTGCGCATGCGCCAGGGAGGACAGGGACAAAAAGTTTGTGGGAAAAAAAATTTAGCTTCCTGGCCACCCTTAAAGATCATAATAAGACTTGAAATGTGACACATGTTTCACCCCATTTTATCCTACTCTCCCTTCATATATTCCAATTAGTTTCTAAATGAAATGTATTCTCTCATATATCATTCTAATAATTTCATCAAAGGTAAATCATTTCCCACCCTAAATAGATCAAATAAATGATTAAAGAAAACTTTCTTTTATAGGTGAAAACTTTTTAGGCGGCAAATGCGGCAAACCCACAAAATAGGGGCAGGTCGGCGTGCGCGTGCCATGTTTTACAGTGCGGAGATTGGCGCTCAGCAGAGACGGCCAAAAATGAACACATGTAATAAGTTCATAATCAAGTTCAAAACAACTTCCAAATATATTTTAAAGCAAGTAATTAATGCTGTGATATATCATATTGTCCTCTTGGCTTTCAGATTTGTAGCTGTTTGATGAAAATCATAACGATTTTGGCCAGAAATGGAGTCAAACTCGCAAATGTTTCATCGCTGAATCTGGTGCAAGATCGTCGCCGCCGCTGCCGCTGGGCTACATTTACTTGCACACAAATGATTGTGGACAGAATAAATAAATTATTCAAATTATCATTCTGCCTATTCCATATAATTTGACTTGTATTAGGTGACTGAATCAGACATCCAAACTGGAGAATGGCAGCAGGAGGTGGAAGCAAGGAGCTGAAAGCTGCAATCAAGAAAGCTAAGGAAGCCATCAAGGGGAAGGATTTCCAGCAGGCCTTAGAACATTCAAAGGTAAATAATTAGTCATTCTGTAGATTCCAACATAACCCTATTGAACCCTGGTCAGTTACATGAGAAGACAAAAAACGATTGGATAGTTTCTTTAGATTTTGATGTAGTATTTTTGTGTGCTTAATCTACAGTGTGTATGTATGTTTTCTAGATGTTTTGAAGAAAAATAAAACATTTTGGAGTATCTCCCAAATCTTTTAAGATTTAGAAGAAAAGCTTAGGGTCAAAAAAGCAGTTGGATAACTTTGATATATAATTTTGTACCTTGCTTGTTTTCATAATCTACATGCACACGTCTATTGGTTACAATATCTTCATTTGCCAATGTTATGTTTATTTCTCCATGACAGCATGCTCTGAGTCTTGATCCTATGCATTACAATGCACTGATATTTCTTGGGAAGTCGGCCACTGAGCTAGGGCAGGGCGAGGAAGCCGATCAAGCCTACAGAAAAGCAGCAGAGATTGACCCCAAGCAGATGCTGGCATGGCAGGTATAGACAGTAATTCATACAGATGTATGTTTCCAGTATAGTGGTGTTCGCAAGAAGGGAGAAACTTCCTTAATACAGTTCTATTTGCTCATTAGTCTTTCGCATATTTGTGATGATGATAATGATCATGATGATGGTAATAGTGGTGATAATCATCATCATGATGATGGTAATGGTGATGATTGTAATGAAGTTAATGTTGATTACATTCGTAAATATAATGAAAAAAGGGTAATTAGTATAAAGCTTTATATGGCACACTATCCCCATTCCTTTTGGAATCCATTATCTTGGCTCTTGTGTACAAACTATTGAAGGATTAATTTTGGTTCCTAAATACTAGAACCCAATTTACAATGATCTGATTCCAGATTTCTGTTTTAGGTATATTTTCAACATGTCTAAAGTCTCTTTTCAGGCTAAACGGGTGAAAATTACTGGTATTTACTTATAGAAACATTGGAAGATATAATGCCTTGAAATATCTATTTTCCATTTGAACCCATGAGTTTTTTTTTCTCAGCATTCATTGCAAATATCATATAGGAGGTTTAATGATAAAGTGAAATATAATTTTCCTGACGTATTCACACTGCCACATAAACATCCATTGTCAGTTTTGTAATCTTGTTTTAATGATTTGTCATATGTGTGGAGTGGATGATGTAAGATCTTTACAATAAGTTTATATAGGAAATGTCAAAAACTGTTCAAAGGGTTCTTCATGGTACAAACTTCCAATTGTAATTTATTATTGTACTGCATATTACTCACCATCATATTATTATAAGTTAGTATAAAACTATTAGTTAAAAGATAATCTTTATTTGTGCAAGTTTTTAGTTCGTTTCAATGACTTGAAATATATAATATAATATATTTGTCTGTATTTCTCCTCTGCATGTGTCATGTTTAGAATGTTCTGTTTATCATCTTTCTTTTTTCTTTCCTCTAATCCTCTGACATAGGGGCTGTCTGCCCTCTATGAAAAGATTGACATTCCTAAGAATCTTGAACAGCTTGTGGATGTCTACCGGGAACTCCTGAAGCTGCTGGGGGATGAAGCCAAAGAAAGACAGTTCACTGAAAAACTTGCAGGCTTGTATCAAAGACTGGCTAAACCTGTCGAGGTAATGATATACTTAAAGTTGACCAAGTTTAAATACGATCAAACAATATAAATACAGGGGCCATGATCAAACATCTGGGCAATGATGAAATACATGTACATAATCTACAACAATCCCAGGGACAAATTCTGTAGTTTTTGTTAATTAGTATTTTACAGCCATATATATGAATTTCTAGCTTGCAGTAAGAAATAATCGTGGATGCAGATCTCAAATTATTCATCAGGTCATACGCTCAACTCTTTTTCTTTATTTTTTAATTAAAAAAAAAAAAAATTGGCATTACAAAATATGCAATTGTGTTCCATTCATATTCAAATAATTTTATTCCAGTATAAAAACATATTACAAAATCAATTACAAATCAATATGATAAATGATAGTGGCTGGATCATGGAAAGGACTTTGTTAAAAGTGACCCTCTAACACAGAGTACATTAATAAAACAGAATTGTTCACTTTTGTTGGAATCAAATCTTATCCGAGTTTTTGCGAACAGTTGAGACACTTTCACTTGATGACAAGCTTGTTGTAAACATGTTTGGATCACCCAAATATGCTCATCATCTGCTTCCTTTCCTTTCAGGCATGTGAAGTTCTTCATTCCTTGATCCTCAAGTCAGAAGACCCTGCCTACATGATTGAGAAGTGGACCAGGATTATAAAACTCCTAGCACAACAGAAATCACTTGATGGGAGCAATGCTGGCCTTGTAAGTAATAAATGCCAGACCTGGTAATCTTTTTGATGATTAGTCATACGTGTGGAGCGGATTCTGTAAGATCTTTATGATACAAGATATATGGCAAATGGTAACATTTTTTCAGATGGTTCTGTTTGATACAAACATCCAATTGTATTACTGCAATGTAGATTACTCACCATTAGATTATTATAGGTTATGTTTTGAAATTTTACAAGTTTATTGTTAGTTTTAATGACTTGAAATATGAAATATAATACAGTCAACCTCGCCTAAGTCGATTATGACGGGAATGAGTGAAATGCGTCGACTTGGGCGATTTTCGACTTGTGCGAAAGTCGAAGAAAATCCGACTTACACGTGTACATTGTATACATAACACAGGGATGCCGCAGTGCGGACTGTGGCCGGCGGCCGGGCGGTTTCATAGATTCAGAGTTCTCATCACATAATGTACCATGATTTATATTGTGCCGACATCGAGAAAATAAGAACAAACATGTACTGTACCTTTCATGTACCCAGTATATTACTTCACACTCCTGTTACAAGTTGGACAATAAAGAATAAAAACAGACACGTCCAGTTATTAATTCGAATGTATCAAATCCTCCCTTACATCCATTTATATGCACATGGCCGTGAAGGCAATAAAACTGCATGCAGTGCATGCAGGTATGGCGTCAGGACGGATGGCCGGCCGGCCGTGCAAACATGACTTAACACATGACATTTTGTTCTTCACATGAGAGCGCGAGAGAGGACGCGGAGATCGCGCCAGCAAGTCAGGGAATTTTTGTAAACAAAATCAGCGTGTGGCAGTTTCGACAATGATTTATTTAACATCGCCGTCTAGTTTGATTTACGCAGTGTACGCATGTTTTTTCATGGTATTGTTCTGAGAATTTGATCGATATAGGCGAGTACTCGACGTACAAAAATCGACTTGTACAAATGATTAACACACGTAAGTCTATGAGTATAAATTGGGACTTTTTATTTTCATCGACTTAAGCGACTATTCGACACATGCAACGTCGACTTAAGCGAGGTTGACTGTATTTGAATTTACTCTTTTAAAGACATTGATACTTGCAGAAAATATAAAGGCGATTGGAACAGCTGTGCACGTCAATGGTTCTCTCTTTAAAAATGAACATTTTTAAAATGAACTGCACTTCTTCACAAATCTAACCTTATTGTTCACATTTCCAGCTCAAAGAAGCATACAATGCAGTGCTAGATTCAAGCAACATAGAAGATGAGCCACTGAAAGAATACTACCAGGGGTACATCGACTCACAACTCAAGGTACGGTTCTACCTTTCTATTTTTGTGTGTAGACTGATCGTCTTTATTTTTGTAATATTCTTTTATTTTCGGATATACACATATACTGTAAACAAGTTTTCCTGGATGTTCTGTAAGACATTTTTATATTTTTATATTCATGATATAGTGAATGCACTTCCACGCTATAAGCATGGTGATCACTCAAAGATAAAGTTGAGTTCTGGTCAATTACATTTCGAAAGAAACTGTCTCAAAGCAATTGGGAAAGGTTGGTCATGTCTAAATAAGAATTTGTGTATACTGTTGGGTTTTAAAATCATCAAACTGATAAGAAATTGACCAAATCTTGTTGAAAAGCACAAGCACTGCACACAGAAATTGGTATATGGGAATGCACACACATGTGGCATAAATGTTAGGCCTGAATATTTCAGCTATTTCTTGTCATATTTTGAATATGATGGCATATGAAGAGCAATCCTTGTCAGGGGACATTTCTAATATGATGTTCTTCCAAACTGACATAATAGGAATGAGAAAGCTCACAAATTATTTTTCACCTTTGCCAGTACTCAACCTTCCCTGTAATCTTCGCAATTCCATTAACACCAACAGAACCACAAACTTTGAAACATCCCCTTGGTTGTACAATACATTGCCCATATAGGATGCGTAGGACCATTAGGACACTGGATATGAGAGACACCTTTGGCACAATTATTCATAAGCCATTCTGCATTCTACAGGCACTTACTGTGCAGGTAGGGTAGTGTGATGCAGGCTGTACATGTGTTCACAGAAGCGCCCCCTGGCATCATTTGGTAATCATTCTACATGTTTTTCAGACAATATGAAGTATATTGTTTTGATAAAGTTATAGAAAAACACTACTTTTCACAATCATCTTGTTAAATCTGTAATTATGCTGTACCCTGACTAGGGCAAGACCATTGATATAGCTGAGTTGAAGGCAACATGTTCCAAGATGCATGAGAAGTTTCCAACAGAAGCATACCCCCTGGAGAAAATGGCAGAGATCATATTGATTGAAACATATGGTGAGCCGAAAATTTCTTCCAATGTTCTTCACTGTTATAATTTTTGGGGTGGAAACTTTATATATGTATATATATATATATGTATCTGTCGGTCAATTGAATCTGGTGTCGCCGGAACCACTGACCCAATCTCCGTGGTCTAGTGGTTAAGGCATTGGCGTTCTAAGCCAATGACCCGGGTTCGATTCCCGGCGGAGACATTTTTTCAGCCTTTGCAAAAATTTCAAAAAGGGAGGACAGCTTTGGGAACTTTGATTTAAGTTACGCAACAATTATTCTCTCATTTCCTTTCACATTGTATATATATATATATATATAGACAAAATAGGAATGAAAAGTCCGTATACGATGAAAAAATTCGAATTTTCGGCCATAGGCCTTCATCAGGAAATGACCTATGGCTGATGGCCTATACCCGAAAATTCGAATTTTTTCATCGTATACGGACTTTTCATTCCTATTTTGTCTATAACTTTGCAAGTCCGAAGCAGAACTATATATTTTTTAATATATATATATATATATATATTTGATGTTTTTGAACATACCACAGTCACACCACCAAACTGACCCCACACCGACTCTAAACCGACTCATTCTTGGCCATTGGTGACAATGTAATTTTTTGTTCGGTCTGTTGTCGGTCTGGCGTCGGTCTTCTTGGTGTGACTGTGATATAAACAAGATTGGAATTAAGACCTATCCTTGAAATATTAAAGTTTCAAGATTGGAATTAAGACCTATCCTTGAAATATTAAAGTTTCTAGATTGAATAAATCTCTTAAGGCATTAACCCAATGAATACTGAGCCCAAGATACCGTAAAAACCAGGAACTCTCGCGGCATAAAACTTTCAGAATTATCAATGACAGGCAATTTTGCAGCAAGAAACTGTTGCGAATTGCAATAATCTTATGTTGTTTCAATAATGATTTGATTATTTTGCGGCATCAAACTATCGCGAATATCGACCACTTTGTTTTACAGTAACTCAGGCTGGGGTTTATTGGAAATGCATGTTACACCGAAATCAAACGGTGTTCAACTGGTTTAGTGTTAAGGGATGAAAGATCTAATTTTAACAATGCGTTTTATGCCATGTCCTGATTTTTACCATGTAATTTTAACATTTTCATCTTTTAGCTGCATGTTTGATAAGCTTCATGATAGTAAATCAACAGCAACATAATATTGATCAATGTTTTTTTTTTTTTTTAATTTCCTTCCAGCATTGAAAGCATCAAGTAACTGGTCAGTCTATGATGACCTGGTCAAACTAGACAGTGAGAATGGATGGGCTCTAATTTGTCAAGGTCAACTCAAACTGGCTGATGGTGACCTCATGGCTGCAAAGGAACATTTAGCAAAGGGTAAATTAAAATAAAATGACAAGATTTGGCATATCTATAGATAAGCATGTCAGATATTATTTGGGTACTAACAGCCAAAATAATAAGAATAATAAACTCCTCTAATAAAACTTGTGACAATGAAGGTTTCATGACATTCAGCCCATTTTACATGTAATTGTGCTCATTACAAATGCTTTTAGATAGTCTTGTATCTAATTAAAGGATTTGAGAGTCAGCAGATTTTATTGGAATAAACAGATGAATTGAACAGTTTTGATTTTGATTTTGATCGTTTTTCTGTCTCTTCTCCCAGGAGCACAAAAACTACCAAGTTTTCCACTTTGCTGGTTTTTCTTGGCTCAGTGCCAGCTCCGTCTCCATGACTACCGAACAGCTGAACAGTCTGCTGAACAAGGTATTAATGTTCATGTATGGTATAAGAATTAAAAGAAAACAGAAAAACTTCCCTTATTCCAGCATTGATCGTTGTAAACATTAATGACTCAAATACATGAAGATGATATTCATTTGACCTTTGACAAGCAACTACAAATAGGCTAATTTCAATACTTTTTTGTTTACGGGCAGATTTCCAATTTGATATAATTTGGGTATTTTGTTGGAAGACCACTATAAACTTGTAATACTGATTGAGAAATATTGAAAAGTAATGGTTGATATGAATGATGTGTGTTTCATGTACACTTTATACATAAAACACATGCAAGATTCTAAGGTGGAAATGGCAATTACATACATAACCCTAGTGTATTGTATCCACTGAATTTGTCACAGAAGCATGCATGCACATAGTGATACTGATATCTCTCACTTTAGTAAAACGATATTTCAGATCACTTTCTACTTTTGTGAATTTATTGTGAATGCAGCGTACTATTTCCTTTTAAATCTCAGTCATACAGCCATCTAAACTCTCAAACCTTCTCAACACCACTAATGTGAATATAAATACTATATAGAGACACAACAAATAGCACTTCTCCCTTATAACACTGTTTATGACATTAAAAAATTAAGGTATACATCCCCATATGTTCCAACTATGCAATAGGAAGAAGATTCTTAAAGACCTACAAGCATCCAGCTCTCGGTGAAGAACGAAAAGTGCATGAAGCATTGCGAGTGCTTCAAGGAAAAGCTCGTATTGACTCTGGTCTGATGGCCGAGGGTCTCAGGGCAGTAGAGCTCTTCAAAAAGGTAAGGAAGTTTTTCAAAATTGTGAGTAGCATCGACAATCAAAGTCCATTTCTTTCATCAGCTAGGCTTGAACAGTACAGTGTTATTCTCCAGTTCTGAAGTGCCAACTTGTACGCACACTTGCACAGCTGTTTGAATGTATAATCTCTCATGTATGCCACTATAATTTGTTGTTATTCGTTAAAATTCGCTTTTAGATTCTTTAACTAAGTTTAATTTCAGTTTTTCCTTGCTCATAGCTGTTATGAATGTATAGCCTTTTGCTGTACGCATATTTTGATGGCATGTTTGAGTGCATAAGCCGTAACACAAATATAATGGAATATCTTTTACATGTATTAGGAACATAATTTTTATGTGAATATATGAATTGATGTCATATCCCTTTGAAAGATGGATGTGATATTCATATCAGGTTGCTCTATCTGTGTGTCAATTTTCATCTTAGTCACTAAATTGTCAAAATACTTGAGATGGTCAGCTTGTCTCCTTCAAGCTAAATGTCAACTGCTGTATAATGGCCATCTCGGGCCATCTCAGATCTCAAGGTTTTATCAAAATATTTTTCCTGCTGGAAGACTTGCTTGCCAAAGGACATCAAGGGAATGTTGATTTACCACCCCCTTTTCCGAGAATTTTAATCAGCAGTGAAATTATTTTCTCTATGACTTTACAAAATGTTGAATTGCAGTGAAGAAGTTGATCGATTTTGCTTGTGACACTACCAGTGTATGTTTGTTTTTCATTTATCAGCTTCTTCCCGAGGCTACTGACAAGGACACCATGTACAAGCTGTTAACCCAAGCGCATCTCCTTGCAGGAGACATCGCTAGTGCGCAGCAGGTCTGTTCGTAATGTAATGACAGTAAAGCTAATGATGTATGACCAATTCACTTTGAATGGGAAGCTTGTAAAATTGTCAGAAAGTATTCATGTTTGTTTGAAATGTGGCTTATGGGAGCTACAGAGTCCTTTAGTCAGTTATGCATGTACATGTAGCATAGTTGCCAACTGTTCCGGAATATGTATGAGGTGGATTTCAAGGCTTTCATGACAAGTGAATAGCGGAGAGCATGGTTATTGTTGTCATGTTTTCTCTCACAAGCATTCAACCGTTGCGTAATTCACATTTTAATTTTGACCTCATGCATATTCCGGAACGGTTGGCATCTCTGCTGTAGGTTATACGAAGATCTGAGAAGCATAAGATTAATAGAGTTTGTGTGGTATTAAGCATTTTAAATTACTTTTTGGAATATTCATGAGCTTTTTCCCCTGGGACTCCTTTTTATCAACTAACTAATGGTTCCACATGTCCATGGAATCCATTAAAAAGGCAAAGCTATGCATTTAATGACTTTGATTAGCAAGTATATATATATACTTGATGTAAATATTTTTTTAGTTATATTTTTGAGATATATTGAAAGAATGATATTACTGTTTTTTACAGAGTTTTGAGATGATTTCTTCAGATCAAGATGGAAGTGATACTATAGCTTTGGATGGCTGGCTTAGGTTTCATCAAGGAGACCTTTCTGATGCTCAGAAGAAGTAAGAAACATCTTTGATCACACTGTCATAAAATTAATTACCCAGTACAACAGAAAAACGTCTGTGGACGACAATTTTGTGTACATGCATAATTATGCTGTAAAGAATGAGGACATCAGTATTAGATGCTGTTTAAATCCAGAATATTGTTGTCATTATTTTCTTCAATGAAAACTAAACATTGTCATTGACCTCTTTTCTTGTGAAAGCCTGTAAAATGGATCTGTCTTTCAGGTAAACTGGCTTAAATGCAAAATCACACACACAGAGGACACCTTAAATTAGAAAAAAAATAGATTGATAATTATAGGTAACAGTAATCTACTGATGATTTTGAGATAATACTACTTTTATCCTGTTATTTCAATGTCAATATAAAATCAAAACATTTTATCCTCATCATTATGTCTGCAAGCTGGGACTGAACCGTTACAATGTCTTACTAGATTATATTACATCTGAACCTGTTTCCAGTATCATTTTGTAAGAATACCTGTAAATATTTGCATGTTGTAATCTTCACATATATCTTGCCATTGTATTGTTATACATGCGTGCTATATAGCTCCATCAATTTCTGCTATGTTGCAGTTCTCTTCCTTCCTCTTTCCTCCTAGTTCCCTATCCTTTTCTCTCTCTCTCTCTCTCTCTCTTTGTCTGTCCCTCTCTTCTTTTCTTATATTTATATTGTACTTGTGTTTTCAGACATACACGTTAAAGTGTAAGCTTACTGGGATTCACGCCTTCTTCCTTGTATTTAAAGTTTTTTAATTCTAAATATGTTACTTTATATTGTATTGTACTATGTGAACGAATGTGAAACGTCCACAAAAACGATGGAAGAAAACAAGTTTTAATTTGAAATTGATATGAAGTGAAATGAAGTGAGCATTAACAATAGTACTATATTTTATTACTTTCAAAACAAGATACATGTACAATAAAGAGTGTTAAAGGGGTACTACAAACATGCACACCGACAATTTTATGAATTGTTTAGAATTTCCTACACTGTTAAAGTGTATCATTCAATTATTTGTTCATATGATTAAATTTCTGGCGTTCATGTTTCAAGGATTCAAACAGCTCTAGCCAAGGAGGAGATCTACTTGTATCATTACTGGCTTGGGAGAGTGTACTGGGCTATGGGAGGCCAAGCACAGCATGACAAATCCAAATGTCTCTCATCCTTACTAAAGGTAACTCATCTTTCAATATATGGGACTGAAGGTTGGAATGATAGATTATATCCTCAGTAATTTCAGTAATCTGACTTGTGTGGATAAGACTGCAGCATAGAAGTGTTGATAGGAAAATAGGTGAACTATTTACAGGTTACTTTGTGATCATTAAAGTAGATATTCAAAGAAAATCACAAATATGGCAATTAATGTATCACTAGAAACTGGGAAGCTTACAGATGGCAATCTTATAAGTTTTATGTCAACTGCGTATCTGGTGATTATAAAAACAACACAAATAAAAGCTCTTCTCAGCATCTGGAATATCCGAGGATTCGCCAGAAATATAGCGATGTTTTGATGTCGTCACACTCGGGATCGATCCTGCTTAAGCAGACGACGTCCTATAATGAATGAACGTAATTGCAATGCAATTATTTATCAAATTATAAAGAGTTTGGTGTATTTAAACATGACCTTATTTCACACCATTATAAAGGGAAAGTGAAACTGATTCTGATAGCTAAAACCATTTGATTGTAAATACATAGGAGAAGGGTCAATGATCAATGAAATAAACCCCACTTTCAAATTGAAAAGCCCTCCGAATAATAGCAGGATGGTATTCGTTCCCTCTTGAAACGCCGAACATGCCCGGTGCAAGCAGCTGAAAATACAATGGCGTCTTATTTTGTTTACAAGTGACTGATTCCTTTATTTTTTTAACGCTGCATTTTTCATCAAAATAATACCATACACGAAGTTAAGAGTGAGGCAACAGACTAACATTAAGACTGACGCTAGTGAAGGAAGAGAAATAAGTGAAGAGGAGATGACAAAATAGGCTCTGAAAAATGTGTAAGATGTTATGGGACATCGTCTGCTTAGACAGGACTGGTCCAGGGTGTGTCGTCACATATCTCAGCAGCGTTCGAGGAGCTCTTCAGCTGCTATATCGGGGGCTGTATTTTACCGTTTTATAATTGATAATAATCATTACTTCAAATGTTTCCAAGCGTTGAATTTGGATAACCTTGTTTAATTTATGCCATCTATGCAATAATAAGTATTAAGCCAATATTTAAAATCATCAACGTTCTACTTTAAAAAAAAAAAAGAAATTAAGCTTAATATGTCTCCACATATTTTGCAAAGTAATTGCATTCTTGGGAGCATGATTCATTCTTCAACAGTACCGCTCGGGAGACTCTACAAGATACTACACTTGCGAAGGCATGTATGTACTAAATGGGGTTGCTTCAAGAATTCGCACGAATAGGGATATAAAATCTATGTTTTGATTAATCCTCACATCCTTATATGTTTGTTTATTTTTTTTGTTTCTGTAGGCTGCCAAAATAGACTCCAACTATTCAGACTCTTTCCTGTATATCGGGCATCACTACATGCAGATAGGCAAAGATATAGCGTAAGCAATAAGCAGAATTTTTTTTATAAATAATTTTTCAATGTCATTATTTCTCTTTTTTTTTCTTCTTTCCCATAACTTCTTCAACTTGTGCATCTTTTTCATGTTCTTCTCCTCTGTTCTCATTTGCCTTATCTAGTATCTCGCTCTTTCTCTTTATCTTCTTCTTCTCATTTTTCATGTTCTTTTATATTCGTTTATGTATTTTCTTTGAATCCATGTCTGACTGCATAATGCATTGATGATATCTTATTCTTGCCATCTGTACTTCTTCATGTATGGCAGCGGTGCGGGGCATCTGTTACCCAAAAGTAACTGAAATATGTCCATTCTTCTTCTTGATGTGACTGTTTGTGTTTGATTGTGTTTGATCGTGTATGTTTAGGAAAGCCAAGCGTTGCTACAGGAAAGCCCATGATTTGAATCCAGCCAATGAGGCCGCTGCACAAGCCTTGGGTGATGCATGTGACTTACTGGATGACAAGGTAAATCATTGTAGGAGAATTCAAATGATGGAAGTGATGAATTACTTCCGCATCATGCACAATCTCCTTCTGGGCCCTGTTTCATAAAACTTGGTGGGTTATCAATAACAAGTTGCAATAACTGTTATAAGCTACTGAAATCCTTGAATCTGATTGGCTGAGAGCAAATTTGTCATAGAAATGGGGCCCTGTTCTTTATATTTTGCAACTCGTTTTCTCATAAGTTCTTCTAACAGTAAATCTCCATCGCAGCATGCTAAACAAAAACCGAACAAGTTCACCTTGAAAATTTAAAACTTATATTTAGGTATGATTAATCTGCAGAAAATATGGCTGTTACCGGTAAAAGTAAAATTTTCATGGAAATTCTTTTGAAAGTGTGCAGAGATCATACAGTATCTGTTTCTGACATTATTTCCAACTCCATATGTTTTTGCCTTAAATGCCTACAATTTCTTTCAGGTAGCTTAGCAGAACATTGTGGCGCGTAAAGAGGCAGGAAAGACACATATGACAAAATTATTCAAAATCTAAATTTTATTCTATAGAGATGGAACCAAAATATTAAGATGTAGAATTAGCATTTACCTCTTTGAACACTTTTAAGCAAAATAATATGAAATATTTTATTTAGATTTGTCTGATTCTAGAAGCACAGACAAAACTAGCAATTTTCCTCTTTACGGCTTTTCTGCGTCGTTATGTGCCACTGCATTTCGCGAAGCCACCTAATAAAATCCATATGTGTCAAAGAGAGAACACTTTTGAGACTTTGATCATTGTGCTTCCGTGAAAGCAAAAGAAATATTGATCTTGTTTTGCCGATACCCAAGTACATATTTCCCCCTTGTCTTGTAATTTGGTATGACAGGATGAGGCAATAGCTGTCTATACAGCAGTGACCAAGGAGGCAGCTTTGGGCGGGGCAAAGTGGGCGTGGCTTAGACTGGGGCTGGTTCAGCTGAGGGCAGGCAATGCAACGGAAGCTGTTGAAAGGTAGGGAATGGGATCAGATTTCCTACCAATTTAGTACGATAGACCATTCGTCATTTTTGTTAGAGATAGGAAATACGGAACTTGCATCCATTCGCTACAAACTTTAACTCTATAACCCTTTCAAGACAATGGACCACATTTTGTGGTTTGGCTCAATATCTGTTGATTTAGAGCTCTAAAAAATATACCTGATGCATGAGTAGAAAGAGCAAAATTTTCTGAACACACTATCTCCATTTTTGTTGCATGAACATATTGCATTTGATGCCAGGAATTTTAAAAACGAGAATAAGCTTTAAAATCTTGAAATTGGCAACACATTGAGAGGTTCAAAATCATTGTTTTTTATTTATCAAAATTGGCAATTTTTTCAACTTTTCAACAAAATTCCTAACCATGTATATTGTTTTCAAAGATATTACACCTCATAGAACCATGTAGCAGTAAAAGAAAAATATTATTGTTGCCAATTTGAAGAACAAAATGTGATCAATTTAGCTCTTAAATAATTCCTGTCCTGAAAGGTGAATAGACCATTCTTGTTGAAAATACCATAGCAGTGCAGTGAGGAGATGTTTCATTATTGTTCACTATTGTATTTGTTATACTGGTTGAAGTATTTTTGTTGATGGTTATGTAACTATGTAACTCTAAAGAAGATGCACCATACTCTCCCTATTCATTAGCAAATCTGCATCCCATTGCTACGAGTTATGGCACTTCAAAAACATTGTTGCTAGGAAAAAAATACTTCTTTTTGTAAGCATCAGATTATAATTTACAGATTTCACAGAAGGGCTGCTTGTACTTGGCTGCAAATCAAAGTAAAGCTTACAGATACTATCCTCTCTCATTATTTTAACTTATTTATACATGAATGTTTTGTTTTAATCACAGCTTTCAAGCAGTCCTCAGAGCAGATCCTGATGACATGTAAGCATATTTTTAATTCAGTTGGATTCTATCGATTTTTTATTCTTAGATCTGTAAATATATTTCAAACCAGTTGAAATATTTATCCATTTAAAATGCATTTCATGTACTTGTATTTACATTACATAGAAATGTTGGCTGTGCTCGCTATAATACAAAGATATTTCATGCTTGATTTGATCTTGTGAATATCTTCAAAGAAAGCTTGAGATGATAAAGCTTTATCACCTACTCATATAGGGCAATGGATTACACTGAAACAATATTTGCTTATCAAGAAGGATAGAATGCATACATTCATTGCTTTCTGAATACTCCTGGTAGAATAGATGAAGTCAGGCTAAATTTATTACCAACTGTAGATCTTAGCTAATTGTTTAATTAGGATCTGGTAATTTGCACATTTATATGTTTCAATATGGCACGAAAAAGAGACATGATAACGAAGCTTTTCGACCTGCACTCATCAGGTTATCACGCAGGTATATAACAAATTACTTGAAATCAACTGTATTATACTCGATGAACCCGGACGCAATCCAGACGCCTTAAATTGCTGAACAATCGCAAAGCTTGGACGAACTCATTTTGTCTGCACAGAAGGGGTTCGTGCGATTGAATGTAGGCGGCTTCCAGAAAGCGTAAATGCGCTGCGCTTCTGGCCCGGGACATAATTGAGAATTGATCGTCGGCATAGCTTTGTGCGCAAGCTGGATTATTCAGCAAGTGGAGACCAATCGCTGAATCGCATTTGGCTATCTTTGGTCTGTTAGCGTGCATTTCAGATTTGCAGGCACGGACGGGCTGCGTGCGCTGATTGGTTGTACGGTTCCGAATAGTCGAGGGGACGTGTTGTTTAATGCGATCAGCCAACCGCTGAGAAGTACGGCCCACGTACCTGGCATCGCACCGGCACTGAAATTGGTAAATAACATTACTCAAGTGGGGGGTGGGTAGTACATCCTTGCTAGTTGACGGTAGCATCCTGTGTGTAGAAAACACAATGCGTGTCGAAACCGCGTAATAGCAACGTGACACTGCGTGTTTGATCTGACTGGCGTATTTGTCAGATACCTTACCCCTCCAGGGAAGTTTGAGATACACAGGGCATTTGGCAGGTCCGTGTTATGGTGCGAGATATAACATGCTCAGGGTAACCATTGTCAAGGAGAATAGTTTTGATTTTCGCGATTTCGGGAGCTAATTTGCACTCAGAGCAAATCCTACGGGCGCGGCACACTAAGTTTCTAATGAGCCCAATCTTGTATGAAGTTGCACTGTACGAGTCCCATCTCGTGTATTGCCCGGTGAATGTGGGCTTGCGGTAGACGGAAGTGATAAATTTCCCATCACTTCTCTCCACGAGAACGTCGAGAAATGGGAGCGCATTGGACAGTTCAATTTCACATGTGAATTTTAGCGCGGGATGGAGCCGGTTCAGTTGTGTAAGGAAAACCTCACACGCTGCGCGGTTGTAAAAAATTGCAAACGTATCATCAACATACCGACAATACACATGCGGGACGATATTCAGATCGGTGGCGTTCTGTAGCAGGCGCATTTCATGAAAGCCAAGAAATATGTTAGCGAGCGCGGGGCCTAATGGGGATCCCATAGCTGCACCATCTACCGGTATCTGTGGCTATGGGATCGCATTAAACAACACGTCTCCTCGACTATTCGGAACCGTACAACAAATCAGCGCACGCAGCCTGTCCGTGCCTGCAAATCCGAAATGCACTCTAACAGACCAAAGATAGGCAAATGCGATTCAGCGATTGGTCTCCACTTGCTGAACAATCCAGCTTGCGCACAAAGCTATGCCGACGATTAATTCTCAATTATGTCCCGGGCCAGAAGCTCAGCGCATTTACGCTTTCTGGAAGCCGTCTACATTCAATCGCACGAACCCCTTCTGTGCAGACAAAAGGAGTTCGTCCAAGCTTTGCGATTGTTTTGAAATTACGGCGTCTGGGTTGCGTCCGGGTTCATCAAGTAAAATATAGTTGATTTCAAGTAATTTGATATATACCTGCGTGAGTGCAGGTCGAAAAGCTTCGTTATCATGTCTCTTTTTTGTGCCATATTGAAATTTTGTAGTACCAAGAAATTATTTATTATATATATAATTATTATGTTTCCTCTAAAAATAACATCCAACAGACACAGTCAGGAGTGCCTTGCAGAAGCTTATCTGAGCAGGGGAAGCAACACAGCAGCTCTCAAGACATTTAGTCGAGTCGTGGAGGTAAGTTAAAGTGTCTGCTGTTGAAGGGGTGCTTTGGTAAAGAAAGGTTGTAGGTTCAAATCCACCATTAAGTCTGTTATGAATGATATATAGTGATGAACAGGGGTGGTATTCTGAGATTTAATGTATCCATACTATGGATTTGGCATCGTCGCGCCGCGTCCGCGTCCGCCGCAGATATTTTCTTGTGAGCGCTCTACTGGCTGCAGTTTTTGTCGGATCACATTCAAATTTCGCATGGAGGTGCATTATGGTAAGATGAAGACGCCTATTGTGTTTGGTGTGGTCGGCGTCATGGTTGCCATGGTAACCATATTTTAAAAGAAAGGGTAAAGACTTTCTTGTGAGCGCTCTACCGGCTGCAGTTCTTGTCGGATCACCTTCATATTTCGTATGGAGGTGCATTATGGTAAGATGAAGATGCCTATTGTTTTTGGTGTGGTTGGAGTCATCGTTGCCGTGGTAACCATATTTTTTAAAGAAATAGTAAAGACTTTCTTGTGAGGGCTCTACCGGCCGCAGTTTTTGTTGGATTACCTTCAAATTTCGCATGGAGGTCCATTAAGATGAAGAGGCCTATTTTTTTGGTGTGGGCAGAGTCATCATTGCCATGGTAACCATATTTGGGGATGGGTGACGGGTTCGGGGGATACATGTACTCGGACTGGTCCCCCCTCCGAGTGCTCTAGTTTTATCTTGATTTTAGTGAAATAATTTTAATTGTCATAACAAAATGTACGCTTATGGCGCATCATTGGTTAATGACTCCGCAAAAGTGGCTGTGTACGCAGAATTCATCTGCGCAAACACCAATGAAATGATGCAATTTAAAAGTTATGATAATTAAAAGCTTTTCACTAAAATCAAGATAAAATAAATCATAGAATGCCACCCCAGGTCTTTGTACATCGATATGTGGGCCTATATCATATATCGTCTGGTGAAAGCCAGAAGGGCGTTAACTCTGTGTTAATGTATATGAATTAATGCCCATCTGGCTCCAAACAGACGATATGTAGTATGCAGTACAATGAACAAAAAAAATGACACTGACTTATTCCATGCTGTCTGTCTCTTTTTGTTATTAGATGGATCCAAGCTCAACATATGCCTTATTCAAGTAAGTTATTTGTGTATATTTATTTATTATTCATTTGGCAACATACATCAAGAGGAAACAGAGTATTCGTACATAAAAAGAAAATGAATGATTGAAAATACTGGCTACGCCAGCTAGGCTGCCTGGGTGTGGAAAGGGCTAACTTAATAACCATGACCCACAGGTCTTCCTCCCCGACCAAGCTAGCGCAACCAGGGAACAAATATTAAAGAATATCAGAAATGAATGCATAGATATATGAAACAACATAATATTATGAATCTTGTATCTCAACCTAAAATGTATTATTATGTGATATCAAGGATAATTAAAACAAGCTTGACGAAAGTACAGTTTTGTGAATGTCGGATAATTAATAAGTTAAACATCTTTCTTCAGTATTGGTATGAGCAAACCCTTGTAAAAAAGTACTGCGAAGTAATGCAGTAGTACTGCAGTAATCCTGCAGTACTACTGCAGTACTCGCAATATTTTTGCAGTACTCATAGTACTTTTGCAGTACTTTCTGAGGTAGTACTGCAGTAGTGTAGAAACTTTGAGGTACTTGCATAGTACTCATGATACTTCTGCAGTACTTTTTGAGGTAGTACTACTGCAGTACCTGTACAGCAGCTGCAGTACCTGTAGTATAGGTACTGCAGTACTTGGGTCCAATTAGCTACAATACTACTGCAGTACTTTTTCACAAGGGAAGTTAAACATGAAAAGTGTGCATTGAATATTCTAACATCATATTAGGAATGTAAGAGTCCCTCTTTCAAGTTATGTTTTACATGATCCTGGCCTGTTTTACAGTATTTGAATTTGTCAGTATGTCAAGGCATCAGTGATGACTTAAAATATTTCTTCCCTAATAGATTATCAGTACTATGGTAGCTCAAACACAAATTGGCAACATACTGGAAGACAAGTTTTTACACAATTTGATTTTTTTTGGTGGTCCTGTGATGAACATTCCAGGCCTTGGAGCTCAGTGACCAAAACAGACTTCAGCATTACTTGAATAGACTTGAATAGCTGAGAACTTTTTTTTATATTTGGGATGTGTAGTTAATACAGTCTGTACTTGATGATAAATAATCCATGCAAATGTACAAAATTTTGGACTGATCTATCACTTTTATGTTTTCTCCCGAGTTGTTTTCCACTGTTATTAGGCTACTGTGATCTAGGTTTCTTTTCATAATTATTCACTTCAGCCATTCCATTTTCTGTGCCTCATTCCTTCTTGAATATGAACAACTAAAGTGAAAGTCCACCCTAATATCAAGTTGGTTTAAAAAGAAGCAGCAAAATTAAAGATCAGTGAAAGTTTGAGAAAAATCCTATAAGAAATAAGAAGTTATGAATTTTTGAAGTTGTGATCAATCAAACACAAATTGGCAACTCTGTGACGTATCTTGCCAGCTCCTCTCCCATTTACCCTGTACCCAAAAAATCATTAATAAATTTCCATTTTCTCTAAAGAAAATATTCAAACATACATGCGTTTTTTAGATATAATCATTGCTCATATGTTTTTGCACAAAACCTGTATGAAACAAATCTATTCCTTTATCAGACACTAAGAAAATGGTACAAGATGCCCCGGTTGTACACATTATTACTTTAATTTCTGATTTTCTTTTCTTTTTTTATAATTTGATTGTGAGCAGGATTGGGCACATCAAGCAGACTGTCGGTCTGTACGCTGAGGCAGTGTCAGACTATCAGGCAATCCTCAGCCAAACACCCAACTATGTGCCTGCATTGAGTGGTAGGTACACTGAACTTGTCTATTGATCATGTCCTGTATGTTTGATACGTGTGGGAGCGGTTTCTGACAAAAGCTCTTTGGAATATTCTTCGCAACAAAATCAAATTTGTGCCAAAAGAAACTTAAATATTACAAGCAAGTTGTTGGGACTGAAAGTAGAAAATTATTAGGGAGCATGTGAGTAATATTGGGCGGAAAGTGATAAAATTATAATACATTATTGAAATTTCAAATTGGCAACTCTGTCATATGACTGTTATGTCTTGATGTCTTCCATTTGTTTTGTGTGAGATGGGTTTTTTTTGTAGCTGTAGTACACTTGGTGGATGAAAGTTAGATTTTATGGATTTCCTGATTTTTGGTTACCCTTTTGTGAGGCAAAACCTGCGCCCATCCTTAATTTTAATTCACTTTCACATTTCAAGTCCTGCAGAGTTTATGAATCCAGGCATTGTTGATTAAGTGAATGATAATAAGCTTTCCTTGATCATTCTTCACAGGCCAAGGTGAGACATACATCTTGATGGCCAAGGCAGCTTTACGTGATTTCTTCAATGGCAGAGCTGTCTCCTATGCCCAGAATGCCATCGCTGTCTTGACAAGGTAAATACCTCCAGCAAGATCTTTACATAATTATTACCCATTCACGGCCGTTGGAGTTTGCACTGCCCAAATTTGTGAATTGCATTTTATATTTTTTGACAAAATAAAGCTTGTCATTCTTCTTGAAATAAATTGTGGAGTAAGATATCATGAAACAATATTGATATCAGAATGGACAATGAAAATAGGGACAATGATTAAAATCTGTCCCACAAAATGTTATTTTTGTGGACTATTAAAGGGATACCCAACCGCAGATTGTGGACATTTTTATACTGCGAGATGGCAGCGTGATCGTTACCTCATCATGCCATCGCACAAACTGGTCGCCGCGCAACATGCACGCTCAGCCTGAGCTAGAGCTTTCACACGAGATACGATCGGCTTCGTGCAGTCCGAAATGTAATTGCAGTAGTCCGACAGACACGTTCGACGCACAAACTTTATGTACGAGTGAACGGGGCTTAAGCATTCCTGACATTCCCCACGGCTGCCTGGTGGCGTATCCCTTTAACGGTTGATGATTTTAGAGCGAAAAAATGAGAATAAATATTAGATTTTAATTGAGTCTTACATTGTTTTGTTTAGAGTTGAAATGAGCAACCAATTCTTAGCCTGTCCCAACATCTCCCAGCCTTGCACACTACCCCCATATGTTGAACTTGTATTATGATAAGTATAAACCTTGAATACTCATCAGCCTCAAGAGCATGTCCAAGAACCTGTTGCACTATCTGTGTTTGTACTTTTGTTGAATGTCCCATGCATTTATTTCTTTGTACTGTTTTCCTTCTCTAGAGCCGTACTGCTGCGTCCTGATCTGTGTGGCTTGTGGAAGCTCCTAGGTGATGCGTGCACCCTGACAGCACCAGTACATGACAACCTCATTAGGTAGGGGCATAAATATTGGAATAAGATTGAAATCAACTTGCTGCTAAATGATTTCACTTTCAAATCAAAAGATTGGTGGTGTCAAATTCTGGCTGAGGGTGTATGTCCACAGACAAGGCATTTTATTTTCAGTGGTCTCCCTTTCTCAACCCTAGGGCCTGTTTCATAAAATTTGTTATCAATAACAAGTTGCAATAAGTGATATAAGCTACTGAAATCCTTGCATCTGATTGGCTGACAACAAATTTGTCATAGAAATGTGGCAGTTGTTTCTGAGAACAAGTTTTATGAAACGGGACCCAGATGTAGTAAAGGAGTATCTTTGGAAAGACAGCTGTAAGCAGTACCATGTGACAAGAGTTACATGCTACATGTAATCAAGAGGCCAACTACTTTAATTTCCATACCATGTTGCTGTTTTTTTCTTTAAGTTTTTAAAAATATGTTCTTGTTTCAGGATCTCAGTGAATGGTGCTCTTTCTTGCGGAGATGAGAAGATCAGTGAAACCTTAGGCAAGGGAGAGCTGCTGGCTCTGGGTGGAAAGTAAGTTGTCTAAAAATGTAGAATTTCACCGATAGATCAAATGCTTGTTGTACAAAAGTTCAGTTTTAATGCTGGCTGCAATAAAGCTAGGAAACTCAAACTGTTCTAACATGACTCGATTATCAGTTTCCTGATTGGTTAATGTTTTAAGATATATTTGGGGATGTACAGTAGTTTGTTTCTTCCGCAAAGGTTAACTGGATTTCAAGGATTTTGTTTAAAAGTGTTCAAAGAGATGAATTATAATTCTAAATCCTAATATTTTGGTTCTGCCTCTATAGAATAAAATTTTGATTTTAAATAATTTTGTCAAATGCGTCTTTCCCGCGTTTTTTATGCGCCACAGCGTTTCGCTAATCCACCTAATATGTTCGTAAATTCCTAAAGTATAGCTTCATATTGCAAATTGACATAATTACAACTTTATAGAGACCTTAGCTTAGATTTCTCATGAGAGGGGATTACACTGTATCATTTCTTATACTCATCTACAAGTATGCACAAACTCCATTTTCCTGTTAAAAAAGTAGTATTTGTTGAACTGTTTGTGTTGAATTACATGTATCTAGAGAAGAGAACTATTTTTAATCCATTTGTGTTCCTGTCAAATAGGTGTTATGGTCGGGCTGTTCAGAGGCAGAAGGACTGTGCTAGCTTGTGGCATGATCTAGGTCTCAACTACTATCATCAGCATCAGCACAGTCAAGATGTCAAGATGGCACACAAAGCCATGCAGGTATAGCAGAAGTGTGCATTTTACTTCAATTCTGTAGATGATTTATCATGAGATGTTGTTTGACAGTCTCTTTGTCAGAAGGGATGAAGAAGATTTTTGAAGAGCTTGAAATTCAGCTCATATAAGTCATCAGCAGGCAGCATCATTGATTGCAGATTCATTTTCGTGTCTTTTTTTTTCCATATTCGTCATGATTGTGGTCCTACTGATTAAAAGTACTGTCACTTGACCATGACTTATAAATAGTAGGCCTTGAATTTGCAGAAGCTGTACTGAGACATGACTACTTGGTCTTGGTGAGCATTTTTCTTGTTTGCATGAGTTGTTCAGAACTCTGTTTTGGTCCAGATCTTAATATCTAAAATTACAAAACTGTTGTCACCTGACCAGTTCCCTTAAATGTTCTAGATGATCCACTGGAATTATCAATGAAATCATTAATATCTAATGAACTTTAATACTCTTATATTGTTCATTCCTCCTACTGTTTATAGTTCATCCAAAAAGCAATCAAGCTAGATGAGGCAAACCACTTACACTGGACAGCCCTTGGTGTCATTGCTGCATCTCAAGGTCAGTCTATACGCGGCAGGTCCACAGGTTGTAAAACATGTTGCTTTTGACATGATTTTGACCCAAATATCCTTGCTTTTCATCTCAAAGAGGGAATATAAACCTAAGAGTTTTGAAAGAAATTGTATATCACTTGAAGCTGCTTCATACATATACATTAAGCTTGTTATTGTTGTTTGTTATTGGAGGTTTGAGATTGCATGCACTCTTCTGTTATGTAGAATATTTGCAGTAGTCTACATTTATTGGACAATTGATGGTGTCAATGAGTTCCCTGTCCCCAATAGTTTGTAAATGTCTATTAAGGTGACTTTTTTGGTGATATTTAATCTCCAATAGACCGCTTCGGTAATGTTGCAAATTTTATACATACCTTTCAAAGAAAGGTTGTTCTTGACAACCTGAAAGCTTGCCGGGGGCTTGCCAGACATAGCAACCAATAATATATGCACACTGGATTCCAAGCATTGAGGCTCATTTATAAAAAGCAGGTTAATGGAATAGCTCGTCACTAGGTGCTCAGCGAGTATATGTGCATAAATTTGTATACATTACAGAAGCGGTCTATTGGTTATGTATTTTATTTCCAACATAATCAAAGATTATTTTAAAACAGAGAAATAGTTTAAAATGGGATACTGATTCATGCATAATGATTTGCATCTGCATTTATTTCTTCCAGCTATTGATGACCCAAGGCTTGCCCAGCATGCTTTCATCAAATCCATAGAGCTAGAAGCAAAGGTAAGATTATTCACTTTATATGTCTGTACGTGTGCATCATTTATACAAGTACATATTGTCTGTTTAGAGCCAGAAGGGCGTTAACTCTGTACAAATAATGGGACTTAATGCCCTTCTGGCTTCAAACAGACAATATAAGATTTCGCATTTAAAAAAAGTAACTTCAGAGCTTGTTTCACATATTCAATATTGAAATTTACATGATGATTATCTGGTGCATTTATTGAGATTTGATATATTTGTCAACAGAGTTTATACAGTACTCCAGGTGTGAATAATCCATGTTTTGTATCCATTTCTTTTGTCTTTGTTCATGACAGAATGTTGTAGCGTGGACAAACCTGGGTGCCTTATACCTTACTCATGGGAACCTAAAGTTTGCTAACGAAGCCTTCGCTGTCGCCCAGTCTCTGGATCCAAACTATGTACAGTGCTGGATTGGACAGGTACAACTCTAATGTCCAATTAAAGAGGCTATTTTGAAATAGCCTTTTTCCTGTTCCTGCATTGTGCTAAAATCCTAGCAAAAATATGCTGTGTTAGACGATGGTATTGCCTTCTTTGACAATAAATTAATATATTGTACTCATTGTTATGCACATATTTCATATTCTGAATTTTAAAAAAGGAACATAGCAAATGGGACAAGGCAGCTTTCAATAAAGACATGTATCTCAAAATTTTATTTTATGGAAATATTTCACTGAGCAAAATTGTTCTTAGCTTCGTATCTTGATGCCCATAATATTTCATTTTAAACTTTGTTAATAAATTTTAGATGTCAAATAGAACATTAAATCCTTTTGTGACAATACAGGTTTGGTACCTGAGAAGATTTGTAAGTTAGTGATACTCATGTCTTTGTCTTTATAGTCATCATGTCAGAGAAAAAAAGACAGTTTATGTGGCCGAATCTTTACCCCTGGTTTTCTTTTGTTTAGAGCATGCTTGCTGAGACATTAGGAAGCCATGAAGCATTGGATCTATATAGGCACACAACGGAGCTGACAACACATGTGAGTTACAATAATTTGATTTCTTCATTACTTAATGATATCTCTCCATTTCAGTTGAAATATGAATGTTTTCTTGTTTACAAATCTTTTGGACAAGAAAATATGATCAATTTGATTCATTAGGTTTAATACAGTTAGAATGATTTCATTTACTTTAATTCTCCTCAATAGATTTTCACACATGCTTATGAATATTAAGAACTACAGACTTTGAACAGACAATAGTCTGATCAAATACAGCACGGACAATGTCTTCATGACATTCCCAGCGACCCACAATAGCTACCATTAGCCCCCCTAGGTTTCCTGCAAATCTCGAATGAGATAATTTTGGAAGAGCATTCTTGTCTTCGATTTGCAACTTTTCAATTTTGTAAATTAAACTGATGAATCAGGGATATCACATCGCCACCCTTCCCCTAAATAGAGTTGTAGATATTGTTGTGTAGGGATCGGTTAAATTACAGTTTGCTTTTTCGAGTATAGAGAGAGTACATGATATGATGAACTGGTGAGACAAAGTCACTTATAATTAGAAGGTATAGAGCATAGCATTTATTCAGATGAAGCATAAGCTGAAGATACAGATGAATATAACAAGTTGAAGTCTAGAGCAAGTCTGATGGTGACTATACTCTCATGATGTCTGGAATCTACTCTGTGAAGTATTCTATCTCTCTTGAATGTGCCTCAAATGTATCCTGAATTCTATCTGACTGGAGTCCTGAAGCGAACCCCTTTTATAATGGGTAAGCCCTCTATTGGGAGTTGGTCAACCTTGAGTCCTTGACCAAATGACCATAAGTACGTCATTACTTTACTCATTGTTTGGGAGTGGGGCTGTTATCTGGAAGACCATTAGAAGACCATAAAATGACCATTGCGTCATAGCTTCAGTTGGAATTGTATGAGTAATACTTTCTGAAGAACGTGTGAAGTTTGTAAACATATGAACTTCCTGTTTGCTTCCTGTCTAGGTACTGATAAAGTGGTCTTATTATCACATAACAATATAGGGACATTTACTTATTATGCCTCCGCCCACCGAAGGTGGGTGCCGGAGGCATTATGTTTTCGGGTTGTCCGTCCGTCCGTCCGTCCGTGCGTGCGTCCGTCCGTGCGTCCGTCCGTGCGTCCGTCCGTGTGTCCGTCCGTCCCACTTCTCGTTACCGCGATATCTGAAGAATCATTTGAGGTAGGAACCTCAAACTTGGTACTAGTATGTATCCCCATACGAAGATGAACTGATTAGATTTTGGGGTAAGTAGGTCAAAGGTCAGAGGTCACAGAGGTCAATTTACATGAAATTACATAAGAATTCTTGGTTTTTAGCACCGTTACCACGATATCTCAAGAACTATCTGAGGTGAGAACTTCAAACTTGGTACCAGTATGTATCCCCATAGAAAGATGAACTGATTAGATTTTGGGGTAAGTAGGTCAAAGGTCAGAGGTCACAGAGGTCAATTTACATGAAATTACATAAGAATTCTTGGTTTTTAGCACCGTTACCACGATATCTCAAGAACTCTCTGAGGTGAGAACTTCAAACTTGGTACCAGTATGTATCCCCATAGAAAGATGAACTGATTAGATTTTGGGGTAAGTAGGTCAAAGGTCAGAGGTCACAGAGGTCAATTTACATGAAATTACATAAGAATTCTTGGTTTTTAGCACCGTTACCACGATATCTCAAGAACTATCTGAGGTGAGAACTTCAAACTTGGTACCAGTATGTATCCCCATAGAAAGATGAACTGATTAGATTTTGGGGTAAGTAGGTCAAAGGTCAGAGGTCACAGAGGTCAATTTACATGAAATTACATGGAATTACTGGTTTTTACCACCGTTACCGCGATATCTCAAGAACTATCTGAGGTGAGAACTTCAAACTTGGTACCAGTATGTATCCCCATAGAAAGATGAACTGATTAGATTTTGGGGTAAGTAGGTCAAAGGTCAGAGGTCACAGAGGTCAATTTACATGAAATTACATAAGAATTCTTGGTTTTTAGCACCGTTACCACGATATCTCAAGAATTATCTGAGGTGAGAACTTCAAACTTGGTACCAGTATGTATCCCCATAGAAAGATGAACTGATTAGATTTTGGGGTAAGTAGGTCAAAGGTCAGAGGTCACAGAGGTCAATTTACCTGAAATTACATAAAAATTCTTGGTTTTTAGCACCGTTACCACGATATCTCGAACTGTTTGAGGTAAGAACTTCAAACTTGGTACTAGTATGTTACCGTATACGAAGATGAACTGATTAGATTTTGGGGTAGGTAGGTCAAAGTTCAAAGGTCACAGAGGTCAATTTACATGAAATTACATGGAATTAGTGGTTTTTACCACCGTTACCGCGATATCTCAAGAACTATCTGAGGTGAGAACTTCAAACTTGGTACCAGTATGCATACCCATATAAAGATGAACTGATTAGATTTTGGGGTAAGTAGGTCAAAGGTCAGAGGTCACAGAGGTCAATTTACATAAAATTACATAAGAATTCTTGGTTTTTAGCACCGTTACCACGATATCTCAAGAACTATCTGAGGTGAGAACTTCAAACTTGGTACCAGTATGTATCCCCATAGAAAGATGAACTGATTAGATTTTGGGGTAAGTAGGTCAAAGGTCAGAGGTCACAGAGGTCAAATCAAATATTTCTAGTTTTATATGAAAATGAAATGAAATGAATTTTTCTGTCTCCTGTGCATTTTAAGTGAAAAGATTTGTCATTTTGTTGGACCAGTCCTTTTTAGAGTGTACATGTATGCCATACATTTCCAATCTGGCGATGGCGGAGGCATAAATTCCGACCGCGCGCGGTCGAATATTCATCTAGTTTTGTTTTTTAACTTGATAGGTGGAGAGTGGTCTTGGTTATGCTGATCTGGTGTGTAATACTCTCCTAGATCCTGCAATAGACAAGGATTCTGAGCTGTATCGGTATAATATCGTCCAGATGGCTGCTGTACCTGCTGCTACTGCAGCTGTAGGGAAAGTTGCAGGTACAACACTCAGTTCTCGTAAATTGATTTATACATGTATCTATCAGTGTTGGGTACCTCAAGTTCGATCTTGATCTCAAGACCAGTCCCAAGATCGGCATCAGTAACCTCGATCTTGTTATTGATCTCGAAGGTGTTGGTCTTGATCTTGATCTTGATCTCGGAGCTTCTGTTCTCAGCATTTTCGCTCGAGATCAACATTGTTATTATGTAAATTATCGAACGAAAAAGCTTTTAAAGTCATTCACCAATCGGCGAAAACACGACTCAGTGTTGGGTACCTCGAGATCAATCTTGATCTCGAGATCGGCATCAGTAACCTCGATCTTGATCTTGATCTCGGACATATCTGGGGCCCGTTGTATAAAACTTACAATTAACGGTAACTTTACCATCAATGGTAACTCCCATGGAAACCTTGATTTTTATTGGCTGTTGAGTGATGTTACCATGGTAGTTACCATTGATAGCAGAGTTACCATTAATGGTAAGTTTTATACAACGGGGCCCTGATCTTGATCTCAGATGTTCTAATCTCGATCTTTAGCTGCAGATCTTGATATGGATCTGGATCTTGGACTGTCTGACCTTGATCTTGATCTCGGACCCTCTGGTCTTGGACCCAACACTGATATCTATTTTAAAGCGCAAAGTCATTGTCTCGATATGCTTTTTGTTGAAGATGATGGAAATCTACTCAATCTGAGGCAAAAGAGATACTGCAAAAATAGAGAACTAGAAACGATTGGAATACTGAAGTCTAATTGTTGAATCGGTAGCGTAGTGATGTTAACACATCTTCACTTGCCCAAACGTACCCATTAACTTTTTCAGTTCTGTAGGCAGTTATCATCACCCAACTCCGCATAAGGTATCTACTAATTTAAACTTTAAAATATAATTTTCATTCTTCTAGAAATTCATAAGTGACATCATAAATTGTAAAGTTTAGTACCATGGAACACTTTCTATAAACATGAGCAACGAAAAACAAGCGATGGTCAAGATCTTGTCTCATGCATTTGATCTAAATTGTGATACATGTTTGAAAACGAGGTGGTACTGCAAGGGTTGGAACATGACTTTACCTTCTATGTACATACCCTTGTGTTATGATGAAATATAAAGTGAAATACATTCTTGATTCTTCCTTGTTTTTCTGTCTCATTTTCGTATTGGCCTCTGCTTATATCTCTATCTTTCTCCCTGCCTTCAACTCATGCCCAGATCGCCTGCAGGTGAGTGGAGAGGCCCACACGTTGCATGGTATATTGCAAGAGAGACAAGGTCTTCATAGGGCTTCAGAAGAGGCGTATAGACAGTGAGTTCCCTTAAGACATATATCATCCCTTTATTATTAATGTAAACCTGTCCATATGTTATTGATAAACAGTATTGCAATGTACCAAAAAACAATACAGTCATATTTCTGTGGGTAATTGGAAATCAATATTTTGAAGGATGAAAATGTCAAATGCCTCAGGCCCCCAATCAATAACAAACACTCTACTACAAATGATCTGCAGAAGTAGTAAAATATTGTAGGCACCTTATACATGTACATGTATAGTTGTGAATTATAAAAAGACAATATCCGTAAAGTGTTTAGCTCAAAGTCACAGATCAGACATATGTTCACATACCATCACTTTGAAATCTTCTTTACCAAGATAGCTTGTAACTTTGTGTTGTCTTGGTATGAATTAGCATAGTTAAAGGTCCATTATTCTCTAAAATAATGGTTTTCGTATTCAATATCTCTAAACTCAGTTGTACAGTACTTTAGAATATGCATGTTTAAGGATAGGGGCAAAGTGTAGTCTCCACCGTAACATGTTGGTACATGTATTTATGACTTTCTAAATTTTGTCTCTGATAACCCAAATTATTCATTTTTCCAGAGCTCTTCAAGTGTTGAAGAACCAAGGAAATGGGAAACAGATCAACATTGCCTTGTCTAACCATGGCAGAGCATTGAGGTTAGTTGAACTAAGTCATTCCTTCATTGAGAGACCTACAACCCGTGTAGACTATGTATATTTTCATTGTAATATTGATCTGTTTCATCACAATATACCTGTTCAGGAGGATGTGTTTTGACAGGCCTCTGAGCTCCTGTGTCATAGCATATCTAATGATTAAATGTGAGAAGAACAGATTTGATGTATGGATTTGTAAAAACCCAAAGCTCACTTTGCGTTTACTTCTTTTGTGTGATGTATTTGTTGCAGCTAAAAGGACCAGTCATCTTATAAGATATAAATATGCTGCACACATCGAGTCAGTTATAGTACTTGAAATATAGTAGACCACTTGAAAGCTGTTATTTCCCACCCCACTTTGTGTATAAGTCTCATTTTTTCATAGAGAAATGTCAGCTTTTATCAAGAATGGCACTTCTTCATTCATTCTAAAAAAACAAGAAAATGCTTTCTGGAATCTTACAACATATGTAAAAGACTTTCATAAGAATAACTAATGGAGGTCCATCCGTCCTCCCTTCTTTCCTTCAGCTCCATAGGTAAGGCAGAGGAGGCTAGAGACACTCTTCGTTCTATCAGTCCTCTGGTAGATGTCCATGACGTCCTGCAGCTGGCTCTGGCTCTCTACAGGAACAAGGAATGGCAAGAGGCCTATATGGGTAACCTTCTATGCTCCTTCCTTTTGACCTTGTAACCCTAGAGGAGCTTATTTCCCCCCCCCCATAATTTCTCTGTGGTATGTGTTTGAAATTATTTTTCCACCTGAAGCTTTCTCAACTTCATAGCTTTGAGTCTTGTGTCTTTGATACCAAATATGTGCTATTCTTTATAGGAGCTTATAGTACAGCCTCAAGAGTAAATTCCATGTAAGTATTACATGCAATGCCGAATTGTCATACATGGATATAATGATCAAATAACAAACAACAAAGACTTTTGAAACCGCATAAGATAAAGATATGAAATTTCATGTGAACATCAGTCTGTTTTCCATGTTTGCTGAATTTTCTTAAAGCTTCGCCAGTGATCCAAGGCCGATATTTCTTTGTTATATCTTTTTAAGCAAGTACCAGAAAATGAGACTATAGGCTCAAATTGGGATCCCATCAATAATGTCATAATCCTGTGATGACTTTTAAATCTAGCCTTCAGATGAGTACCAGTATGTCAGAGAATAATAGTAGTTTTTGTATAGTGTTGCCCTCAGACAACTGTAAATGTTATAGCATTACATTAAACAGGGATTTGATATTCCCTTCCATTTTAAGTTTTGTTCTTATCTTTTCTTCATTCTGTTCATTTTCTGGTTTCTTCACCTTTGTTCTTTTTTAATGTTGTTGGTATTCTTGGTTCTGTTCTTATTTCTTCATCTACTTCTCTTTCTTTATCCCCCCCTTTTTTTTTCTTTCTTATCTCATCCAGCTTATGAACAAGCCTTGCAGTTGGTTTCCTCTGAATCTGAGAAGTCTCAGATCTTGACTGCCCTAGCCATGGTATCCTGCCAGTCTGGAGACCTTGCCAATGCCAAAACATTGCTCTTCCAAAGGTAACATCAAAATTCTTCAACCCATTCCTTTCAATAATACTTGGAATATCACCTGCTGATATCCAGGAGAGCATTAACTTGCTCTTCCAAAGGTAACATCAAAATTCTTCAACCCATTCCTTTCAATAATACTTGGAATATCACCCGCTGATATCCAGGAGAGCATTAACTTGCTCTTCCAAAGGTAACATCAAAATTCTTCAACCCATTCCTTTCAATAATACTTGGAATATCACCTGCTGATATCCAGGAGAGCATTAACTATTTGCAAAGTGTTAAACCCCATTCTGACTCTCATCAGACAATATTCTTTCTGACTTTGATTTTTTTTCTTCAATTTTTGTCAATGTATAAAGTAATTTTTCTTATAGGACTAAAAATGTCATATTCCTTTCAGTCTGATATACTGCTGGAGTGCATAACATCCTGATGCAAACCATCAGCAAAATGTACTTGTGTGCAAATGAAGTTAACAGCCTTTAGACAAAGTGAAAAAAATGTTGCATATACATGGATTATAAATGTAAATTCTTCACATGTACTGGCCATATAACTTTGGTGTTACTCTAGTATGATTTGATCTTTCTTTCCCTAGTTCGCAGCTGTCTGCCCCTTGCCACCAAGGGCTTGTGGCCCTCTGCGCCCTGGGACTACAGATCCAGGATATGGTCCTAACCAATGCAGCCCTGGCTGAGCTTGCTAAGCATCCTGACCAGCAGGACCTGGTCCGACATACAGCAGTCCTGGCCTCGGCTTCACACTACTTGCAGGTATGGTGGAACCCAAAAATTGTGTCTCGATTCTTGCATGTCTGAAAATGTTCTTGGTACAGTTAAAATAATTATTGGTAGTGATTACGAAATGATATACATGTAGTAAAGAAGGAGTTGAAATACAGAATGAAAACAAGCATATACAAAATAAGCAGCAATCAAATTCCCCAAAGTTGTCATTCCAACTATTTTTTTTGGTGAACATTTAAAAGTTTTGTCATTCATGTTGGTTGTTTCTTTTTACATTTATTTAGGGTGATTTACCAGGAGTTGCTCAACACCTGATGACATCTGTCAAAGAGTAAGTACATTTAAAGCCAAAGTGGTTTGACACTTTTTCCTAATATTCTAATCAATCAGTCTTTATTCATTCTCCAATTTGAAAAAAAAACATACAAACATTGAAATATATACAAAACATTTAAAAACAAATTCAAGGTAAAATACATGAATTAATACAAAATAAGAAAAGGACCATCATTAAGAGCATATTAAGGCTTGACCAATTGATGGTCTTGTCATTATAGACCAAATTTTATTCTTTTTTTTGCACATGGCAAGTCTACAACTTTATATGCAAAAAGAGATATATGTAAATGTATTAAGAATTCTGAGAAATCAGGGATTACAAATACAAAATATATATATTTTTTTAGATTATGCATAAATGTAAATCTTTAAAACTACATCTTCCTGGCATTTCTCTTTTTAAAGTGTTTCCAGCTGGATCATTTTTTCATGCTTTAATTGGACTTTATACAAATCAGTGCACCTTTTTTATTTGGTTGTTGTATCCCCCAGGTATCCCCATGATAGCCATCTATGGAACCTAGCAGCTGAACTGATGCTACTTCTTGATTCAACGAACACAGAGGTATGGTATCTCTCAATGAAGGCATTAAAATATGAAATAGAAATTACAAAAGAAATTGAGCTACAGTGTACCAGGTATTTTTTCTGCTCTTATAAGTATACTTTCAGAGGGAATTTTAACTTCTGGTATGAATGCTGATTATTTTGTTTGTGGGGGGAGGGATCTAAATTGGTCAGTTTGGGGTACTGTTAGGATTAATCTCCAGATGTTGTTTATACATGAAATATTTTATCAAAAATGTAGATATGTGTTGAAAGTCATTTTGCATAGAAAATATTATATCTATGGAACTGGGCATATATTTCAACATATTTTTTTTCTGTTTTGCAGTTTGCATCTACGTGTTCTGAAAAGGCAAGACTTCTAGTGCCTACTCATAAGGTGAGATAATATATATATATATATATATATATATATATATTTCAACATATTTTTAAAGGAAAGTTAACCCTAAAAAGGCTGGGGTATTTTGGTGCTTTCTCCGTCAGAGGATGGGCAGATTCATCCCGCATCTCGGCCAGACAGTGACAAAAAATTCTTAGCATCATAATTAATAAGCCCTTGAAGTTTCATATCTATATCTCAAACAGTTTTATGGCCGTTTAAATATTCACATATTCACGTATTGACAATTCTGCATTGTGTAAAATACATATGAAGAAAGGTCCCACAGATTTCTTGTAAAACTACTCGTATATGATTTTCTTCAATATAGAATGTCTTCCAGGTCAATGCGGCTGCAAAGCTATGCTCCGGTTGCCATGGTAACTCATCCAGTGGTCGTCTGTCTCCTAGCTTGATTGCAGCACAGAAGGCTGTCCATGCTATGCCAGGTAATTATCATATCATCTGCTCAGAGCTAGGACGTTAAGTCGTATCATGTAACACTGAGTTAATGTCTTTCAGGCTCTAATGGATGATATACACTCACGTCCACAATGATAATATTTTGCCATTATACAAATAATGCATCCTTTTGAGTTCATTATTTGATCTATCTGCACTTGAGTAGAGGCTGTGGGCATCTATCTTATGAAGCCTAATCAACTTTGATAGATCATACAACAGCCTCAGTGAGATCTGGTAGATCGTATAATGAACAAATGAAGCCTATATATCTCAACTTTTTAATAATTTTGCATTAATCTGGTTTTATTTCTATTACATTCATGATATAGTCTTCTACCATCTGGGTAGCCTACTCGACAAGCCACTTGGCTTTTTTTGGCTATACCCAAATTCCTTATTAGTTATGACTATTTTTCTGTATATTTTGATTTGCATCTACTTAGTTTTATTCAATGTCCCTTTTCCTTTGTATTATATATATATATATATATATGTATTCAATTGATGTGAAATGTATTTTTATATGGAATTTGAAATAAAACTTGAACTTGAACTTGAACATTTGGCAATGAGGGATCACTGTCTATTGTACTGTAGAATAGTGGTATGTAATTTCCCCCAGCTCAGAACACACTCATAAATAGAATTGCATGCTTTCATACAATACCTCCTCATTGCCTTTGTTTTCCTGCTGATGCTACAGCATGTCTGATATAGCAACTCCTATGTTGTTATTGTATGTTGTATTGTAACAGGGGGGTGTTTCATAAAGCTGTTCGTAAGTTACGCACGACTTTACGCACGACTGGTGATCAGTTCTTGTGCTAACTGATTGAGAATCTGATTAGTATAGCACCCAAGAACAGGTTCCAGTCGTTCGTAAAGTCATGCGTAACTTTACGAACAGCTTTATGAAACACCCCCCAGGTGTCAGCTTTGACAAAGTTAATACAATTTCACTTGCAAAATCGCTATTAGCTCACTGATGATTGACAGATGATGTAACAGGGGGAAAGTGGTCTGGAGGATTTTTTTTAAGTGGGTGGGGCATAGCAGGTTGTAGAAAATTATTTCAAAAAATATTTAAAAATCTATGAAACATATTTAGTTTATATATCAAAATATGAGATGTATGTAGGACTGCACACCAATAGGTATCAACTTGCATTTTGATGCAGGGGCCCTTTGAAGGGGAATGAAAGGCAACAAACATTAGTCTATAATCATGTAGATAATTGTCAGCCAAATTCATATATCTTGATATTACTCCTATTTGATTATTTAAGAAGGAGAACAGTGTCTAAACAAGTTGCAGTTTCCTTGCTAGACATTATCCCATGGGGGCTGCCATTTTCTTTACAAAGTAATGTCAGAGCAGTTTTATTTGTGAGATACCCACTGACCTCACTACAATGACACTCATGATCACCAGTGGAATACATGACATTGGATTTCTCATAATAAACTATTTTTGTAGTCATGTACATTCAAATGAAGATACTTTTATCCTGTCATATACCTATTTGTATCAAGATATTTGGTTCAGCTGTTTCTTTTGTTAAGCAGGATTTGGCATGCACAAGTAGTTGCTTGGTCAGACAATGGTTTGTCAATTCTTCAAAGAAGTGACAAAGACCTACAACTGCTGTTCGATATCACCTGTGCGAGACAATGGGGGTACCAAGATGGCTACCATTTTGCATTGGTGGTTTTAGTTGTACAATAACTATTCATTATGCAACATCATATCCATTGTGTACAGGTAAATGGACATGTACGACTCTGACATCAGAGTTTTTCAAAGTGGCAGCCCCCATGGGATAATATCTAGCAAGGAATCTGCAAACTTCAGCTTGTTCTCCTTGCTGAGTAATCAAGATTTTCAAGATATTTTGAACAGGCTGACAATTTTCCACATGATTATCAGCTATTGTTTGTTGAGTTTCATTTTCCTTTAAAATTGTAGGATAATACTGGATACTATTGCATGCTTTTTAATGAAAAACATGTGATAAAGAAATTAATCTCTTGTGACTGCACTCAACCAATCATTTTATTAGGATCTAGGAGCGAGTTGTATAAATAATATGCCAAAGTTGAACTGAAGTCAAGTCTTTAACCTCTGAATTTGAATAGGTGATTTGAATAACTGGGCCCTTCTGGGAGCTTGTTGTTCAGCTCAGTCGTCGTGGCAACACGTCCACAAGGAGAATTGGAATCTAACGGATGTCAACCTCAGTGTGGCCAAGTTCCTATTACAAACGAGTGAGTAAAAGATATTCTGACTTAGGCCTAGACAAATTGTTTAGGATGAACACCGAGATCTAGTGTAAATGGAGCATATGCCCTCACTCTGCTATAATTAATTTGGAATCAAAGCATCTTGGCATTATCACCCTAATTTTAGTACTTTAGTATTCACATAATTGTCTGGCATTTCTAGGGTTCAACTATTGGATTACTTGAAGGGTAACCATCTTCCCTCCCCCCCCAAGTTGTCCCTCAAAGTTGGCTCTTTCCTGTGCAACACGTCATTGTGCAGTACTGCCTTCGGAGCGCAGATTGACAGAGATTGTGAAGTCACCGTAGTACTATCCGCTCCAGCTTTAAACTGTTTAGTATGTATGCATTGCTCTCACAATGTGGTGTATCCATAGTACAATGCTTCGTGTAAGGTCTTCAAATTATGAGTGTTCTGCAAGGATCTTTGTTCTAATGATATCCCTCGTCTTTTCTTACCGATGTTAAGGCCAGGCAGACTCCAAACTAGCTGCCTGGGTTTCTCTGCACAATGTCTTCTGCTTGCTTCAGAGTCAGCAGTGGAATGAAGCAAAGGAACTCTCCAAACGGGTATGGCATTGTTTCAGTCTAAGTAGTTTTTACTAAATAGAGTATACATGTATACAGGACTCTGTAGAAGTTCTGATCAAGCTACATACAGTGGAAAATCACTATAATGAGGACCTTGGGACCATGAAAATTACCTTGTTATATCGGGAAAATCTCCTTATATCAGGGTTAAAAAACAAAGAACAGAGACCTGGGACCAGCAAAATTACCTTGGTATATCAGAAATCTCATCATATCGGAGCTCTTTATAAGCAAGTTCTACTGTATTTCATTACAATCATAATTCTCTCAATCCTGCCTGGTATATCAGGGGAATGTTGTTGTTTTTTGTTGTTGAAAGGTAGATTTGATTGATACACACAGATACTAGGAAAGCCTGGTTCCTGGAACCTTATGTCTTACTTCTATGCCAACTCAGTGCATCCGAGCTTAGATGGGGAAGGGAAATGGGTTGGCTACATTATTTGTATAGGGGGAGGTCCTAAAAAGTCTCTATGATTTTGATGATTTCATGTAGCAGAATACATTGCTGTGAGGACCGATCATGAACTTTGGATAGGAAAAGGAGCTAAATGATAAGAATTGCTAGGATCCTAATGCATGAATTTTGCAATCAAATGGAGATTAGTTCAAAGAACAGAATTACCCAATCCATGAAAACCATGATTATTATTGCTCTATAGAGAGAAAGCTATTTTTCATTGTTGTTTGCAATTTTAAGTGTATCTCTGTACAACAGGGCCTGGTAGTTAAGAAGTAAAGCAAGAAGACAATGTTTTACTGAATGTTAATGACCTATACGGTACACACAGCTTTGTTTTCTTGTTGATTTGACATTGTTTTATCATCCTAAAAAATAGTCCAAAAGTACAGTGTCAGGCAGCTGTGGATAAATCTCTTACATGAATCCTTTTTCACTTTTTTTTATTTGTATTACTCAGTTGCTTGAATGGTGTAACTATGAAAGTGAGATCAATGCCAATCTCATGTTACTGCATACTCTAAGTGACTGGATGGAAACTAAAAAGAAGGGTAGTTTGGAGTCGCTCAGATCGGCTGTCACAGCATCACAGTCATCACTTGCCTGGCAGGTAAAAAGAGCAATTTCATTCAAGGATGTAACATTTCATTAATAACCCACTTTTCTGTATTTTTATGCCTCCGCCCACCGAAGGTGGGTGCCGGAGGCATTATGTTTTCGGGTTGTCCGTCCGTGCGTCCGTGCGTCCGTCCGTCCGTGTGTCCGTGCGTCCGTCCGTCCCACTTCTCGTTACCGCGATATCTGAAGAATCATTTGAGGTAGGAACCTCAAACTTGGTACTAGTATGTATCCCCATACGAAGATGAACTGATTAGATTTTGGGGTAAGTAGGTCAAAGGTCAGAGGTCACAGAGGTCAATTTACATGAAATTACATAAAAATTCTTGGTTTTTAGCACCGTTACCACGATATCTCAAGAACTGTTTGAGATAAGAACTTCAAACTCGGTACTAGTATGTTTCCCTATATGAAGATGAACTGATTAGATTTTGGGGTAAGGAGGTCAAAGGTCAGAGGTCACAGAGGTCAATTTACATGAAATTACATAAAAATTCTTGGTTTTTAGCACCGTTACCACGATATCTCAAGAACTGTTTGAGGTAAGAACTTCAAACTTGGTACTAGTATGTTTCCCTATATGAAGATGAACTGATTAGATTTTGGGGTAAGGAGGTCAAAGGTCAGAGGTCACAGAGGTCAATTTACATGAAATTACATGAAATTCTTGGTTTTTAGTACCGTTACCGCGATATCTCAAGAACTGTCTGAGGTGAGAACTTCAAACTTGGTACCAGTATGTATCCCCATAGAAAGATGAACTGATTAGATTTTGGGGTAAGTAGGTCAAAGGTCAGAGGTCACAGAGGTCAATTTACATGAAATTACATAAAAATTCTTGGTTTTTAGCACCGTTACCACGATATCTCAAGAACTGTCTGAGGTGAGAACTTCAAACTTGGTACCAGTATGTATCCCCATAGAAAGATGAACTGATTAGATTTTGGGGTAAGTAGGTCAAAGGTCAGAGGTCACAGAGGTCAATTTACATAAAATTACATGAAATTACTGGTTTTTAGTCTCGTTATCAAATATTTCTAGTTTATTTATGAAATGAAATAAATTTTCAGTCTCCTTTGCATTTGTAATTTTGTAATTTTGTAATTTTGTTGGACCAATCCTTTTTAGAGTGTACATGTATGCCATAAATTTCCAATCTGGCGATGGCGGAGGCATAAATTCCGACCGCGCGCGGTCGAAAATTCATCTAGTTTAGAACAGTTTCCCTTTGTTTGTCAAATGCATTTTCTGGACAGTAAACCAGTTTTGATCATTTAAAAGGTTTGCTCAGTATTGATTTGTAATGATCGAAATTAGAGTAGACATGTAGACATGGCAAGCTAAAAATGTTGATATGGAACACCAGTGTAAAAAAATCCCATCATGTGTTGGGTGACACATTACTTGTGTCATGGTTAACTTGAATGATATCTCATGCATCCTAGTGTTTTAGAGGAAAGATTTAATTCACTGGGAGAGAAAAATCAAATAGTCACTTGTATCTTTTGGAGTGTATTGTGATGTCTTGGTAGAAATTTTGCTTGTAGTTAGGGTGATTTACCAGGAGTTGCTCAACACCTGGGCCCTGTTTCATAAAACTTGTCATCAATGACCAGTTGCAATAACTGTTACAAGCTACTGAAATCCTTGCATCTGATTGGCTGAGAGCAAATTTGTCAGTAAAAATCACTGACAAGACACTTGATGAAATGCCCCCTGATGACATCTGTCAAAGAGTAGAAATTTGTATCATAGATAGATAAACTTATTTCATTGATTTTGGGCTTACATGGCCAGAGGTGAAAGGTCATTAGTTACCAATATAAGACATGAATTAAAGGCATTTTGGCATCTTAATTACTTTTCTTTTTCTGGTTTGATCAAGACCCTGGGTAAGATCTACATGGAATCCAAGATGGCGGCTGCAGCTGAAGCTTGCTACAAACAATGCCTGGCACTGACTGGTGGTAGAGGACAGATCACTATACTACATCAGTTAGCTTACCTGGCCATTTGTGGTTTGAAGGTACGGTCTACTTTTTTGGTTTCTCTCTTGTGCTCTCTCATTGAGTTTTCTTTGAAACTCTTGCTCTCATTCTCATCAATGCCTTTCCCTGTACAAAAAAGAAGAGATTTTCTGAACCCCATCCTTTCTTTCTCTGTCAATTTTGTCTTCTTTGTTTGGCGATTGTATTTTATTTCACAGTGGTTAACTCTGAATATGGTTTAAATTGACTGTAGCATATTTTCCATAGGCCTCAGACAGATGCATGAACATTTATCACAGGAACTGTCGTTAACTGGATGAACATCAGACATCAGACAATCCAAACTATAGTGTCTGTTGCACTGTAATCATATATATATATATATACTGTATTTCAAGTATTTTTTTCTTTTATACACTGTTATAACACTATTTTTCTTTGTATTCATTAAACATTGATTAAGTCAACTGAAAGAGAATTAATTTTGAACAGGTTTTTGAATTGTTGTCTGATTCCATTTGGTATTGAATTATTACATGTATCTGTACAGGCAGGGGATGAAAGTGGGTCATGGAGTGACCTCGCTCAGCAAACGGTGGATGAACTTAAGAAACAGGCCCCCAAGCAACCCATCAGCCATCTACTCAAAGGATTGATATACAAGCAGCTAGGAAATCAAGACAGGTATAGATACATTGTACTTGGCCGATTTGTTACGATCAATCATCATCATCTTCATCTTCATCATTGTTTGTCATCATCATCATCACCACCATATCATTGTTTGTCATCATCATCATCATCATCACCACCATATCATTGTTTGTCATCATCCACAATTATCATAATTGTCATCATCCACAATTATCATAATCGCCATTGTTTGTCATCATCACCATCTTTATTATAGTTGTCATCATTATAATCATCATCATCATAACAGTCACATCATCATCAATTGCACACACAATGATTGCATTTCAAGTATATCTGAAACAAGATGGTATTAAACACATACATAGTCATTATGAACAATGCAATGCTTTCCTTCCAAATTTGTTTGCTGTTATCATATGTAAATACCATTTTAGATAAACTCATAGAAGTCTCTTCTGTGATGTCCCTCTTGCAGGCAATCAAGACGGGAGCTGCAGCATGGCATGGAGAATGACGAGGAGCCTGGAGCACGCGACTACACCAAGTCTGTAGTAAGGGTCCACCTGGTGGAAGCTCTGGTGAAGAAGGATAAGGATGCTGCACAGGTACCATAAGCTCTTTTCTTTTAGTCTAGTTTTATTTTCAGTTTTTTTTTACACATTCTTATGAGCATATCTTACCTCCCAGAAAACTTAGTTTGTGATTGTCTTATGGGGTGTTGCAAGACATCCTATTCTCTTCTTGGTAATCATCATTCTTTATGAGGATTTTCAAATCTTTCACAAAATTGTCAAACATCTTGACTATTGGGGTGTTGCAAGAAAGTTGCGATTGATTGCAAGTTGCAACTGATCGGTACTGACCAATCAAAATCATTGTTGCAAGCGCATCTTCTTGAATGGGCAGACCCTGAACCATTCAGAATGGTTGTTCTAATTTGCTTTACAATTTGCAATTGATTGCAACTTTCTTGCAACACCCATGAGTTTGGCACAAGATTATTACCCAATATTTCTGAACAAGATATATGTTAATATTGCACCACCGACTTCTGGGTAATTGCCGATGTTGCTTACATATCTTTGATGTTTTTGCCAGGCAATTTCAGTCATTAAAATAGTTAGAATTGGAAGAAAATTTGGGGAAGTTGGGAGAGTAGCGATACTGGGAGATGAGAACATTTTACCATACAGTATATGAAAGTACATCAAGCACAAAAAAATATTTAAAAAGTGGAATGGAGGATATGTAATTATTAATCATTTTATTGCTTATAGCTTAATGATGCTATTACTTCACTCATCCTTTTTTTTTTTCTTTTCTTTTTTCATTACCATATTCTGTCAGAAACTTGTGGAAGGGGCCATGGAGAGGAATGATCCATTTAGCTCAAGATTAGAGGCATTATTTTCAGCGTAGATAAGAATCTCTGCTTTTGTCATGGTGGGAGTGTTAACTATATGTTCAAGACATATTTGAATAGGAATAGAAATCATCTTCAATAACAAGAGAACAATTATACATTTCTTGAAGATGAACAATGTTTTACCATAACATAATTTTCTCTTCATATTTTGAGTATTGAAAGATCATCAAACAACTTGTCATGATTGGGTGAATATTAAATTACATGTAATGATAAACATACAACTCTGTCTGCAAATCAGTGATAGCTGTGAGCAAAAGTTTGCTCTACCCTGAGTTTCAGTAGTTTTGAGCACTACTTGGTCCAAGTAGGGTACCTTGTAAACTGTTCCAGAAGTTTGCTTTATCAATTAATACAAATATTTTGGCCCGCGTACACTTTTTAGATTGGATGTTTGGATGGGAATTCATGCCCCAGTGATTTATTTTTCAAAATGGTATATGATGGACTAGCTGTGGGATATCCAAGTGTCCAAAGTGATATTCTACCTGTTTAAATGCATCAAGTGATGGAAAATGATATCCTTTATTTTTAAAAATTGCAATAGTAACTGGGGATAGTTATGACAGCTATATTCCGTTCAACTCTTCTGTCAGAAGAGTATGAATCCAGAAAAAGAAGAGAGTGGAGAAGAGAAGAGAGAAGAATACATGGTGGCACAACTATTATCTACAGCAGAACATGATTCAAACCAGGTTTACATCTTGAAGAGCATGAATTTTGACATCCTATTTTCCACCCATCTTTGAAAGAATGTCAATCATTTGGGGGCATCTAGAAATATTAAACACAAAGAAAGGTGGAAGAGTAGCACTGAAAATACAAGTGCATGAAGTGCACACACTTAAATTGTTATTTTAGTATTAAAGGCCAAGTCCACCCTAACAAAAAGTTGATTTTAATAAATAGAGAAAAATCCAACAAGCATAACACTGAAAATTTCATCAAAATAAGATGTAAAATAAGAAAGTTATGGTATTTTAAAGTTTCGCTTAATTTCGCAAAACAGTTATATGCACATCCTGCTCAGTATGGAAATGAGGGAACCAGTGACGTCACCCACTCACTATATCTTTTGTATTTTATTATGTGAAATATAGAATATTTTAATTTCTGCAGATTTCACAATTAGGAAGCTCTCATTGAATTGTGTATAGGTTGCAACAATGGCAATTACACATGTTCAGCGAGGAATCAAACCTTGTTTCACATTATAACAAGGAAAAATTAAAATATTTCGTATTTCATGTAATAAAATACAAAAGAAATAGTGAGTGGGTGACATCACTGGTTCCCTCATTTGCATACTGAGCAGGATGTGCATACAACCGTTTCGCGAAATTAAGCGAAACTTTAAAATACCATAACTTTCTTATTTTACATCCTATTTTGATGAAATTTTCAGTGTTATGCTTGTTTGATTTTTCTCTATTTATTCAAATCAACTTTTTGTTAGGGTGGACTTGGCCTTTAAAGATTCAAGGAAATTTATTATCATCAAGTACAATTCAAATGCAATTTTGATGTTCTGTGGATTTCTTTTGATATCTGTTTTGCCAAAGCATGTTGACAAAAATGGCCATAATTACTGACAATTTTTTGTTGTTGAAATATTTCACTGATCTTGTTGCCTATCATGAGTTCCATCTAATTATGCATCACATAGTTTCTATTGTCAAATAGTTAATTTACAATGGGATTCCAGGAGTTGGATCTTCTATAAATCCCAGAAATTTACAGAAATTGCTAAATCAAGGATGCCCCATATCCCCCCCTAATACTGAGCACACTATTACTGTTGCAAAATAGATTCAATTTCTTTTATATAATACATTACGTCATTGTATTTTCTTGCAAGATAAGCAGGAGCTTTATTTTCTGATTAAAATATTAAGAGCGATCCTAAACTTGGTGTTGTAATCATCTCCTTGCTATTTGTGTTTGTGTATGTAGAAAGAAAACTGAGTGAGTGAGAATAATCGAGTACAGAAGAGGACAGAAAAGTGAGTAGAATAAATAAATTAGAGGTAATATACAATGTACATGTATAGTAAAACCTGGTACTGAAGAAAAATTCTCACAAATGCTGTAGAAATCGCACAGATTTTTTAGAGATCTATAATTAATACAGAAACACATTTGACAGAAAATAAATCAAATCAAATCAAGCAAATGAAAAAAATTGGGATTTTGGATAGTCCAAACAAAAGTGCTATTCATGTCATTGCTTTTCAATGGAGGGGACAATTTTTAAAGCAACATTTTGTGATGATACATAATACAGAATGACTTAGAAGCTAGTGTCATTACAACTACATGTACCTTTAATTTCTATAACGAAACGCCCATTTGCAAATGACAATATATTTCCTAAAAAGGAAGGAAACGTCACACATGGAGTACTTCATACAAATAAATTAATGTGTTATTTTAATATCACAATTTTACCTGCTTTTTAAGGGTCATGTAGCTTTCTTCTTTTTCTTCAATGATTACATCTGCAGTGGAAAACTAAAGTTTATACCAGTTCTATGCATCATTAACTAAGCTCACTAAGGCATCAATAAAGATGTCATCTTCTTATTTATGTCAAACTTCAGAATCTGTGACCCCATCCCCTGAAACACACATAGACCCACACCATTCCTAACCCTTACCCTCTTTCTTTCTTTATACACACACCACCCACACATTTCATTCTCTCTCTCTCTTTCTCTCACCTCCTCCCCCACTTTCTCGGTCTCCAATCTGTCATACTAACCACACAACCATAATCATAGTCAAGGTGCAATGATCATTACTTCACCTTTTACATGTAACAACTCTTGACACATTCCAAATGACTATAAATATATTTTCAAAAGCAAAATAATTAATTTTCATTGGAATTTTAATCAACAATCTTGAATTTCCTTTAATTTTCATCAGATTCACTCCTTCATTTTATATAAACTGGATATATTCTGTCCTCATCTGCCACTTGAATCCTGTCTCCAAGATAGTTTCACAACTAAAACATCAATCTTCATAAAAAAAAATGGATACTGTCCATGTAGCGCAAAGTAATTACAATTTGAGTTGCGTTCCTGACATGACCTTCTTTTTCTTCTTCTTAGTCTTGAATCCATGCACCTCGGCGACTACTTCCTCCTGCAGTTTGCTGAAGAAGGCCTTGGAGGACTTGAGGTTTCCTTTGGCGTTGTCCATATCCTGCAGAAAAGAATATATGAATTTGTGGATTTAGCATGGTCATTATAGTGAATTTGTAAATTTGAAAAAAAAGGCTTGATAAAATCTGAGCTGCCTGGCCCTACATTATCAGTGTATGTAATATGGTGTAAAAATAAAGCCCAGGAAAGAAAATGCACTTCAAAATCATCACATGCTTCACAAAAGTAAACATACACAGGTGACCGGAAATGCTAGACTCATTTAATAATAATAATAAAATACATAACATTTATACTGCGCTTAATACAATATCTCTAAGCACCAAAGTAGTATTATTACCCTGGCTTTAGCCCAGCTGCCCTATAAGGCGCTAAAAGCATTCAAGGAATAAATTCCTACCAGGTACCCATTTACTACACCTGGGTGGAGAGTGGCAAATGTGGATTAATGTCTTGCCAAAGGACCCAAGTACGGTTTCGTAAATGGTAGTATTCAGTCGTAGATATGTTAATAATAACATTGTATATTTGAAAACCTTTCTAGGTCTGGCTATTTATTTATCCTTCTGAACATCATTACAAAAAGACAGATATCAAAATTCAACAATTTATTAAATCAAGCCTCCACAAAGTTACCGATTCCCTTTAATTAATAAAAGCTGAAAAAGAGACCTTGCAAACTCACTCTTGGTGGATTAATCTTATGTATTCGAATGCACATGTAAACAATGGGATTAATATATCTTAAAAGTACATAAGAAACTTAGTGAAGCTTAGTGACTGAAAAGAAGAGAAGATTGCCAATTTCAACACATACGAGAATGACAACAAATTTCTCTGGGTCCTGTTCACGAATCTTCCTGACAGTCATTCACAAGTACAAGCAAAGCTTGCCTCCTTTCTATAAATATTTAAAACTTAATAATGTATCGAAAATGAACTTTTGCTTATTATACATTGATAAGTTTTTAACAAAAAAAATATGTATCTGGTCCTTTAGAAACTAGCACGTATCTCTGCTGACCTTCTCAAAATCAGGGTCCTGTTTCATATAAACTTGTTATCAATAACAACTGCAAAAGTTCTACCGCAAATTTGCTCTCAGCCAATCATATGCAAGTATTTCAGTAGCTTATAACTGTTATATTCTAACTTGTTATTGATAACAAGTTTTATGAAATGGGGGCCGGATCCAAAGCAAAATCGGCACTGACATCTCGGCACTTTGTTTCTGGTAGGAAAAGCACTATGTAAATGGCTGCTGTGATCAATATTATCCAACAACACGAAGACCATACCTTGACAATGGTAGTGGTGCTAGACGGAGCTTTGCTGTTCTTTTCAAGTCTGGCCAATGCGGCCTTCTTGCTGTACTTGTTACCAAGACCTGGATTTAATTTCTCAACCATCTTCTCCTTTCTCTCCTTGTCCTTCGCCTTGGCACGCTGCTTCTGCTTCTTCTTGCGTAGGTCTCTGTTACGATCTGTCGAGGTCTTCTCCGTCTTACCCTTCATCTCCCCCTTCTCCTTCTCCTGCGAGGCAGAAAAAGAATGAGAGAATGATAATCTCTGTCACCATTTGTTTTACAGGAAAAAGATATCACCTTATCACCCCTTAACAGCAAATTGGTCAATTCAGTCCCAGTACTGTCTTTATCAATTTTTTTCTTTTCAATAAAAACTTTCAATAAAAAAAATAGATTAATCAATCCATGGATAATGAACACATTCTACACTTCTACAGCTATGATGTAAATGATGCATGATCCGAGACCTATTTTATTTTTTTGAATCCACCATCAGCTATTCTGTCTCAATCAATCTTTCTTACATCTGAGTTCAGATGAGTGGATGTTCAGATGAAGTATTAGAATTTTGTGACTTTCGTCAAGTAAAAATGTTGTTCATTATGCAATGCATACAAATGAACCTCAATAAAATACTGCATTGCATAAGAATGCTGACAGGAGGTATATGACCTGGACTTAATCTCTTGGTTATGTAATTAAATATGTAGATATCCTGATCATATGAATTATCTAACCCAAATATGACCTGATTCCTTGAACAGGAAATGAATTCCCATTTCTCGAAAAATCTTAATTGTGAGATTGTGCGACGTTAAAAAACACACCAACCAACTTATACCGGTACACATACCTTTCAATCCTCATCCCAATCTAAATCAAAACCGAAAAACATATATGTGTACCCAAACAATACTAAACCAAGTAAATGGAGAATATAGACATCACAAACCTTGATTTCTTCTGGTGCCAGCAGGGATGACTCAGCGACACTGACAGGCGTGACCTCTTCCATGGAGATGGCCGGTGTGTTGGAGACAATCTTGACCTCTGGGCCGATGGGTTTGGGGGTGAAGTGGAAGTTGGAGAGGGCGTCTAGCTTGATGAAGAGTGAATCCATGGATTCCTTGATCTCTTTGTGCAAGGGATCCTCCTTCTCCTCCTCAGCTTCTTGCTGAATATTCCAAAGATAAGAAATAATGGACATCAGAGTTGATGGGTTGTCAGCTCTGATTTGCATTCCATCAGACGATGTGCAAGACCTATGGCTATGCTACAGCATGAATGCCTCGTGCATGCACAAAAGCTACCAATTTGTGACAGGGATATGTGACTACTCAAAAAAAGTAATCACTGCTGGCTAACAAGAACATATTTACTCTGGAATACCTGCTTTACATTTATAATAGTCACCTGATAACATTATAGATTGATCACATTTGGATGCATGATAATAGTTTGATAACATGAGGCTGAGAATAATTTGAGGCAATGACTAAATTTCTAAAAGCTACACACTGTAAAGGCAAGGATCACAGTCGTGAAAAAAAATCAAGTCAGATCCTGTATATCTTTTGGGCATAGACCATCAAAACTCGTTCATCAAAAATTCTTTATGTATATGTGCACTTGGATAACATGCTTTTATGCTACCCAGTACAAACATATTCCAACCTGTACAGAAAGATACCACTTAAGTAAATCCAGACAACTGAATTCTTCTGAAGACGATCACAGCATACTGATCAAATCGTCAAGAACCCAACAGCTCTTAGCAGAGCTCACCAGCCCTTTTCAGGGCTCTTATTTCTTTGAAAGAACACATGGTGTAACCCTGAAAACATAATGACCAATAGTATCATGATTATATTTTAAAACATGTACCTGAGTCTGTTTGATGTACTCCTGTTCATAGATCTCTCCTAGACTCATTTTACTCTTCTCTTGGTCTAGAGTCACTCTCTTCTTGAATTCCTTGGCCTCCTCCTTGGGCTTGGCCTTACGCTGGACGTCATCCCAGGCCTGGTCCAGGACACGCTGCTTGATCAAAGACTCCAGGGTCTTGGTGGTTTCCTCCGTGATGACAGGAGCTGTCGAGGAAGTGTTGTAAACAGTAATTTAATATAGAATAGGGTGATATTGATGATTATGATAGTGATAATGATGATGGTAACAGTGGCGATGATGAGGATGGTGATGGTGGAGGCACTGATGGTGATGGTAATGATGATGATAATGATGATTATGATGATAATGATGATGGTGGTGATGATAATGATGATGGTGGTGATGATGATGGTGATAATGATGAATATGATGATGAATATGATGATGATGATTATGATGATGATTATGATAATGATGATGATAACAATACCACCAATAATAATTTTAACAACAATAACTGTTTCCATTTACTTCTCAAAGTGCTTTCATCACAACCTAGCCCTGTCAATAGATTCGATTGCAAGGTCTTTCAATATAACTCTCTACTCCCTGTAGAGCATTCCAAGTAGTCACCATTTTGAACCATGCTGAAATATGTATGTATGCATCCCAGTAGGTACCCATTCATCTGGATGGATGGAAATGCTTTGGAAATCAATTCTGGAAAGTGAGATGTCTATTTTGCACACCAAAGCATCAGGAAAGTTGCCATGGAAAGAATTTGGTTCCTAGCAGAAACTCATGATTAACAAACTGCACTTTCATTATAAATAAGAAAGGTCTGATTGCCCTTAGCATTTTCTGTAGCTTAATTTAGGGTTGTTGCAGACTTTTTGCTTTTTGCTTTCAAAAGAAAATATCACAGCATGAAATTCCTGCATACCTGGTCGAGTTCTAACATCAAATTCCAGGTTCTCTTCAAGAAGACTGTTCTCTGGTCGTTTAATCCCTGCAACCTCTCCAGTGAGCTGCCATGATTTCTTTGACAAGTTAGACTGCTCCAACTCATCGATCTTATTCCGAAGCTGCATTAAAAAAGGAAGATAAAAGGCAATGTCATTGCTTAGTAACTAAATACTTGGAGAAAGATTTCTGAATTCTTTTTCACTCCTTTCAGGACAAGTCAAGGGTATTTATTCATTTGGTATCCAAAACATTAAGAAATATCATGGAATAATGAAAATAATTGGTCTTGGTCTTGGTCTGATCCAAGCAATAGTAAGGCTATCTACTCATTACATTTTTAAAGTATGCTAAATTTTAAGATGTAGTCAGTAACAAATGGGACAAAAATCTTAGACTTTCTCTTCACAAAGTTCTATGAACCAAACATCTTTAATATCGGTCCATCCATCCATATATATTCATATATATATATATATATATATATAAAGAAAGTGTTCTGCGTCGGTTTTGGTAAACTATACGTAGAAAAGACAAATATAAATTAAAAAACCGTAGAGATGGCAATTATCCGATATTTCGGGCATAGCCCTTTGTCAAGGAATGACAAATTTATTAAGCGTCAAGCAAAAATAAGGCAAATAAAAGACGCGCAAAATGGTCGCGTAGAAACAAGAAGTAAGAACGCGCCAGAAGTGACGTAACAATACATCAAGAGAAAGAAGAAGAGCTAAGAGAGAGAGAGAGAGAAGAAAAGAAAAGAAAGAGAGGGAAAGAGAAAAGAGAAAGGGACAACAAAAAGAAAAAGATAAGAAAAGAAAGAAAGAAATGGAAAGTTCTCCTGCACAACGGATGATTGCATTTATGCTATCCATTGCACCCAGTGTCTTCAGCTCTACATAGGAGAAACTAAGCGCCGACTAGCTGATCGTGTGACAGAGCATTTGAGGTCCATACGACTCAACACGCCTGGATTACCTGTGGCTGCTCACTTTAACTCACACAACCATGACATCCAGAGCTTTGAAGTGTGCATAGTACGCAGTTCTTTCAGCTCCGACCAGCTACGCAAGCAGGAAGAGGAACGTATGATTTTTCGCCTTGGCTGCCTCCAACCAAGAGGAATTAATGTTTCTTTCCGCTCATTTCCCATCACGTAATTTTCTTTCTTTCTTTTCTTATCTTTTTCTTTTTGTTGTCCCTTTCTCTTTTCTCTTTCCCTCTCTTTCTTTTCTTTTTTTCTCTCTCTCTCTCTCTTAGCTCTTCTTCTTTCTCTTGATGTATTGTTACGTCACTTCTGGTGCGTTCTTACTTCTTGTTTCTATGTGACCATTTTGCGCGTCTTTTTCATCTTGTTTCTACGCAACCATTTTGCGCGTCTTTTATTTGCCTTATTTTTGCTTGACGCTTAATAAATTTGTCATTCCTTGACAAAGGGCTATGCCCGAAATATCGGATAATTGCCATCTCTACGGTTTTTTTATTTATATTTGTCTTTTCTATATATATATATATATTTATATATATATATATATATATATATATATTTATATATATATATATATATATATATATATATACATACATACTTGAGCAAAGTTTAGTTAGCATTACTTTTATCAATGTTGAAATCATCACATTAATAAAAACACAGACAGACACAGATACAGTCTCTAAAACTGGTTTCTATTACCTAGTTTCTATTAATTTCTATAACCCTTACCGCACACCAGTGTTAACATGTATCCAGCTGTAAGGAAATATACAGATTGAATAGGTAGTCAATTCTCTTACCTTTTCCTGGCGCTTCTCATAAGAGGACTTGTCCTCTCCCTTCTTCCTCTGGCCACCGAGGATGTCCGAGACATCCTCCCCTTCACTCTCACTGCCACTAAGGAGAAGATCGTCCTTGTTCTCGGCTCCTGATGCCTTTCTCAGATCCGCAAGCATGTCATCATCGGCATCTTCAAACTCTGCCTCTTCAAAACTACAGTTTGAATGAAATAGAGAGGGGCTTCAATATTAACTTCTCTACCTAAAGCTGGTACAGACAACTCTTCTTTTTTCAAGCCGTTTGAGTCCATTTTGGAGGAATAAAATAGTATTTGTTCGGAATTGTATTTTGCCATTTATTACCAAAAGCTGCATGTGATAATTTGAATGAAAAACATGGATTATTGTTTGCAAATATTCTTGTAACCCCCTCCCCCCCCCCCTCTCCTTCCCCTTCCATTACTAAAATACATTAAATTCTTACCTCTCTTCTTCAAAGTCTTTTTCATTCCCATCTTCTTCCATCTCTTCTTCCTCCTCTTCTCCATCAAAGTGCACTTTCTTTTTAGAGGACTTTGTTGCTAGCTCTGCACCTGGGTCAGCAAAGAAGTCCCCATACATCATGTCTCTTGTGCTCTTTTTATCCTATCAAAATGAGAATGTTAAATGTGTGGTACTCTTTTTAGATCTATGAATCTTCACTTCCTTAAATATGTATAAAAGCTTTCATAAAAAGAATTAATTTGAATAGATTCAAGCTTTATAATGATATTACAGATATAGATTTTTCCCACAATAAAGGATACTAATAGATGATAATGCTACCTTTATAGGCTTTTTACACTTGATTTTTTTAACCCTGTACTATCCTTAACCCCGGACTATTTTTTTGCTGTTCTCATTTGGAGGTTTCATCCCGTACTATCTCCCTAGCCAGAGCGCTTAGCCCTACCTTTGGTGTAAAAAGCCTATATGAGCAATTAACAAAGTAGCAATTTTATTTATGCTAAATAAATAGGTCTTCAACTCAAAATAGAATTAGAGAAAGAATCAGTTCCTTCAAAATTAAACCAGATTTCATGAGAGCAAACATGAAAGTATCGCGTACAATAGAATGACAACATTATTTGAATGTACATGGACAGACTAGACCAAAATCAAATTTGTAAAATGATTTTCATAGTCACCTTTTTATGCAGCATCGGTACCTCCTCCTCTTCATCATCATCCTCATCATCAAATCCTTCATCATCCGATGACGCATCTTCAAAAAAGTCTACAGCTTCCTCATCATCTTCCTCCTCGTCATCCTCATCATCGTCATCACTTGCATCTCTTCTTTCCAACCGTCTCACTCTCTTGGCTTCCTTGGCATCCTCCATCTCTAAAAACTTCTCCATGTCCTCCAGTCGGAAGAACTGATCGTCAACAACCGATGACTTCCCCTTCCCACCCTTGTCCTCTTTCTGAGCACTAGACTTTGAGGCCTTCTTTTTCGGTTTAGTTCTTGAGTGCAACTCATCAATGTCAAAGTTTGTATCTGATTCATCGCTTTCATCAGAGTCTTTGCTAGCTTTACTTGGTTTATTTGTTCTTGAGTTCATGCGATGATCTTCCAGGTCATCCTCACTGTCCATCATCTCCTCCTCCTCCTCTTCCTCATCTTCATCCTCCTCTTCAATATCATCGTCATCGTAATTTCCCTCTTCATCTTGATCTTCATCACCATCCCCAAACACATCTTGCTCTGTGGGGTTTTGAAGATGGAGTCTGTTGCGTCCAGCAATGGCTTTGGCAACACGTTTCACAAGGCTGCCCAGACAAGGCTGATTCTGTAGTTCCAGCTCCTGCCATATTTGCTCCTCATCGAATCCTTCGGTAATGAGCTCAGATAGTGGGTTAGAGGAGTTGAGATTTGCCTCTGCGTGACTCGCAGCTAGTCCAAACAGAGCCTGGGTACATGACATCAAAGCTGTCTCATGTGTTGGTTGAGAACTGTAATTAAAGTATAAATATGTGGTAAAATAATCAAACATATGTGATGTTTCCTTTTTCGCCCAGTACAAAGAAAACAACAGTCATTGTTCCCTCTTTTCCATAAGACAGCCATGATTTCTCTTACATCTTTCAGGGATGTTTTTTCGTTAACAGTTCAACTACATATACTTTCATGACCATGTCAAAAATGTAAATAGTACCCTTTTCAGACTCAGATTTAATCTGTATTACGTGATCATAGAGATCTATGTGCGTTCGCAATATCGAGTTTCTTTGTAGACAAAAATTTATTGGCAGAGTTTAGTCTAATTATCAGCAGAATATAAACAACTAAACATGAACTGGTCCCCCCAAAATGGTGGTGCTGTTACACTTTTTGATTTCATGCTGAAGTAATGTTGGTTTTTTTCAAAACCATAAAAGCTATTCCAACAAATCTGCTATCATTTTGAAGGTCTATTACCATGCCATTTGCCTGCAAAGTTTCATTGACGTAGTCTGTATATATACAGAATTGGAGTTATAAAATTATCAAAAAGCAGCGCCTCCTGTACAAATTCAATAGAAAATTCTAATTTTAATGGCAAATGACTACAAATTTGTCTTTATTGTCTTGTGATTGAAAAGCAAGGTTGGCTGGGCAAAAGCACTGTATGAAACTAATACACTATAGGAAGTTTAGTTTGAAAGGGGAACTGAAAGCACCTAGGTCTAAAACAAAAATATTGGGACACTTTTGATCACGAATAACTTAAAAAGTTATAACCTGTATCAGACTGAGGTTTTCACATTGTAAGTTTGGTCCCATCCATCATCACCATGATGGGCACATCCACCAGAACCCTGTAGGAAGGGAAGCCATGAAGCCGGCATTCATCACCATGCACCCTGCCTCTTTTCACCCTCTGTTGACATCACTTACACAATGTCTGGCTTCTTTTACTTCTTTTATTTGCACGCTGCACACCACACACACACACATGGATTATCATTTTTATTCCACCCTGGACAGCTGTGAAGAAAGCTTTTTGGGTGCAACAAATTCCAGATTCAAGGTGGTTGCCAAATTTAATTGGAGTAAGTTTCATGACGTATGTCTGAATACTATTTTTAAAACAATGTTTTGAATTTTTTAAATTAGATTTTCACTTTCAGAAAAATCAAGACCACAAAGACTGTGTGTATCAGTAATTAATTCAGAGCACAGTTGTTATTGTGCATGGCCGCTGAATTCCAGAGCATCTCTTTTAACAGAGTCATGAATTATTTATGACAGTGGACAGCAAAAGTTTGGCAGAATTAACAGTGCGATGCACAATGGTATTGTTGTGTTATGAATTAATTACTGATACACAAAGATTTGTGGCTTTGAGTTTTCAAAAAGTGAAAATCTTATTTGATAATCAGAACATTATTGTGAGAATACTGATGAAGGAAATTTCATAAAACTTACTCCAAGTAACTTGGAATCCTTCAGCTTTAAACAATGTGAAAACCTCAGATTAAGAAGAGTTATAGAAATGTACACAATGACTCCGATAGCTCGTTTCGCGAGAATCAACAGTAAATTACGGATTTCATTTTTGGAAATATCTTTTCCAACATCGGTGAGTTGAATTTATTGTATTTCTTGGATATTTTGGGGTCGGTTTTTGTAAATTAAATGCCGATTTTGAGTGAATGTTGGTGACTTTTGTGCAGTGGTGTTAAAGTTGAGGTGTATGACAGTTATTAGCCATCAAAAGTGTCAACATGTTTTTCTCACACCTAGTCCAATGTCAGTGGATAATTTTGATTCTTTACAATCTTTTGGAAAATATTTTTTGGGGGTCAAAAGTTGTCATATGGGTACAAATTTGGTACCAAATTAAAACTATTTTATTCTTCTCTATTGTCTTATTATTGCAAACTATGTTTGGCTATGCATGCAATAACAAATGATGTAAAACTTCTTACAATGATACTTGAAAATTTTTGATTTTGACATAAATACACAATCATAAACCCTGGACAATTATACATTGTTGTAAGGATCTGAAACAATTTTTTAAAAGAATATAAAAACTGTATTGCCATAGGAGGGCCTAAGAAAGAGTTATGATGAAAAAAATCAGAAAGCAAAAAAAATATTTTAAAATTCATATTCAAGTCCATGTAGCTCTTTTATCTTACAACTTATGTAAACTTTGAATGCATATTTAGATTCCTTGTGTAATTTCCTATCAGGAAATATTAGAAGTTCTTCCTAACAGCCATTAAATTTAAGAGTGAGATTTTTAAGAGCTGAAGTAGACAATTTAAAATATTTATCTCATTTCCCCCCATACATTTAGTACATGTGATAGAAAATATGTAGTATTATTGGCATTAGTCGCTTAGACTCTAGAGGTCAATACGACCAATATTACTTGGTGTGGTGTAGCAGTAACGTCTACGGGCAGCTCTTCGCCTACAAACTGACTCTGATCGGAGTCAGGTTCGAATCTCAGTCACGTCTTTTGGATAGTGACATGACATTAAAGGTTGGTCCCAGATGTAAATAATCAGATTTGATTCTGTCAAAAACTCAATTACACACACATAAACACATGATTCTTAGTCTTATTCCCCCTCCCCTTCAATAAAAATAATAATCATCTGAGAAATAATACGTAATCTAGACTCTAAACAAATAACAGCATTATCGTGGGTGAGGAAACCACCATTCACTCCTCAAAGAAGCGCTTCATTGCGTTACACGCACTGGTTTCCTCATTCCCCGTCCATAGACGCTACACTTTAGTTTTGCGTGCTAACGAACGAGTGGTTTCCTCGACCAAGATATAGCCCAAATAACTATGTAGCGTTTACGTCTCGAAGTGAATAGCCGACCCTGTCAAAATAATAAGTGGCTAATGAACGAGAGACAGAATTGGCAATATCGTGGTTGAGGAAACCACCATTCATTCCGCACAGAACTGTCAGTCATGTCAGAGTCATGTCAGTGTCACTCACTCATAGCTACATTACTATAAAATAGTTGGTATTTTCTGTCGCATGTACTAAAGGTATGGGGGGAAAATAAGATAAATATTTTAAATACCTTGCTTTCAAATTCAGCCCTTAAAAATCTCACTCCTACATCAAATGGCCGTTAGGAAGAACTTTCCATATTTCCAGCAAAATCGAAAGTCAAAATCATGCCCAAAACCGAGGAAAAATCCCCGCCGATGTCTGAGACTAAAATCGGCCAATAAAATTTTTGTCCACAAAGAAACTCGGGATCGCAAGCCCACATCTTTCTCTACGATCGCGCACACAGAAAATCTGGACTTTTCCGTGTACGGGATAGGGACCGAATTTTTAATGACAAAATTCTTTTGGGGAGATGTCAGCGCCCGCAGCGACCAGGAAATGTACACAATGACTCCGATAGCTCGTTTCGCGAGAATTGACAGTAAATTACGGATTTCATTTTTGGAATCATCTTTTCCAACATCGGTGAGTTGAATTTATTGTATTTCTTGGATATATTGGGGTCGGTTTTTGTAAAGTAAATGCCGATTTTGAGTCAATGTTGGTGACTTTTGTGCAGTGGTGTTTGAAAAAGTTGAGCCGTATGACTGCCTAGATTCTACACACGAAGTATAGCCATAGGAATGTAGCTATGAGTGGTGTCACTGTCACTGTCAGTGTCAGAAGCGCTTCACTGTGTTACACTTACACGCATTCACATCAGCAAGCAATGGTCATATTGACCATTAGAATCATATACATGTGTGTATACTGGGTATTGGGGATACAGATGTAATTTTGTTTGAAATTGATGTTTTTGTGGGCAAACTGATACTTAAGTATCATTCTTTAGATTTTAAGTTATCAGTTCGTTAAGATACAAAATGTAGAAAGTTATAAAAACTTACATTTACAGCCCTCTTTTTGGTACTTGTTACCCACATCTCCATACGGATCACGACTGCTCTCAATAATGTTGCGCACTAGTGAGGCCGCTCTACATGGTTACGCACCGTAGATACGTACGCAGAATGTTACGCACACAAGCTATTCTACGAAGACCTGCAAGGGCCAAACTGACGACGTAAAAAAATAAAAAATATTACGTACGTACGTAGTAATTATTACGTACGTACGTAATATTTTATTTTTTTTTACGTCGTCAGTTTGGCCCTTTCAGGTCTTCGTAGGAGATCGACGAACCCATCGCGCCGGTACTACTACGAGCGCTGAGGGCTCCCTTCATCATAATCGTGAAAAATACAAACTGGATGCTGACGGGATAGTCTCGATAGCAGTTATCGACAAAAAGGACCCAAAATTTCAGGAAACCCTCTTCAAAGCACTCATAGCTACATTCCTATACTTCGTGTGTATAATGTAGGCAGTCATACACCTCATCTTTTTAAAACACCACTGCACAAAAGTCACCAATATTCACTCAAAATCGGCATTTAATTTTCAAAAACCGACCCCAAAATATCCAAGAAATACAATAAATTCAACTCACCAATGTTGGAAAAGATATTTACAAAAATGAAATCCGCAATTTACTGTTGATTCTCGCGAAACGAGCTATCGGAGTCATTGTGTACATTTCCTGGTCGCCGCGGGCGCTGACATCTCCCCAAAAGAGTTTTGTCCTCAAAAATTCGGTCCCTATGGCGTACACGGAAAAGTTCTGATTTTCTGTGTGCGCGATCGTAAAGATCGATGTGCCCTTGCGATCCCGAGTTTCTTCGTGGACAAAAATTATATTGGCCGATTTTAGTCTAAGACATCGGCAGTTTGTAAACAACACGCGATCGCGAAACAAATCGGCGGGGATTTCTCCGGTTTTGGACAAGATTTTGACTTTGGATTTTGCTGTAAATATCAAAAGTTCTTCCTAACGGCCATTTGAGGTAGGAGTGAGATTTTTAAGGGCTGAATTTGAAAGCAAGTATTTAAAATATTTATCTTATTTTCCCCCCCATACCTTTAGTACATGCGACAGAAAATACCAACTATTTTACAGTAATGTACCCGTGAGTGCTTCAAAGGTCACAAAACAACCTGGTAAGTTTTAATCATCTATTATTCAATATAATTCTTTGGATGTAAGTAAACTGCAATATATGATATTCAATTAAATATAGCCAAAAATGCACAGTGATGCAATTTAGGTATGGGATGTGTGTTGGCTGCGTTACTACACAGTCGGCAATGGCGTGTACCTATGAGTGAACGCAATGGTTTCCACACAACGAATAGTGGTCATATTGACCACTACGAATACAAAATGCAAAAATAGTTCGTATTTTCTGTCGCGTGTAGTAAAGGTATGGGGGGAAAATAAGATAAATATTTTAAATACCTTACTTTCAAATTCCGCCCTTAAAAATCTCACTCCTACCTCAAATGGCCGTTAGGAAGAACTTTTGATATTTTCAGCAAAATCCAAAGTCAAAATCTTGTCCAAAACCGGAGAAATCCCCGCCGATTTGTTTCGCGATCGCGTGTTGTTTACATACTGCCGATGTCTTAGACTAAAATCGGCCAATGAAATTTTTGTCCACGAAGAAACTCGGAATCGCAAGCGCACATCGATCTTTACGATCGCGCACACAGAAAATCTGGACTTTCCGTGTATGCCACATAGGGACCGAATTTTTAAGGACAAAACTCTTTTGGGAGATGTCAGCGCCCGCGGCGACCAGGAAATGTACACAATGACTCCGATAGCTCGTTTCGCGAGAATCAACAGTAAATTACGGATTTGATTTTTGGAAATATCTTTTCCAACATCGGTGAGTTGAATTTATTGTATTTCTTGGATATTTAGTGGTCGGTTTTTGTAAATTAAATGCCGATTTTGAGTGAATGTTTGTGACTTTTGTGCAGTGGTGTTTTAAAAAGTTGAGGTGTATGACTGCCTAAATTATACACACGAAGTATAGGAATGTAGCTATGAGTGTTGGTTTCCTCATTTCCCGTCCGTCACTCATAGCTACATTCCTATACTTCGTGTGTATAATGTAGGCAGTCATACACCTCAACTTTTTAAAACACCACTGCACAAAAGTCACAAACATTCACTCAAAATCGGCATTTAATTTACAAAAACCGACCACTAAATATCCAAGAAATACAATAAATTCAACTCACCAATGTTGGAAAAGATATTTCCAAAAATCAAATCCGTAATTTACTGTTGATTCTCGCGAAACGAGCTATCGGAGTCATTGTGTACATTTCCTGGTCGCCGCGGGCGCTGACATCTCCCCAAAAGAGTTTTGTCCTTAAAAATTCGGTCCCTATGTGGCATACACGGAAAGTCCAGATTTTCTGTGTGCGCGATCGTAAAGATCGATGTGCGCTTGCGATCCCGAGTTTCTTCGTGGACAAAAATTTTATTGGCCGATTTTAGTCTAAGACATCGGCAGTATGTAAACAACACGCGATCGCGAAACAAATCGGCGGGGATTTCTCCGGTTTTGGACAAGATTTTGACTTTGGATTTTGCTGAAAATATCAAAAGTTCTTTCTAACGGCCATTTGATGCACTCACGGGTACATTTCTGTAAAATAGTTGGTATTTTCTGTCGCATGTACTGAAGGTATGGGGGAAAAATAAGATAAATATTTTAAATACCTTGCTTTCAAATTCAGCCCTTAAAAATCTCACTCCTACATCAAATGGCCGTTAGGAAGAACTTTTGATATTTTCAGCAAAATCCAAAGTCAAAATCTTGTCCAAAACCGGAGAAATCCCCGCCGATTTGTTTCGCGATCGCGTATTGTTTACATACTGCCGATGTCTTAGACTAAAATCGGCCAATAAATTTTTTGTCCACGAAAAACTCGGGATCGCAAGCGCACATCGATCTTTACGATCGCGCACACAGAAAATCGGGACTTTTCCGTGTACGCCATATAGGGACCGAATTTTTAAGGACAAAACTCTTTTGGGGAGATGTCAGCGCCCGCGGCGACAAGGAAATGTACACAATGACTCCGATAGCTCGTTTCGCGAGAATCGAGAGTAAATTACGGATTTCATTTTTTGAAATATATTTTCCAACATCGGTGAGTTGAATTTATTGTATTTCTTGAATATTTTGGGGTCGGTTTTTGTAAATTAAATGCCGATTTTGAGTGAATGTTGGTGACTTTTGTGCAGTGGTGTTTTAAAAAGTTGAGGTGTATGACTGCCTACATTATACACACGAAGTATAGGAATGTAGCTATGAGTGATTTGATGTAGGAGTGAGATTTTTAAGGGCTGAATTTGAAAGCAAGGTATTTAAAATATTTATCTTATTTTTCCCCCATACCTTTAGTACATGCGACAGAAAATACCACACCACGAATAGTGGTCATATTGACCACTACGAATACAAAATGCAAAAATAGTTGGTATTTTCTGTCGCGTGTAGTAAAGGTATGGGGGGAAAATAAGATAAATATTTAAAATACTTGCTTTCAAATTCAGCCCTTAAAAATCTCACTCCTACCTCAAATGGCCGTTAGAAAGAACTTTTAATATTTTCAGCAAAATCCAAAGTCAAAATCTTGTCCAAAACCGGAGAAATCCCCGCCGATTTGTTTCGCGATCGCGTGTTGTTTACATACTGCCGATGTCTTAGACTAAAATCGGCCAATAAAATTTTTGTCCACGAAGAAACTCGGGATCGCAAGCGCACATCGATCTTTACGATAGCGCACACAGAAAATCGGGACTTTCCGTGTATGCCACATAGGGACCGAATTTTTAAGGACAAAACTCTTTTGGGGAGATGTCAGCGCCCGCGGCGACCAGGAAATATACACAATGACTCCGATAGCTCGTTTCGCGAGAATCAACAGTAAATTACGGATTTGATTTTTGGAAATATCTTTTCCAACATCGGTGAGTTGTATTTATTGTATTTCTTGGATATTTAGTGGTCGGTTTTTGTAAATTAAATGCCGATTTTGAGTGAATGTTTGTGACTTTTGTGCAGTGGTGTTTTAAAAAGTTGAGGTGTATGACTGCCTACATTATACACACGAAGTAT